>JACEFZ010020105.1:437500-585000 GCA_014155875.1 Cepaea nemoralis
ACAGGAAAAAGCATGGATAAGGCTAATATAATCAATGAGGTGCGCACGCGACTGATGGTTCCTGACGAGACTACGGACCTGGGAGGGTAGGCTGGACAAACATGGAGATATCGCCGTTGAGGTCAAGAGATGGGAGATAATGTTACCGCTGCAGATGGAAATAGTCAGCAGGCATATATTGGGATGGCTGCTCCATTGGGGAACTGACCACTCCTGGGAATTTCCTAAGTGCGATGACTTCGTTCGACAGAATACACAACGGCACATTACAATACAATACAATACAATACAATACAATACAATACAATACAATGCAATGCAATGCAATACAACACAACACAACACAACAATATAATATAATATAATATAATATAATATAATATAATATAATATAATATAATATAATATACATCTAAAGCTATACGAACTAATAATAAAAATCTGGAGGACAGAAGAATTACCCCATGACTGGAAAGAGTCATTATTGATACCTATCTTTAAGAAAGGAGACAAGTTCCAATGTGGAAATTATAGAGGAATATCACTACTGTCCACAAGCTATAAGATACTATCCGCAGTATTACTAAATAGACTAAAACCATATTCAGAAGACATATTAGGTGACTACCAGGCGGGTTTTAGACAAAACAGATCAACAATAGATCAGATATTTATCTTACGACAAATAGCCGAGAAACATTGGGAATATAAAAGAGATCTCCATAACATTTTTGTGGATTTTAAAAAGGCTTATGATAGTGTCCATAGGAATAGTCTATGGAAAGTTATGCAGGAATTTGGAATACCAAGGAAGTTAATTAACATGACCAAACTATGCATGGAAGATACTTATAATATAGTAACATATAAAGGCAGGAAATCAGACCCCTTCCAAATAACATCTGGCTTGAAACAGGGTGATGCACTATCGCCGCTACTCTTCAATCTGGCTCTAGAGAAAGTTGTAAGGAAGGTAAAGGAGGAATGTGATATTGGAGGAACATCCAGGCTGCTTGGTTATGCAGATGATATAGATATTATAGGGCAAAGTGAACAAAAGACATTAGAAATATTGACTCACTTAAAGGAAAAAGCCCAACAGATGGGGCTGGTTATCAACCAAGATAAGACAGAATATATGGTAATTTCAAGAGACGGAATGGCTAAAAACTCTGGCCACATACAAATAGATAATATGACCATTAAAAGAACGGAAACATACAAATACCTGGGTACAATCTTCAACTGCTCCAACATCATAAGGGAAGAAATACAAACTAGAATCAACTCTGGAAATAAGATATACTATGCACTACAACATCTACTAAAATCAAAGGCGCTATCTCGTAACACCAAAATCACAATATACAAAACACTGATCAGACCAGTTGTGCTGTATGGCTCTGAAACCTGGAGTACAACGAAAGGAGACGAAGCCTTGTTACAAACCTTTGAGAACAAAATTTTAAGACGCATCTTTGGATCCATTAGGGATACACAAAGTGGAGAGTGGAAAAGAAGAAGTAACAAAGACATTTATGATTTGTTTAAGTCCCCGCTAATCACTGGTATCATGAAGGCTAATAGACTACAATGGCTGGGGCATATAGAAAGAATGGAAGATAATAGGGAAACAAAACTCGCTTACACTCAGGAAATAAATGACCGTAGACCCCGAGGTAGACCAAGAAGGCGGTGGAGAGATAATATACATACAGACCTACAAGCACTTGGAATCAACGACTGGCAAGAGAAGGTCCACCAGAGAGACGAATGGAGACAGATTGTATTTGCAGCAAAGAACCTCAATGGCTCGGAATGCTGAAGAAGAAGAAGAAGATAATATAATATAACATAGTATAATATAATATAATATAATAATACACATCCATCCATCCATTATGTGCCATACCGGAAAGCAAGGGCGGTCATGACTCGCCATTTCACTCGATCACCAGAGTCGTGGATCAGCTCAGTGTTCCTGTCTCGACCATGCCATGTGACCAAGCCTTTCAGGTATTTACTTCTCGGTCTTCCCCCCCCCCCCCGGTCTGCTCCCTTAGATCTTGCCAGTTGTCACCAAGTTCTCCAATTCATTTCTTCTCATAACATGTCCAAACAATTTTGACTGTCTACGTCTAATTTCTCTAATCAATTTACGATTTTCATTTGTTTCCTGTAGTACTTGGTCATTTGTTTTTCTGTCTGTCCATGGTAATTCTTTGCATTCTCCTCAGAAACCACATTTCTACAGCCATCAGATGTTTTTCAGCTTGACTGCTCATTGTCCAAGTTTCACATCCATACAAAAGTACAGGCTCTATGTAGCACCTCAACACTCTTTTTCTCGTTTCAATAGACATCTTTTTATTGGTCAGTATGTTTTTCATCTTGCTAAAGGCTACTTTCGCCATGGCGATTCTTGTTCTAATCTCTTCAAGGCATCTCCCATCAGATGTTATGACTGTTCCGAGATAATTGTACCGATTCACTTGTTGAAGAATATTCCCATTTACTTGTATATTACATTGTGGTATTTCTTTCTTCCTAGTGACGACCATAATCTGTGTCTTTTTACAATTTAATTCTAACCCCAGTTGCTCACTGTGTGCAACAACCGCATGTACTAATTGTTGCAGATCCTGCTCATTGTCTGCAGTCAATACTGTATCATCTGCATATCTAATGTTATTGATGTTTCGTCCTCCAATGATGATTCCATTTATATCTTCTACATTTCTGAAAATATTTTCACTGTATAGGGAAAAAAGATCTGGAGACATTACACATCCCTGTCTCACACCTCTCTTAATAGGTTGATATTGTCCTACTTCATTATCAATCCTTATGGCAGCTTGTTGTTTCCAATATATGTTTTTATAAGCCTAATGTCTTTCCCATCAATTTGTAGGTCTGCAAGCATATCTACCATGTTGACATGTCTTACTCTATCGAAAGCCTTTGTGTAGTCAATAAAGCAAAGATGTATATCTTTGTTTACTTCTATAGAACGTTCAATAACTGATCGCAGCATATACACAGCATTTACTGTACCCTTTCCTTCTACAAACCCACATTGTTCTTCCCCTATTTCAGGTTGTATTTTCTTTCTCACTCTTTGCATGATAACTCGTAGCAAAATCTTCGTGATGTGACTCATTATACTAATTGTTCTATGTTGATCACATTCCAAGGCTCCTGATTTCTTTGGGATTGCAATAAATACAGAATTACATAATTCAGAAGGTATATCTCCGGTATCATATAAGTGTTCAGCAGTCTGGTGACTTGATCTAATTCCATATTCGTCTATAGCTTTAATCATTTCTGTTGTGATGTTATCTGAACCTGAGGACTTGCCAGCTTTCATATGTGTAAGAACATTCTGAACCTCCATCTTCAAAATTGGCGGTCCTTCATTATTACTTCGAATATCATACTGCTCATCTCTGTTATTATCATAAAGGTTTTTCACATAATCTGACCATTCATGTAGAATCTGATCTTTTTCTATTATGATTTATCCATCTTTAGTTTTTAGATAGCCTGCTGATGTTCTTGTTATTTTATTAGTAAGTTCCTGAATTCTTTTTTTCACTAATTTGGTAATTTTGACTGTTGTGTTGTTTTTCAAATTCTACGTAAATTTTCTCAAGCCATGCTTCTTTTGCCTCCTTACATAATATTCTGACTTGTCTGTGAATTTCTTCATATTTGGCAGGATTATTTTTGTTGAGTCTTCTTGTCTCCATTAGCTGCATAATTTCTTCAGTCATCCATTTCTTACGACCCACCTTCTTTAATTTTGGAATAGTTGTTTCTGCTGCCAAACTGATTGAATTCTTCAACATTTCCCATTGATCATCCACATCCTGAAATAGAATCTCTAGATCAGACAATATATCAAATCTGTTCTGTACTTCTATGTTGAATTTGTTGTGTATTTCCGTGTCATTCCTCAATGTACACAGATCATATTTAGTGTTTCCTGTCATATACTTGGCTTTCTTTAACTTTACACTCAATGTACCTGAAAGTAATCTGTGGTCACTATAACAGTCAGCACTGGGAACTGTTTTTGCAGTTGTTAACGCATTTCGAAACCTTCTGCTAATAAAATTATAGTCAGTCTGGTTTCTAATCCTGCTATCAGGACCCCTCCATGTCCATAATTTTTTAGGGTATTGTTTAAACCAGGTGTTTCCTACAGTCATTTCCTGCTTTTTTGACCACTCTGCAAGTCCGTATCCTCTTTCGTTTCTCTCTCCCAAATCATTGTTTCCTACTGTGTATCTATCACCTTGATTTCCTACCTTTGCACTGAAGTCCCCTGTCTTGATGTTTATTTAATTTTCTGTCTTTCTATTTCTTGTTTGATGTTATCTAATTTGTCGTCGTCGTTTAACGTCCTAACATTCCATGCTGTTAATTTTAATGTCTCTGTCCTTGTCTTGCAGTGATCTGTAGTTAGACGAATCATAATAAACTAGGCACTTAAAGAAGGTAGTTTGCCGTTGCTTTCCTTCTTTGGCGGTGACCATACTGGCTGGGGCCGCAGCCATTGTCTCGTGAAAGAGATCTTCTGCCTACCGTCGCGAAACTTGAGACCATAACCAACAACTATCTGTCGGCTGCCCTCAAAGTTTCATTAACCAACTGCCTTCCGTGGCTTCTTGTGAACACTTCCACTAAACGAATACGAAATAACACCATATAATCCACAGGAAAACACTAAACACAGCGTCTCCCGAAGAATGAACGTTATTGAAAAGTATCTGTTTCATAGGCTCGTCACGATAGCAAGGCACTCTTGAGGAATTCACACATGGAAGTTTAGTTCAGTCGATGGATCAACATCACGGCACGCGGGTGCAGTCCACAAGTGCTCCGTTCTCCTCCTAACTCAAATCTGAGTTTGGAGAAACTCAGCTCAGTGCACGAACTCCGTAGCACCGGCGAGGATCCTGAAATACTTTGGGTAGATTTTTAACTCGAAACTTTGTGCGGGCAGCACCGTTAGGCTACTCTTTTTCGATTTCTAACTACCAAGGGATTTTTTACGTGCGCAACAATACACACGGGCGTCCGATCTCACTACCCAGAGACCAGGGGAAATTTTATTACTAGAAGTCCACGAGAAAAAAATCCCTGTCATCACTGGGGCTTGAACCCGTGACCTCCAGCACTCGAGGCGGACACCATACCAAACCACGGTAGACAAAAAAGGCGAACAACTTCAGCGTCCTAGTGTGGGTCAGGTTTACTAGTTTGACAGTGTTCCAACCTCCAGTCGCCCACTATCCCCTCAGCCTGACAGTAATTCGGAGGACAGATGGATTTACAAAATATCGTTGTGCGACGACTGGTAATATTAATATATACCTTATAATGTGAACCCACATCTATCATCTAAAAAGCCATTACCCCTCGGACTATAGAAAATCGTAAAATTGTCAAGTGCCAACTTACGATTACGGTGGGGGGGGGGGGGGGGGGGTCATTCATTCGTAACAAATAGCACGTCAAATGAGTCAACTTGTCAGGTGGATACTCCATGTCCAGAGCTACATTTGTCACACCGGGGAGAGTGTTTCCCGCCATCTATTACCTGGAACTCAGTGGGGCTTTTCTGGTACTCCTGTTGTGATATTGTGATGGCACTTCGCAAACTCTCTGGAGGTCGTGGGAATATAGAGAGGTGTGACATAATAGTCATCATCATTCTACAGTAAGTCAACAATTGCACACCGAGCAGAGGAAAATGGTACACTTTAATGCACAGATAACACATAACACCAACATTGACACCGAAGATGGACACATGCTAGCTATATTTAGGATTAACAGCGTCTACACTAAATAGAATGATTGGACGAACCCGCTCACGTGATTGTAACTCCGGCCTCTTGGTCGGCGTTCAATTCGAGACCGCACACTTCTCCTAACAAGATTACTAGAAGACGGTTCAGTCTCTTAGTGATGACCCGGTTTTTCAAAAATATGTGTAGTTTGGTCTGAATTCGAGGTAAGCTGGTCAATCCTCCGATCTACCTGGTGCCCAGAAGTGTACAAGTAGAGGTATCCAAGTGTTTGTGTGTCAATTTAAGTGTATTATTAATAAAATAAAACCTCTGAAGTGTCAACTTGCTAACCGCCACTTCTGGCTGAACTGTAACATTCTCCGGGCAATCTGCCGCTCTCACACTTTTTCAAAACTACTATCTCTGAAGTTCTTCTATACATCTGTTGTCTTTAATGTGTGCATACTACAACATACTATCACAGAAAACTGTAGGAGGTAGAATTCTTAAGGCACTCTTATGCATTTAATCAAAAATGCCTATTTTACTATCTGCTATTCAAAAGACAGTTTGTGCACGAAGCACTGCCTCGCTTGAAACCAACATGTTTTTGCCTACACACCATCTAGAGAGCTGGGAGAGGAATTATATCTTTTCCCCCTTCTTTCTGATCCGAGTTAACAGGGTTTGATAGAATATAGTTGTATATTTATGTGTCAGATTTTCACTTTGACAAGTCACCTATTAACTGCACTGCCTAATAAGGTTACGCTTCACAAATTGCCATTCGTGACAGTTGGGCCTAGATAATCTGTCCAGACAAGAAGATGAATCAAACCTTTGTCTATAACCAGCTGTTGGTAGCCAACAGAATGGGATTGATGCGCACTGACTCAAGATGAAGACGAATAATATGCAGAAGTAGGGGAGAATTAGTGGAAGAGGTATATTTTATATAAACCTCTCACTAATGTGCATTGTTTGTTATCATGATTTTGTATGGATTACATTTTGTAACAAATACACATCAGAATTTTTCATGAACAGCAATCAATACTAGGTGAGTTATACTCATACTGACTGATGAAGACTGGAGGGGAAGTTGTTGCAATTTATGAGAACCCCAGTCTACAGAAGTCCACCCACACGCAACAAAGCACACCACACAACACAACAACAGGTAGTGGAAGGTGATTTGAGAGAAGAAGAAACACTAGTTGATTGATCTAAGATGAGCAGAGAAACAATTACACACACCATGCATAACCAACATGAGTAGATGAAGATGTTGTATTTGTATGCCATTTATTAAAATGCCATCCTACCATCATCATGGTCTAGTCCTATCAGCTTGACTTAAATTGCTCATGGAACAACATATCATTCCTGTCAATGTCTGGCTGTACACTTCTCAATGAAACCCAGGTACAATGAGAACATACATACAGCAGGATCAGATGATAGCTACATGCATACATTGTGATAATCCCTGACATCCCTGATTAACACAACACCAGCTCAGAGGGGGGCATAGTTCCTACTTTCAAGGCTGTTATGTTTCTTCTTTCCTTATCATCCTTCCTGTACTGTCCTGTTCATTCTTAACTATCACTGTAAAACAACACATTTGTTGAAATATACAAACGTATATGAATGTTTAAAACAGTGGTGATCTTGGTGGCAAAAATAGAAGAGAGATGTTCCCAAAACTTGAGAAAGTGAGACAACTCAGGCATCTACCAGAGCAAGGACAGCCTTCAGATTGACTTGACTGGCAGGCCCAGGCTCAATCCAGTCTCATTGCTCAGAGGTGACAATTTCTTCTACAAAACAAATACCACTACCCAGGAGAACAGAAAGTAGAAAAGGCCCAAAAATATTAGGCCATATAAACTAGTTTTTTTCAGGAAATATTGATGTGATAGAAAAAACAACGCTTCTTTCCACAGTGATCAGACATTTTTAGTCCTCCACATATATAAATTGATTGGGTGAAAAATGGCAATGGGAGGGCATATATGATTGTAAATTGTGATGTGCTTTCTTAAGCCTAAATCAGGCACAGTCAATAAACACACTAACTATAGCTATTTCCCTACTTTATTTCCAGTTCAAATGTTTGTTTAAAAACTGTTTGTAAACAAGTTGTTTTTTGTGTGTGTAATTAAACCAGTAATTAACACAATTACCAAACACAATGGGAAATGAAAGGGAGAGAGATGACATCTATTGAAAAGAATATGATCTCTATTTTCCTGCAGCTACTCAAGATCTGCCGGTCTCTCTGGCCGAGGGGTTACAACACTTTCTCCGTAATTCCGTTTATCACGCAGAGTCTCGTAGCAGGGCGAGAGCTGGGAGCGGTTCGACCCCCGCTGGTGACTTGCGGGATAACTGAGCCGGCCGCTCAGAAAGCAATGGCAAACTACTGAGCGTAATCTTGCCAAGAAATCAACATACAGCTGAAAGATGCTGATGTTGACAGCGATGTCCTGTAAAGGATATGCAAAACATTATTTTTTACTCAAGATCTATGCTATGTTTTCACTTGATCCTGTTTCATGTTGATAAAGTCATTTCAGACTATTCACAGACTGTAAGGGGGCTCAAGAGCTAATAGGATTCTTAGTGAAAATCATATTCTTATCTTGTATCACTACCTTCAACGGGACCACCACCTAGACAAAACAAAAATCCCGAGTCTGAGATATTCAAGGTTCATATTCTTGACTATTGAACAATAGAGGAGAATGAGGCCAGCTTCTATGACTAGAACCCGGGTGATGCACACAAGTGATCTCATTCCAATCGTAATATATGACAAGAGGATATAAGTGGACACGGCTCCTTGTAGATAAATTACCGGAGAGAGTAATGATTGACGGAAGAAGAGGAAGAAGTCGAGGAGGGACAGGGACAGTAGCAGCAGGAGCAAGGACGAGAAAGATGAGAAAGTGTTGAAGATAGAGGAGGAAGAAAAGGTGGACAAGGAGTAAAACAAGGAGAAAATGATGGAAAAGGAGAAGGGCAACGGAGACAGAAAGGCGAAAGTGTGGAAGCAGCAACATCAGGAAGAGGAGGAGATGGAGATGAGTGCCATGAAGAAACATGAAGAAGAAAAATTGGAGAAGTATCAGAAGCTGAAAAATATGACGGGGAAGAAAAGTGTTACGGAGGAAGAAAGGAGAGGACAAAGAAGGAAACAAAAGCATGAGGGATACTTATTCTGGCACTTGCACTCCAAATTCAGCAGTTCAATGAAAGAATCACCGAAAAACGAGAAGTAACGGTAAGCTTTCCTAGAAAACGAGCACAAGTAACAAAATGCCACCGCACAAACAATAAACTGACACGGATACAACTATAAGATAACACTACGTGAAAACATGTATAATCACAGTTACTCGTGTGTTTCCTTGTTGTGGACTGGGCACTTGTGTGATAGAACAAAGCGGCCAGGTCTAGCATGGAATGAATTTTTACCTGTAAATATCCACATACCCCCCCCCCCCCCCTCCCCACCCCCCCCCCCCCCCCCAAAAAAAAAAAAAATCATGTACAATAGACTTTTCCAGTAAGAAAATATAATTTGGACAGGCATGTGTCCCCTAATCTCATATTACCATGACATAGTATTGATTTGATTTAATTTGCAATGAATCCCCCCTCATTGCTGACGGATACCCCAGCCCGTGCTCCGACAATTAGTGCCCGCTGAGATCCTGCCCCTAAGGAAGAAACTGCAACATCTGTCGACACGCCTGTCATCTGGGACTATTTACACAAGGCAATCAGATCACCGCAGCCCCCTTGAGGTCAATCAATGAGGTATAGATGATCAGGCATCGATTGGCTACAAGAAGCTGTCCTTTGATGGGACACGCGACCATTTGGGTTTGTGTTTTCGTTGGCTTGTTTTGAACTCAAGCGTAGTCCATACAAATGTTACCATGTCTAGTGTACTGGATTGATGTTTGTGCGTGATGATTAGCTTTCCCTGTTGCCAGTGTCTCTCTCCATCAGGCGAACCCACTCCGATTTCAGCGGTACTTGAAATTTACGTCCCCAAATCAAGGACGAGAAGTAAACATTTTAGTCCAACTGACCGGTGTAGGGGTTGAGCTGGCTTCTTGGGTATCAGCACACTGGAAGTTTAAGAACAAACGCACTTATCCATTCAGTGGGGTTTACCTCATTTACTACCAAGTAGCCCATGGTATGTTTTTTAGACTGTTCAATTCATGATATCATTATCATTATGTGCCAGCCGATAAGCTTGGGAAATCATATTTTGATGTGTCACACGACACCAGTCCTGGATCAGGTCTGTGTTCTCGTACCGATCAGGCCATATTACCAAGCCATCCAACTATGAGAGATCTACTTCTGGTATCTCTCGGAAAAGTTTATCCTGACTGTTATGAGACACGGGGTAACATCACGGGGTCACATCGTGGGGTAACATTTCTTCCAACGCACAGAGGGAGGAGATCCAGGCGGCACTAGAAACCAGTGACCTTGTGTGTATCAACAGTGGCTGTGTCACCAGGACAGCAAGTCGTCCAGGTGACGAGAACAGTCAGTGTTATTGACCTGGCGCTGGTGTCTCCGTCACTCACTACAGTGTGCAGATGGGGTGTCTTAGGGCACAATGGCAGCGACCTTGCAGCATATTGGTGGAGAACGGCAGAACCAGGCAGCACAAGTCAACGGTCAAGACCTTTAAGTACGACTGTTCAGGGAAGGATGTGGTGAGTAAAATAAGGCGTGACAAGCGCAGGAATCATAATGGCAAGAAAAATAGCTAGGAACAGCCACCGGGGTGGAATTGTGAGGTAAGAAGGCCTGGGTGGATAAGCGTGGTGCTGTAAGGAAATTGCAAAAGGCCAAGAAGAACAGAGCTGCCCATCTGTCACATATTGTGGTCATCCATCCACATTCTCAGTCCCTAAAACATTTCTCAAATACTGTATAAATATGAACGGTGTCCCTCCTGATATCAGGGCTATTTTGGGACCTAATGTTCGAGAACTGGGCAGGGTATGATAAAGGAGCATGCAGTCATTTGATTGGCTAATGCCTGGCTAGGAACGCTATCTTTCTGGGTCAACACCTTAGTCTAACAGTAGTAATCGGGATTCCATCAGGGGTGGGTCATTTTTCTTCAAGATGTGGCGCTACTATCCGCCCTAATTTTTTCCCTCTGTCACAGGTATGCCTTAAATCATGTTTTTTAAACGTTGTGTCTATGCCTAGTGAAAGAGACGAATAACAGAGTATTTGTATGAAACATGTGAAAGTGAGATCAGAACTTCATTGAGGAGTTACTCTGAACGTTGCTTTCTATCAGGCTGTCAAGTCTAAACCACTGAATACTTTATTACCATGTCTATCTTTCGTCTGCTATGAGAATACTGCGGTATGCCTGATGTCTGTATATCACTCTCAGAGCCTATCTGCATTATTTTATGCTTCATAGAACTTTCCTATGGAAGCATATCATTCTTAATTGACTGTAGTAATACTCTTGTGAGTCTACGTCTTATCACTTTGGTGGTCAGAATGTGTGATGTAACATATAATCTTTTCCCTGTACATCCTGAGAATGTTTGAGTGAGTGAGATGTTGATTTTATTGGTACTATCGCACATGAGAAGAAAGGCGCCTTATTATATTCATATGTTTGCAGGACATGCATTTTATGCCAGAACTGGTGATTATTTTACGTTCATGAGAATTGCCAAAAGCACTCGTAAAGATTTGCCTTATATGCAATTTATCTCTGAATTAAGTGCATTTGTTCCTTTGCAACATTGATTGGGTTTCCGAACTGCGTTCAGAAAAGGACAATATGTGTTCGAACCTAGGCTATGTTTGTTGAATATATATCTGATGGCTCATGCAATGATTCAGGGGAAAGGACATGTTTTTGATATGTGTTTTATTTCACATATGATATTGCTTATTATATTGCCTTACCTGCTGTGAAAAATATACTAATGTTACCCAGTAGGAAGAGAGCAAATGATTTGATTGTGATGTCGGATCGCACTTGTGAACTGAGTCTAGTCTGAGAAAGGGGAGGTCTGGCTTTGCAGTGTGAGTGTGGATGGGATAGGACATCCTTGTACCAAAAGTACCACCCATAGGGATTGGAGATTGGCCTGGTCAAATTATATTACATATTGCATATTGCATTTGCAAATGATGCCTGTCTCTCATCTGTCTCGCATCTGCCTCATGATGCTTGGTTCATCATGTATGTCTCATGAGATTTATCTCACAATACTTATCTCAGGTTATGTGTCTCAGGAGGTCTGTCTCACACTGCCTATCTCATGAAGATTGCTTTGTGATGTCTGTCTCATAATGCCCAGGTCTCTTTGTGTCTGAATCTTGTGAGAATTCTGACTTATCTGTACAGGTACATTATAATGCTGTTGATTGTGTAATGATGTTCCCAACTCAGCAAGAGATCTCAGTGTCCATCACAAATATAGGGTGAATAATGAGAATATATCACCCACTGTCCATCTGAGTGGAATACACTCCATCACCAATATGAGGGGATTGGTGCCTGAGCAACACCCTCCCTTCTCCTCCCCATATCCCTGATTTTCCTTTTGTGTTTGTGTTACTTTTGTGTTACTTTGTTTATGACAAATATATAGCAATGGTTTTGCCTTTTTGTATCAACAGAGGAAGGGATGGTGGAGAGACCTTTTTATTGGACGAACCAAATGGGAGTCCATAACTCAGAACTGCAATTCCTTTGTGATGGAGATTCCAATGATTGCCATGGTAACGTCAGGTTGAAAGAGTCAGTCTAAATTTACAACACTCTGTTGTCTATGGTGAGGGCACTGAATGGGTCCGCTATTTAAACCCAACCTCAGGGATGGTCTTCATTTTATCATATCTTCAAGGCAACGAGAAGAGGACACTTTTATATGAAATGACCCCCTGGCTTCAGTTTGCATCAACCCGGCTTCATAAAGAGTGTCTACTGTGTGCTACATGGAAATTATCATTTCCTCAGGCTTTAATTCTAGGTACCTTTGGGGAATATTTACCCACATCATTCTTAGCTGTGGCGGATTATGGAGGAAGCAAAACTTGAGTTAATTGTTTAAATTCATTCAGACTGGATTGTTGGCTGAAAGACAAGAACCAGTATCTTGTCTGTGTTGGGTGATGCATGTCCCAAATTACTGGATGGCATTAAAAACTTTGTGGACACATACCGAGCTAGTGCCTTCCTATTATCCGGAGGAGTGAACACTCAGCTCATTGAATGACCCCCAGTCGTCAGTTTCTCAGGCAGTCTTCTCATCATCATCATCATCAAGTGCCATGCCGGCTGGCGTAGGCGTTCATGGCTCTCCACAGATCTCGGTCTTTGGTGTTCTGGATCAACTCTGCTGATGATATTCCTCCATGCCACCGTCTCAGTCCGTCCAGCATCATTTCTCTTGGTCTGCCTCTGCCTCTCTTCCCCTCGATCTTTCCAGTTGTCACGATGTTCTCCAATGCCTCTCTTCTCATCACATGACCAAAGAAAGATGTTTGTCTCTTTCTTATTGTTGTATATAGTGTTCTAGTTTCATTAGCCTCTTTCAGGCAATCGTTGTTAGTTACTCTGGCAGTCCAAGGAATTCGCAACATTCGTCTTAAAAACCACATCTCTGTTGCTTCTAAGTTCTTCCTAATTTGTTCATTTACATTCCAAGATTCGCTGCCATACAGCAAAACTGGTTCTATATAGCATTTTAGTACTCTCTTTCTTACATTCATTGATAGCGACTTATTGCATAAGATACTCTTCATTTTCTGAAATGCTGTCTTTGCCTGCCCTATTCTGCTCTTAATCTCTTTTGTACATCTTCCATCTGATGTTATAAGTGCCCCTAGGTATTTAAAATTATCCACTTGGTTGAGAATTTCCCCTTCTATTTCTATGTCACATTTTGGCGTCCCCATTTTCTTTGACATCACCATTGTTACTGTTTTCTTGATATTCAAGGACAGTCCTTTCTGTGCACTCTCTGTTACTACACTGTCCAACAATTGTTGTAGGTCTGTTGCATTATCCGCTACCAATACTGTGTCATCTGCATAGCGTATATTGTTTATATTATATCCTCCGATTAGTATTCCTGGCTTATCTTTGATCTCTCTCATTATTACTTCGCTATACAGGGAGAAGAGATCGGGTGACAAGACACACCCCTGTCGTACTCCTAGCTTTATCTGTTCGTAACTACCCTTTTTATTTCCCATTTTAATTGCTGCTACTTGGTTCCAGTATATATTCTTTATTATTCTTAAATCTTTCCCATCAATGTTGATATCTTCCAACATTTTAATCAGCTCATCATGTTTTACTTTATCAAATGCCTTAGTATAATCTATGAAGCATAAATATATGTCTCTTTGTTTCTCTATTGATCTTTCTATTAGTGTTCGTAATATATATATTGCATTGTTTGTACCCTTTTCCTTCCATAAAACCATACTGTTCTTCACTAATTTCCATTTTTATTTTCTTTCTTGTTCTTCTCATTATAATTCTGAGTAGAAGCTTAGTGACATGGTTTATGAGGTTAATTGTACGAAAATCTTCACAATCAATTGCTCCTGGTCTTTTTGGTATAGCTATAAATACAGATTTCAGCATATCACTGGGTAAATATCCACTACTGTAAATATCATTCAACATTTTGGTTAATATATCTACTCCAAATTCTCCCAACACTTCTAATTCTTCTATTGTGATTTCATCTGGCCCAGCTGTTTTTCCTTTCTTCATATGTTTCATAGCATCAGCGACTTCTTCTTTTAGAATAGGTGGGCCTTCTAAGTTACTTTCTTCTGTTAATTCTTCCCTTTCTCCATTATATAATTCTCTTATATACTCATTCCACCTCTTCATTATAGCACCTTCCTCCAATAAAGTCTGTCCTGTTTTTGATTTCAAACACCCTGTATTTATTCTTATTTTTCTTCCTGTGAGCTCGCTGATTTGTCTGTACATACTTTTTTGATCTTTAATGGAATTTAATTCAATTTTTCTGCATTGCTCATTTAACCAACTTTCTTTTGCCTTCACACGTTTATCTCTTATTTCTTTATTTATCTTAGCATACTCTTGTTTGTCATTTTTATTCTGTTTCCTTTTGTCCATCAACCTTAAGATTTCTTCATTCATCCATTTTTTCTTAGCTTTTTGGCTTCTCTCCGGTAATATTTCTTTGCTAGTTTGATGAATGGAGTCCCTTAACATTTCCCATTGTTCATCTATACTCTGTATTTTAGCTATTGCATTGTACCCATTTTTCACAGTCACTCTGTATTGTTCTTGAATTTCTTTATCTACTTTCAGAACCTCTTTATTAAGTCTCAAGTTTTTAACCATTTTTTCCCCTCTCTTTAATCTTACTTTTATTTGTCCACATAGTGGTACATGATCACTGTTACCGTCAGCACCAGGCATTGTCTTTACATTAATTAATGCATTTCTAAATCTTTTATTAATAAGTATGTAGTCAATTTGGTTGCGTATTTTCATATCAGGGCTTTTCCATGTGTATAGTCGTCTTTTATGGTGTTTAAACCATGTGTTTCCAATTATCATATCATTAATATTTGCCCATTCTATTAGTTTCTCTCCTCTTTCATTTCTTGTACCTAAACCGTAATTCCCCACTATATCCTCTATTTTTCCCTTTCCTACTTTTGCATTAAAATCCCCCAGTATTATTTTTATTTCTTGTGATCCAATTTGGGCTATTGCCATTTCAACTTCATCGTAAAAGTTTTGTATATCTTCATCACTACTGTTTGTTGTTGGTGCATATACTTGTATAATATTTATATCTATTGGTTTGCCTTTGATTTTGACCATTATAACTCTATCTGAAATGCACCAGTATCCAGTCATAGATTTGGCTGTATTTTCATCAAATATTATTCCTACACCTTTTTCATGTGTGTCCCCTCCAGAATAAATTATTGTGTGTTTGTCGGTTATAATTTTGCCAGATCCCTTCCATCTCATCTCATTTATGCCTAGTATATTCATTTTCATGTTTTCCATTTCTCTTAGAACATTGTTTAACTTTCCTAGCTCATTTAATGTCCTAACATTCCATGTTCCTACTCTAAATTTATTTAGTTTAGTTATTGTTTTAGTTTTGCCATCAGTAGCTGGATGACGGTCTGGTGTCACCTGTGGCTCATGACTGTCCCTACCGGACGAGGATGTACTAAGACAGCCATTAACGTCGTTCACTATTTCTGAAATGTGTGTCGCCATGAAATCTTGGGAAGATAATGTGGTGGTTTCCCCTTGCCTTCCACATTCACACGGTGGTCTTTTAACTCTGCCTTTGACAGCCATTTCCGACTGTCAGGACAAGTGAGTGCCCTGCTCTGCTCAGCTGCAGAGTTGTCCACTTATTCCGGTGGATACTCGGTCAGTCTTCTCACCAATGGGAATTTATCATGGTAATCTTTCAAGAAGTGTTTCACAGGAGGGAATGAACTTGATGATGGTATATCATGAGTATAGTTGACACCTGGAACTTATACCTAACCCTGCTTATTTGTGGCGACAGGATAAGATTGAACAGGACAGGTCTATGACTCTATGTACTGCCCCAAAAGTGATATATCTTTCTCCGGTGCCTCTGAGGGAGATACTATGTGGTTTGGGTAGGACTGTTGAGGGAGTTTTTATGATCTTATTTCTTCAGAGATTGTTTCACAGGAGGGAGGTTACTTGTATGGGGTATATCATGAGAAAGCTACTTACTACCTGGGACCTTCCCTAACACCGCTACTGGTGGCATTAGGATGATAATATACCAGAACAGTGGTTATGTACTTATGTGTTGCCCAGTACATATGACTTTCTTTTTTCCTCAGTGAACAATGAAGAGATAATGTTTAATTACATTAGATCTGATGTTGTAGGAGGAGTTCTATGGATTAATGCTGTGTCGGATAGAGGAGAGGTATTATTTATAGATTAGAGTCTGTTGGTTGGTTGGGGTGATGTACCTTGTGTTTTATTCATATGTATAACAATGCATATGATTTATTGAAGTGCAGATGTTGAAATCAATGTGAAACATGGGTCTTCGCTCGACTCCTACAGTCTATTAAAAACCAGGGTAGTGTTGAGTTCAGTTGGTGTGAAGTACATTTCTTTGTGAATGTCTTGGCCTGCTGTTGTCAAGTACAGTTCATGGAGAATGTCTTATTCAACTGTTGTTGATGCCAGTGAATTGTGAAAGTTTTGTTCAGATGTTGTTCAGTGCAATTCATTGTGAATGTCTTGTCCAGCTGTTGTGAGACTATTTCATTGTGAATGTCTTGTCCAGCTGTTGTGAGAACATTTCATAGTGAACATCTTGTTCAACTGTTGCTGAATACAGCTATTGTAAATGTTATGTTCAACTGTGTGAAGTATCTTCCGTTGTTGATGTTTTGGTCCACTACTGTTGCGTTCAATTGACATGTGTCACTTTGATACATTTAATGTTAGATCCACATGAGGTTGGCAGATAGCATGCAGTCAACATTATTGGGGAGAGGAACATGTTCCTCATTTGCTGTGGCGAATTGCCGGGATCTAGATATACGCCTTATAGAGGAACCTTTCATGTTATAAATTCTGTGTATAAACTTAAACTTTAAGTCTGAGATTTGCACAGTGGGGGTTCTGGGCCAGATTATATTGTTCCTCTAATGGGCTGTTCGGGGATGATTATCTATCCCATTATGGATGCCCTTAGACAACTTGCTATATCAAACCCTTATTATATCTATCTATCAAATATAGATATATTTTATATAGACCTCACTCATAGCGGCCTTAGTATATTTTCTTAAAACCTCACACCATCCTAGTCTTATTGTGCAATTGGAAAGAGAGATGGACACCAAATTTAGCTATCTCAACAAAAACAAAATCTGGTTAATGTAGTTAAAAGTGAAATATGGGCAGAGTTGTGTCAAAGAATAAGCACAGACAAGTCGCTGAAATTGTTCTGGAGCCTACATAAAAGTATGAATAGGGTAGTCAAGAATAAGAGTGTTCCTGACTTCCAAAGTGCTGACCTTATGTGGCAGAGGTTTGACAAGAATAAGGGCAAAGCCCTTTTCGAACGCTATCTAGATCAGAGCAACCAGACAGACATGAGAGGCCGAAATTTTGCCAACAGCGGTAACTTCAGATAGGTGTGAGGCCCAGAACATTGCAGTTGAAGACACAGTGACAGTGAAAGAGATCAGGGCTGTGCTTCGACCAACAAGACACATCGCACTAGGCTAGATGGTATAAGATACGACGACATCAGTATGTGTACCGACAACGAGCTAGAGGAACTAGCAGACATGTACAACAACAGTATAGGGAGTGCTAGCATCAAGGAGGAGTGGTTACACAGCTATCTGATTCTCTTTCCGAGGCCTGGCGAAGACCACACAAAAATTCTTGGATACCGGGTAATCATCATCATCATCATCATCATCAGCATCATCATCATCTTCCACTTCTGCCGTCAAGCGCCGTGGGGAGGATTAATTTGCGTTCCAGCGCCCGGTGGGCGGCACTGGATAGTGTCATTCCGTGTGATTGCACAATGTCTCTGATGTCGTCAATCCATTTTCTTCTTGGACATCCTCGTGGTCTCGTCGCAGATGATCTTTAATGTAAGGCCAGTGATGGTAGTTGCTGATGTTGCATTCTAACGACATGGCCAAACCACTTGATCTTCTGTCTTTCAATAAATGTGGCACAATGTGTTGATCCCACAGTCTGTCTGATAATAGCATTTCTTACTCGGTCTCGGATTGTTAAGTTGGCAGCTCTCCTCAGGCATCTCATTTCGCAGGTGTTGATTTTGCGAAGGTGTAATTTGGATAGAGTCCATGTTTCAGACTGGTAGCATAGGGTTGGTGTGAATATGCTGTTTATTATCTGTCGTATTGCGGGCATGGGTAGGCCTAATACCAGGTAATCGCCATGCAAAATACAATAGGCAAGCTGCTGGCGACGTTAATTGCCAGAAAATTATCAAGCCAGCTAACGAGGCAAGGTTATTTCCCACCTACCCCTGGAGGGTACCGTCCAAACAGAGAAACCTGGACCAACGCAGAAGTTTTTGCCCATGATGTTTATGAAGGATTCCACTCAGGCATTGAACATGTGCTGCGGTGATTGATCTTGAGGATGCGTACAATAGAGTACTGTTGGATTTTTTTATGTTTCAGCTGCTTGAACTCAAGATAAGTCCATTCCTCCTTAGTTGGATCGCCGCAGCCCTCTTCCAACGGAAAGTAGTTTTTAGATGTGGCAGTTGGACTTCTAAACCAACAACAATATATCCGAGCCTGCCACAGGGATCACCATTATCTCCGGTGCTTTTCAGCGCCTACACTGTGAGAATTACCAGCGAGCAGATCACTGGACCGGGGAGGACATTGCCATATGCCGACTATGTTTTAGTTTATCGTCAGGGTAAGAATAGAGATCGGGTTGCTGTGGAACTATAAATCGAACTTAATCGCATAAGCACTTGGTGTGTGGAATCAGGGGCAATGGTCAACCCAACGAAGGCAGCAGTGACATGGTTCTCTTTAAAAAGCCATATTGTCAACAGTCCAACACCAACTGTAAATCTGTGTTCAGAGACTGTGGAGAGAAAGCAGGCAATGAATTATCTGGAGATACGTTTTGAACGAAGCCTTTCTTATAATGAGCACATAGACCAGGTGATAGCAAAGGCCAACCGGGGTTTGGCTGCTATGCGGGTGTTGACGGCAGCAAACTGTGAGCTATCAGTGTCTTTTATACGAGGGGCTGGTCATGTCTGTTTTGGAGTATGCGATGGCAATCCTGACTCTTAGCCGTAAGCAGATGGAAAGGATGGAAATGATACAGTACGAAGCTATACGTATTATTCTTGGATGTAAACGAGATACAGCATGCAGGGGGATTTTCCAACAATTGGAGACAGAATACAAATTTGCAGAGCGCGTGCCTACCTCAGAGTCAATGCAAACACACAACATCCACTGCATAGTGAAATTAAGAAGGTAAAGGGCAGCAGGTTAAAAAGGGGAAGGTCGTGGATGGGTCAAGCCGAAGAAATTCTTCAACAGGTGTGTTCACTTGAGGCCTTAGAACCTGGCGAGGAGTGGGTACAAGTGGAAACAGATTTATGTATGTCCTGTTCAGTTTGCATCCAACTAGACAGAAAATGCCGGTCTCTCTGGCCGAGGAGTTACACCACTTTCTCCGTAATCCCGTTTATCACGCAGAGTCGCGTAGCGGGCGAGAACTAGGAGCGGTTCGTCCCCCGCTGGTGACTTGCGGGATAACTGAGACGGCCGCTCAGAAAGCAATGGCAAACTACTGAGCGTAATCTTGCCAAGAAATCAACAGACAGCTGAAGATATGCTGCTGTTGACAGCGATGTCCTGTAAAAGGGGGGAAAAAAAGACAGAAAATGCAGACAAGAAAATCCGGCTGCTGTAGAGGGGGGAGTACAAGCGTTGATCTTCGAGAATTCATTAGACGATGATGCTGTCATTTACGCAGATGGGTCGATCGTTCGGCGAGTGAGAAGTCCATGGGCCTTTATGGCTCAGGCAGAGGGAGAATTGTGAAGGAGGATTCTGGTGCTTTCGCTTTGACCACAAGTAGTCTGACTATGGAAGTCATGGCAGTAAGTAAAGCAATAACATGGCTAGAGACACATTCACTATGGTATGTTTCCTTAGCGACTTAATGAGTATGCTCAGGATAATAGAAATGGGGTGGATCCGAAGAGAATGGTTGCTGTCTCTGGAGTGGTCTCGGCTGGCAAAGATTAGTTTCATTTTCGTGCCAGGACATGCGGTTGTACAAGGAAATGAGCGGGCTGACATGCTCGCAGGTTGGCTACTGTGGAAGGCGGACGCGCCATGGACCTGGCTGACATTCTGAATGTTTTACGATAAGTACGTAAATCGTTCGCAAGAACCAAGTGATGATTGTGAATCTACAACCATGGTCAGGATGCGAGAACAACAAATTAAAAGAGGTGTGACCAAACAAGAACACTGTGCAGGAAGCGAAAGAAGATTGCAAACCAACACGGAACTGGTGTCGTTAGCCGCTACACGCTGAGGGATTTACTGAGGAAGGGATCCGAGCACTTACGGACTGAATGGTTCGATGTGCAATGAGCATGATCTGTCGACTAACTAACTAACTAACTAACTAACTAACTAACTAACTAACTAACTAACTAACTAACTAACTAACTAACTAACTAACTAACTAACTAACCAACCAACCAACCAACTAACTAACTAACTAACAAACTATCTAATTATAAGGGTCGTTAATTTGAAACCCGTTCCAATGGCTTTATTACAAAAGCATAAAAGAATTATTAACAGGCATGGTAGAATTAAACAAAGCATTCATTTTGAAGGAATTATGCACCATGGGTTGGTCAGAAGAAATCGCCGTAGGCATTCAGGCAAGCATCCCATTGCTTAGGTAGGCGGCGAATGCCGTCCGCAAAAACTCATTGTGGTTGCTCACTGAACCAAGTGTTTACAGCGTTCATTACGTCTGCATCTATGTGAAATCGTTGCCCCTCGAGAGCTTTTTTTAGAGGTCCGAACAAACGAAAATCACATGGTGACAAATCAGGACTTTAGGCTGGATGTTGCAGAATTTCCTACTTCTTCCAAGCTAATGCTTCCTGCACAATCTTTGCAACATGCGGACGAGCATTATCGTGCACCAAAATCATACAGCGAGAAAGCATGCCGGGTCGTTCATTCTTGATGGCTTTTTGCAGCTTGTCTAGTGCTTCCAAGTAGTGGGTAGAGTTGATGTTGACACCAGGTTATTTAAAGTCGCCAACAATAGCCCTTCATTGTCAAAAAATGTGCTCAGCATAACCTTACCAGCGGAAACCTGTAACTTGAATTTTTTGGCTTTTGGTGATCGAGCATGCTTCCATTGCATGCTCTCTCTTTTGCTGCTCGGCTCAAAGTGGTGACACCTTGATTCATCGCCTGCCACTGTGCGGAAGAGAAATACATCACCCTCCACTCTGTAACGCAGCAAGTGGTTCAAACACCATTCCATGCGTTCCTCTTTTTAGTGGTCGGTCAACATTCATGGTACCCACTGCGAACACCTTCCGATATTGCAGTTTCTTACAAAAGACCTTTTGAATTGTCCCAATTGACACATCAAATTCTTTCGCTAGCGAACGTATGATTCGACATCGGTTCATCTGTACTGCTGCATCAATGTTGCCGATGGTTTTTTTTTTCTGGTGCAACAATATGCGCTTGACCCGGCCGTCAAAGATCTGTCGTGAACTGACGTCCTTTCCGAAAGATGCGTGCCCAGTCTGTCACTGTTGTCTTCGATACACATTTATTACCGTACACTGCCTGCATTCTTCGATGAATGTCCACTGGTCGACATCCTTCAAATGAAAGAAACTGAATCACCGTTCTTTGAGCTTCTTTAGACGGATTTTGGATCAACTCGGCAATTTTCTCAACGGTCAGAAACAGAACATATGCATCATGGGACGATAAGCACGGTCATTATTCATTGGTCAGTACTTATCATATGACTATGACATGATCATGTTCAACGTACGCAATTACGCGCGGTGCGACACGAACGGATTTCAAATGAACGCTCCTATTATAAGACACGGGGACAAGCAACATTTTTTATCTGAACGTGAGAGAGAACACGATTATGGCCGCGGAAAAAAAATAGCCTGCCACCAAACATTTACAGCCATCGATGAAGAAATGTCATAAACATTGAATATCTTGGCTCTATAATCTACAATTAATTGGGGGAGTTGACCATTAAAGAAGAGCTCCACAAACAACAACAATGGGAAATGTTGACCGATGAACAAGTGGCTCCATAAACAACAACAATGGGAAATGTCGACTGATGAACAAGTGACTCCATAAACAACAACAATGGGAAATGTTGACTGATGAACAAGTGGCTCCATAAACAACAACAATGGGAAATGTCGACTGATGAACAAGTGACTCCATAAACAACAACAATGGGAGTTGTTGACTGATGAACAAGTGACTCCATAAACAACAACAATGGGAGTTGTTGACTGATGAACAAGTGACTCCATAAACAACAACAATGGGAAATGTCGACTGATGAACAAGTGGCTCCATAAACAACAACAATGGGAAATGTCGACTGATGAACAAGTGGCTCCATAAACAACAACAATGGGAAATGTCGACTGATGAACAAGTGGCTCCATAAACAAAAACAATGGGAGTTGTTGACTGAAGTACAAGTGACTCCATAAACAACAACAATGGGAGTTGTTGACTGGTGAACAAGTGGCTCCATAAACAACAACAATGGGAAATGTCGACTGATGAACAAGTGGCTCCATAAACAACAACAATGGGAGTTGTTGACTGTTGGACAAGTGACTCCATAAACAACAACAATGGGAATTGTTGACTGGTGAACAAGTGACTCCATAAACAACAACAATGGGAGTTGTTGACTGATGAACAAGTGGCCCCATAAACAATAACAATTGGAAATTTTGACTGATGAACAAGTGGCTCCATAAACAACAACAATAGGAGTTGTTGATATGAAGGTAGATATCGACTGGGCATAACAATGAAGAGGTTAAATAGTGCCAATAATTGCAGATATAACATTTGCACAGAAAGAAAGAAAAAAAGAAAGAAAGAAAGAAAGAAAGAAAGGCAAGCAGGCAGACAGACAGACAGACAGACAGACAGACAGACAGACAGACAGACAGACAGACAGACAGACAGACAGACAGCGGTGACGACATCTATAAGATTAAAGAAAAAGAAAAAAAAAATAACAAGGATAAATTAATGGATACCAGTGATCTAGGAAAATAGAACTGATATTGACCTAATTAATGACCTCCCGTTTGGCAGCAGGCCACCAGAATTGGGGCCACAACATAGGAAATATAACCAGCCCTAATTCACATCAGCACGATTACCGTATTTTTTAACATCCACGGCTAATATGGGTAAATACGGTGATTTATGTATTTCAACAACCATCCCGCAATGCCAAGGTCTGGGGTTACCGCTGACGTAGCTCGACCCCCAGAGACCTGTTATCCGACGTTGACAATGCGCATGTCAGAAAAATTGGCGTCTATGGCAACGCAGAAATAGAAGAATTTGTTGTTTGGAAGATGATACAGATTCTGGAAAGCACAAGAAAAATACAGTTGTATAGAATACTGGAGTATGTTATAGAATTTCAAATCACAGTTTATTCTTGGGTTAGACAATGTCAAGATGTCGAACAATATATTTAAATTTAGATTAGGAATAGTTTTTGGGTGTTCACTTCAGTAAAATTACAGACTGAAAAAAATAGAGAGAATGTAAATGGATTTGGTGGTTTTGTTTGAGAAACTGAATTATGTTATATTCAATTTTAAGATGTTTGAAATAAAAGAGGAGCTACTAAAGACAATGCATTTATCATGAAAACTCGCCAGAAGGTGTCTTTACTAATGACAGCGATTAGGGGATGAAGAATACCGAGTAGTGGGGAATACAAGGATGGAAGACGGAAAAAAGAAATATGGAGAAAGCAGGAAAGAAGAAAACAAAGGAAGAGGTATCAAATACAAAGTAGGTTTAGACCTAATCCAAAGTAGGGCTGGACCAAACAAAATGTAGTTTTGGACCTAACAAAATGTAGGTTTGGATCAATCAAAACTGGACGGCCGAAAATGGAAAGTAGAAGCGTATCACAGGTATGACATAAAAGTTGTTAATATGGTGTGGTATTTAAACATGAGAAATTCAAAGATGGCTGTGTAAGCCGCGTTCGCTTCGATTCGGAGATTTAATTATGTGTTTTGTGTGTACTTCTTAACATCAATCTGTTCAAATACAGACAGGTCCAGCAAACTGGTAGGGAATTTATTTGTTCAAGTACTATAGCTCGAGTATTATGGAGGAAATTGAAAGAAAAACGCAACTCTATCAGCGTTCACGCCAGAAACACAACGAACAACAAGCGACCAACGACAACTAAATTACGAAACAGACAGGAGATACTCGCGACTTGGAATGTTACTGGTCTAGGAAATAAGGAACTAGCTCTCGTAGAGTTTATGAAAAAAAGAAAACATCAATTATTCAAATATTAGGACTCGTAGATACTAAGGGTAAGGGGCAGAACTCAAAACGAACATATGAAAGTAAGTTCGTATATAGAGTGGCGTCGATCAGCGAGCTACAGCTAAACATGGAGAGGGTTTTTTATTGCATCAAGAAAATGATAAAGCCATTATCAACACTAAATTTATATCTGAAAGAATAATACTAGTAACATTAAAGAAGGAAATAGAACAACATGTTTTATACAAACATACGCCCCATGTAACGACACTTATAACGATGAACACAAAGGCAAGTATTTTGATAAACTTGCAGACACGTTAAATAATGTCAGGGATACAGATGATATTATGGTTATGGGTGATTTCAACGGACGAATAGGTACACGAAGAGCACCGTGGGATGAATGCATGGAGCCATTCAGCGACACAGAGACTGAATGTAATAGCAATGGTCAACTCAACATATGCTCGGACATACGGACTAATAATAGCAAATAGTTTTTTTCAGCATCGTCGTAGCTACACAAAAACCTGGTATAAATGGAATGACATAGACCAAGCATCTCAGGTTGACTTTATTCTTTTTGGGAAATCAGACAGAAGACAACTATTGGATTCAAAAGCATTCCCAAATACAGACGTTGATACTGATCACACACCAGTCATAATTTAAAAAAAAAAAGATTTAAACATACAGGAAAATAAGAAACAAAAACATAACAACACATGACATCAACTATAGGAGGCTTCAGGAAAATACAGTTAAAAACGAATTCAATCAAGAAATAAAATTTTAAAAACTACATACGAACATCCCTGATGACTACTCAAGCGTAGATAAGGAATGGACAATTGTCAAGGCTTCCATGCTCGACACACTGGAAAATAAATGTGGAACAAAGAAAGTAGAGCAGGACAAAAGATTAAGAGCAGCTTGGTGGAACAATGAATTTAAAGATGGCATATTCAAAAAGAAGGTAGCGTTCAAAAATGGATAACAACTAAATCTGAACAAGACTATGTTACTTATAGAATAACACGACGAGAGGCCAAACGAAAAATTAGAGCATCTAAAGATGAATCCTGGAGAATATACGGTGAACAGATTTCGACCCTTAGCAAAGACTACCAACGAGAATTGTACAATGAGAAACAGAGATGCATGCTACAGCCCAACCTCCAACAGAAACAGCAAAAGAGGTACACCACTATTTAATCCATAAAAAAGACTAGCAAGATGGGCAGAATACTTTCAAGAACTACCTAACCCCACACATAATAACATAGAAAACCTCACTTTTGTGCCTAAAAGCTATGGCAACAAGAACCAAATGTTATCCCTGCAGAAGTCAAAGCAGTTATACAAAAAAGTCCTAAAAACAAATCACCAGGTCCAGATGGAATAACCACAGAAGCTATTCAGGCCTGTGGGGAAACAGGAGTTAAATGGCTAACAAGACTTTCTTTAATATAGCATGGGAAGAAAGAAAAGTCCCAGATGATTGGCAACACGCAATAATAGTACCAATATGGAAAAAGAAAGGCAATTTGAGAGAGTGCGAAACATACAGAGGTATATCACTCCTGAACCATGTAGGATAAATGTACGCAAAACTATTGGAACAAAGAGCTAGACCCATAGCTGAACAACAGTTAAGCAAAGTACAATTCGGTTTTCGGAAAGGTAAATATTGCACTGATGCACTATTTACACTTAAACAAATATATGACAAAAACTATCGAATGTAGTGACCAGCAGAATATTTTATTTGTAGACCAGGAAAGGGCCTTCGATAGAGTAGACAGATACAGATTATGGACCATCCTTGAAAACTAAGGGATACAAGGACAATTGCTAGAAAACATCATAGCCCTGTACCACTCGAGCCGAAGAGCAGTAAGAAAACAAGAAGGTATATCAGATATGTTCACAGTCAATACAGGAGTGAGACAGGGATGCGTGCTCTCTCCTCTGCTATTTAATATCTACATGGACATACTATCCAAAGAAGCAAGCCTTGACAGAGCAGATGCAGAATATTTAGAACTCCTTACACCAGATAAAACAACTGATTCACAGGTAATAAATTAACTTCTATTTGCAGACGATCAGTGCCTGTTTTACAGCGATGAGGGCAGACTACAAGATCATATTAATAATCTGAGTTCAACATGCAGCAGACACAATATGAGTATACACACAGCCAAAACCGAAGTAATGCAAGTTAGCAGATCGCCTGGTCTACTACGTATACAGATAAATAGCACAACTCTGAAACAAGTTAAATAATTCAAATATCTTGAATGTACGATCAGAGAAGATGGCAGATTGGAAAGAGAAATCGAAATCAGATGTCAAAAAGCCAGTGCACTTACACATAAACTATCACCATTACTCAAACATCCAAATATACCATTGTCACCCAAAACGACAGATAATATACAGCATATTCACACCAACCCTATGATACCAATCTCAAACATGGACTTTATCCAAATCACACTTTCGCAAAATCAACACCTGCGAGGTGAGATGCCTGAGGAGAGCTGCCAACTTAACAATCCAAGACCGAGTAAGAAATGCTGTTATCAGACAGACAGTGTGATCAACACATTATACCACATTTATTGAAAGACAGAAGATCAAGTGGTTTGGCCATGTCGTTAGAATGCAACACCATCAATTACCATCACAGGACAAAGATCATCTGTGACGAGACCAAGAGGACATCCAAGAAGAAAATGGATTGATGACATCAAAGACATTGTACAGTCACACTGAATGACATTTCCCAGTGCCGTTGATCAGATGCTGGAGCGCAAATTATTCCTTCCCACGACACTTGACGGCAGAAGTGGATGATGATGATAATGATGATTTTAAAATAGAAATGAGAGATAGGTAACCCCAATTCATAGTAGCCTACCACTAAATGAAAACCAGAAATGGCACGTAAGACTTCCTAATACTGGAACAGACACATATGTTGAGTCCACTAAGGTATCAGTTAAGAATTTTTAGTAGAAGGCCAAGAGAGTACAGGGTCGTCACTGCTTTCATAGAATATAAAGCTCAGTTAGGTTAGATGTTAAGCAAGTATTATCCCTGCCACCTGCTCTAAGGACTTAGCTGTAGAATGAAGTGGCACTGTCAAGCAATTATTGAAAACTCTAATGTTTGACACCGTAATACACATGTGACTCTGATGAACTGAAAGAACACAGTCTAATAATAATATAATCCCGTATTGAAATAAGGGGGGGGGGGGGGGATATGCCCCATAGGCATCACAATGTCATTTATTACACAACTGACATATTTGTCCATATATTAATGACATTTAAACTATCATAAAGTTCTGGTGGAGTTTAATAATTATGAATGCTCTCCTGTCTTCAGCTAATCTAAATGCTGCTGATAAGCTCAGTAGCCTCACAATGGGTCTATACCTCTTCTGTTGTGTGTTATTCCTCCTATTATTTGAGGTGCCTCTCACCCACACACCCCGCCTGACATAGGCAATCATCAATTCACACCCGAAATACATACATCATCCCTTTCGTGCACTGAGATTCATACTAAGTAGTACAATCAACCAACCCAATTGGTCTAGTATATTGCCATAGCTCTAGCTCACAGTACCATCGTCACAAAATTATTGGCAATCACTTCCCCTTCAGGTCAGAGGTCTGCCATAATTATGACGTGTTTAACATTCACAATATAAAAGCCAGCACGTTTTGCCACATATAAAAGAGACATTAGGTAATCGTAAAGAAAGATTATCTTAGTAAATCAAAGCAAACACAAATGAATACCACAAAGATACAATTACTGTCTCTGAGTACACAGATCATTGCATCAAAGGCTTGTCACAGTCAAAATGAGACACAATATTTCTTCAGATAAGTTATGAATAAGACACGTTTGTTATTGTAATAACAGAATAAGACTTTGTTTTCCACATAGAGAAAGAATTATTAACTACAAGTGCTTACACCCCTTCCACAAGACAGGGCTATCACTGCAAGTGTCCCGTACTTGTGTTAACAGTGAGACAGAACTAGTCTGTATAATATCCACTGTTTTAATTCGCAATCTTGCAAGTTGCATGTTAGGTAACAAAATGTTATAAGACTCCCCTCTAAGACGGTTCCTTCTAGGGAGAACTGGAACATTACTAAACTGCAACTTAAGAATCCTCAGATCTAATCTATCTCTTCCTCATTGGCTCCTTTTTCCTCTGGCTCTGTCAAAGTATCACGAACAGGATGCTAACTGAGAATTTCGGCTTCAACATTTAATTTTCTAGGTTCATATTCAATCTGAAATGAATATGGTTGCAGACGTAGAGACCATCTCATCAGTCTCGCATTCAAATTCCTTGAAGCTGTTATGAACATTAATGGTTGAAGATCGCACTCTACAGTAAAATGTTTCCCATACAGATAGGCTTAAAATTTCTCCACAGCCCAAACTAATGCCAAACATTCCCTTTCTATGGTGGAAAAATGTATCTCCGCAGAGTTCAAATTCCTACAAGCATATGTACAGGTGTGGTATGTTAAAAAGAAATGAAGAGAGACTCCCCAAATTCAATTAGCCTACTGTTAAGAGAAACTTGAAAATGGCTCGATAAGTCTCCCTAGGGGTGGAGCGTGTTCAATAGTTGAAGTTTTCTCACAGAGGACCAGTAGAGCTCCGAAAGTTCACAGCTCTCAGAAAATGGAAATTTACTCCGGGAACATTTTAGACACTTGTATTTTTCCGGCCACACTTGGCTCCACTTGTATGTTGTAACTAATATAATTTTATAATTAGGACTCCAACTCACAAGGAAAACAACCAACACCTTGTTACACATTATAACCATGTAGTGGGACGCAGAGGTGTTTCCAAGGCACCAGGGCCGGGTTATATACTGGCCAAGACCTATTGACGCGTCCTCGTCGAGCGTCCTGGGCAACAGGTCCCTTCCGGATCCTGGCTGAAGTCAATAGGATCGCCGATTCCTCCGAAGTCGGAGAGTGTCTGCCTGTACGGCGAGGAACCACCAGTCTGCACACCAATAAGCCAGACATGGGACAACGGATACTCACGCAAACCTCAGGTCCTGTATGACATCACACTGATGTTGGACAACAGGATGCCTTCATCCGACATACAGGACTTCGCGTTGGAGCTCAAGCCAACGAACACAAGCAAGCAAGCATAACCATGTAGTGAGATAATATGGTGGCGGGTTCCTTTGGGTGTATGCTAGAGTGGCATATGGTATCAGATACACAATTCAGCATAACACATGCGATAATAAACTAATCATTAGCAACAATAAGGAATTAAAGTTTCAAACTCTACACTAATATTAAGGTACACTGTCCTTGATTTATGAATGGCACTAAACCAAATGTGTTTCTGAGTTCACCACATCAATAATCTATTGTCCAGAATGTCACACACTACTACTATTCTAATTGTTCTGGGTGCACTCAGAATGGCACTCAAGCAATGTTCTTGAAGTTGTGAGTCTATCGATGTAACTACTCTCGCTGTAGATCCTACGTGGGATGACGTTACAGCGGATATCTCGTTCCTCTATAGTTCCGGACAACACAGACGACACAGACAGGTGCTTTGCTGCGTTTTCCTGGGCTGTTGGGTTGTGGCATAGGAGAAGAAGTTGAGTTAGTATGATTCTGTTCTTACAGAATAACTACCATAAGCTACATGTCTCTGTCCCATTTAGGCAATTAACATTACCACCACCCTTGAGAAATATGGACCAAAAACCATATAGCTATCTCACTTAAGAGCTAGGATGGGGGAAAATATAAACGAAGGGAGAAGGGATCATTTCTGAGCTCAGGTTAGTCCAGCCTGGCCATCTGGTGTGCCTGATGGAATTATATAAATATACTCACATACTGGCACGACATGTCCTCTTCATTCCGACGTTCTGCAGGCTAGTAATTCTCATGTTCACGGTCATCCCGTTCCCTAGGACTATCAGTGGAACGATATGAGCCCACTGCTTTGTCAATTCTTTCCATTTTCCGGGAAAATACCCAAATAACCCTTCATCATTAGTAATGTCCATATAAATCATCAATACACATATCTAAAATCTTACATAATAAGGTTTAGAATATTATCATTCACAGACAAAACATATGGATTATTTTGACACAAAATCATCCAGAGTCAGAACACCCGATACACTTTAGAACAGCATTTTCCAGACATAGAATATAAGGACTGTCTCTGAAAAAGGATCATGGTAGTTCTGTTATAAAACATAGATAGTCCCTGGAGACTCTGAGAAATAGTGAATAAGAAAGTGTATCCCTCATCAAAATACATGAACTAACTCATCAAAAGAGTCATTAAGAATTCTTCATGCCGAAGAATGGCTTATCTACTCTTCTGAATAGTTATCTCTATTTTCCAATTCCAAAGAACAAGCGATATCTTTCGAAGATATCCTTCTGTTAACCTCATCCATGGATAGAAGTAGAGTCATACTAAATAAACACTAACCTTCAGTCCACAGGACACTTTTAATCCACACATTGAAAAACGTTTGCTCTCTGGTTTACATTTTATAAACTGGCGCGCAGAGTTTCCCTCTCTGGCTCAATGTATAGACTGGCGACAACAAACCATCCCACCTGCGTCCAAATGACTTAACCTATAACAACTTCTGTTTATCCTTCCTTTGCCTTTGTTGCCGGTCGCACCTAGTTTTACCTGGGAGTGAAACATCAACAACCCGAACCTGACGTTTAATAATGTATGCCGGTGTGTGCAGGTGGCTGGTGACAAAGCGCACCTGGCATTTCCTCTTATGTGTAGGTGTCAGCGGGTGACCAGCGAAGAAGGGGAATGGTTTCACGTCTAGGAGTGGCCAAGGTCTCTGTTCACGCGATCGATGAATCATACTGATTTTTTTCGTCGTGAGGCTTAAGTTTGTAAACTTAAGCAACTGCCTCCCGGCTGTCCTTTCAATGTGAAAACCATTATCTATCTATGCCCACCATTGTCTATGGTGCATTCCATATTCGTTACATGAATACGGACATGAGAAATTTTACATGTCACAACAGGAAACAGCACTGAGTGCTCCTCTCCCTTCCTTTGAAATAGTGTAACATCAATTCCAATATTGCTAGCAGCTGTAGGAAGAATGGCTGGTCGTTTGAGATCTGGAAGATTGTAGCATGATGGAACAGAATCCCCATTTCCAGTCCGACACATTTCATAAATATACTTTGAGTCTTAACAGGGACCATCCCAAAATAAGGGCTATTCTTAGATCGAAGGTTCCAGAACGAGTTGGGGGAGGCGGCGGTATGCACTTGTCTTATGATTGGTTCATAAATAATGAGCCCACGCTATTCCTGGGCCATATTTTAAAATCTAATTAGTAGGAGCGGGAATTTCACCAGGAGCGGTCGCTAGTGTGATGTGATGACCCAACAATGCCCTTGTAGATTCAATATATTGTTCTCTGGACAACAGGTACCACTTTAAAACATACTTTAATGTGTGGCTAAACCTAATGTACGAAAGAGAAGAATATGAGTATTTTATGAATAATGTGTGAAAGTGGAAAACCTAACTTCTGTGCGCCAGAATTCTGAATATTGCTTCTTCAACCTTGACACGTCTTTCACGCTGTATACTCCAAGTGCCTATCAATCCCTTGTTGTGACTGGTTGTGTATGCTTGAGGAATGTAGTACACTCATGCAGATTCGCAAACCCAAACCCCTTGTGCATTCTACATGCCTAGGATGACTTATTCTTAAAATCAACTGTACCTTTGCTCTCGTGCGAGTTAACAGATGGCAGTCTGAATGGGAATGAGTGATGAAACATGTACAAGTTCCTTTGTAAAACGCAGAGAATGATGGAGTGAGTGAGTTGGTGATTTAATAAATAGCCTCTCACACCTAGTAGAAAGAAAGATGCTTCAAATATCCACATGTAAACAGGACGGTGATGGCACGCCAGAATTGCTAAGTTCATGTGATGCCTGGTTGCTATAAACTCAAGAGAATTACTATAATTTCTCTTTGAAGTATTACACTGTTACCTCTACTGTTGGATGGTTCATATAAACTAGTTCCTAAGAGAACCATAGGTGTGTGAACCTGTGTTTTAGTTGGCTGAATATAATGTATGGCTCATGCAAACTTACAAGGATTAAACATGTTTTCCACATATGTGCTTGGTGCATATGTGAACTATTGCTATGCAATTGAGCTTCTGATACCTACTGGGGACATTACTCAGTGGGGAGAGAGCACATGATGATGATAAAGATGATGTACCTGTGAGTCAGGTCTGTCTGAGAAAAGGGGTGAGGTCTGGCATTGCTGTGTGAATATGGAATAAGACATTCATGCACCAACATCACAGCTATAGGAATGGATGTCTGGTCGGCTAATTTGGTAAATGCCATTAGTTAATACATAATGCATATTGCAGTTGTAAATGCCTATTTTCCATTTCCCTTCACAATGCCTGTCCCATGTTGCTATGTCACAATGATTGCTGTACTGTGTCTGGTCCTCCTTGTGCCCAGGTCTGCTGTGGTTCAAACATGGTGGAACTTAGACCACATAAATGCTTGTAATTGTGTTAAGCTACCCTGTCTCAGCATATAGTCTTGTGATTACCACAGTACATCAGAGTGAAATTCACTACATCATCAACCTTAACCTTCCCCATCTCCATCTGTGTATGTTAATGTATGATAACATCATCTTTTAACACATGTGAAGAGATGTTGTGCCATTCTATATATCCACAGAGAACAGGAGGATGGAGGAGAGGCATCCATATATCATCTGGGAAAACTAACCAGTAGTCCCAGAATCCAGAACCAACTCTCTATAAGTGAAATCTTCTAGAACCCACAATATGGGAATTTCCTAGAGACTTTCAGCTCAGCTCTCAAACAGCTGGATATAAAAGAAAGAGAGAAAAATAGTTCTGAAGACTTCAATAATAAGAAGTACAATGATCATTAATCAAATGTCATCTGAGAAAGAACCAACAAGTCTGGTTGTTAACCCCATTCAAGACAACTTGTGAAATGACTGGTGCAATGGATTGTTTAGCTAGGACTTATCTTGGTTAATCTCCAGCCTGGTGCTCACAGTGTTGAAGAATGTGACTTGAAGTGTAGGTGAGATTGGACTGACTGAGGGGCTGCAGTATATTGGATTTTGTTCCTATCTCTGGGTTTCTTCAGCAAGTCATGTTCTGCATGTACCGAGTATACATCTCCCAATGTCAGGAGAGTGTTATCCTCAACTTTTGAAGTATCCCAGTATCAGCATTCACAGACAGTCTGGTCAACGGTGAGAGACAGTATCATATCATCCTACCAATTCTTGTCTTCCAGAGGAATGAATCTGCCATGAAGCTTATTTTGGGAAAGCTGCTAACTGGAGCTAGTCCAACATCCATGCTGATGATAAAAGGATTCAACAGACCCAGAACAGTAGTTTCTTCCTTGAGTTGCCCATGGATAGGATTTCCTAAATTCCCAAGAGACAAGAGATGAGGATAGAGACTGATACTGAAACTGAATGATGTGGTGGTGATTAGAGAGGAGAGGTGGATGAGAGTTATTAGTTGGTGGAGTAAGGGGAGGTGGTGTATCATGTGTATCTTCATGCATGTTAGCATATTTGTACATTTTGTATGTACCTTGTTGAGGTGTTGACATGACAAATGGGATGAACAATGGTCATCACTAGACTCACCATCAGCTCAATAAACAGTATGATTGAACCAGTGTTTCAAGTACATGTCCCCAGTGAATTTCTTGTACAGTTGCTGTCAAGTGTTGTCTCTGGTGACTGTCTTAAGTGCTGTGGTTGGTTATACATATTGTGAAAAGTCCTGTATAGATGTTGTCAGGTATCTCATGGTGTCTATCTTGTACACTTGTGGTGTAAACCAATTCCTTGTGAGTGTATGTTCCACTTTTGTCAAGAAACTGTCATGTAGATGTCCTGTCCAACAGATGTAATGTACAGTTATTGTTGAAGTTTGTTTGTCTGAAAAATTGAAGGACTACTTGAACTGATATAGGTCATACTGACAAAATAAAGAAAGAAGAGATCTAGGTGACGGACGAACAGCACACTGTCAACAGTATAATGAGTGAGAGGGATCCTCAGTTTGTACAGGCGCTAATAGTTCAGATCTTTTCTGGCCTTAAGGGAACCTTTTACTTCTTTTATAAATTTCTGTGTAGATACATAGTGGTCTCACAGTGGGGGTTGAGCCAAAAGAAAATGTTCTCCAAACAAGGCTATTGCGGGAATGATTAGCTCATTTGAGTGACCTCTAGACAAAACGTGCTAAATCATATCCTTTATCTTGTTATTTATTATTCAAGATATATCTCCAGAGAACCCTACAACTAGGTCCTCTGGCAACTCCATCCAAACATGTCACAAAGATAAAGTACTGGTTTTGCAATTAATGCCTTCCTTAGTGCTGAATAAGCATTTTCACATTAAGAACATCATATGGCTTTTTCTGGTTCCCCTTTCCTTGTAAGGTTGATTAAAGGAGCAGAGAAGGAATTGAAGTCCTTGGTGTATTCTGTTAGAATTCACATAATGAAACAAAGGATTTGACATATGTTTTCGTTTTGGGACGAGGTGCTCGTTGTAGCTTCTCAATGTTTCCTTCATGAGGAGTCATAAATCCTTGAGACACCGTATGTTAAAAAAAATTAAGCTGTTGGAATACTATCTGATATTTCCTTGATCGTGCAGTTAAACCCGTGTAATTAAGGCGTTTGAAAGGAAGGTTGAGTGCCTTACGATGTTACTCAAAAGTCTCAGTAGCAATTAAGATATCATACATGAAATTGCTGATAACAGGATGCTGAAGTGGTGCCGAGTAATTTCCTCATCATGCGTGTAAGTACACTCGGATATCACTCAACCTAAAAGAAAGAAACTTAAACTCATAGTAACCATCAAGAGTACTGAAGGCCAGCCATGGACGAACTTCTGGTTGTACAAGAATCTGGTAATATCCCTTACTGAGATAAATCCTGGTGAAGTACTTGTCTATGCTGAGACTAGTAAAGAGTTGGTTTTGATCAGGAAGAGGTTTGGCCTGAAACTCCGTTACAGCATTTAGCTGTCGATAATCGACGCACAATCCATGTTCTCCACTCGGTTTTCGCAATAAAACCACACTTGCAATGTAAGGTAATTGAGAAGGAGATATGTTTCCCATTGAAAGCATTTGCTGTATCTCTTTTTTTTAAAGCTGTTGCTTTGGCAACAAGAAATGGGTAGGTTTTGACTCCGACAGGTGTAGGGTCAATCAACTTCATGTCGAACTCTATTAAATCTGTATGAACTAGCTTGTCGGTAAGCACTTCTGCATTTGTAGCTAAGGCATCTTGAATCTGATGTTGTTGATCCTTGGTTAATGTAGGACTGATGTCCACATCACGCTTTGTTTCGTTTGCTTTCAGACGGTACTCTACACCCATATGTGTTTCCATGGTCCACTTTGGTAGTCCACTGCCAAAGCCACCAGATGTGCTTTCTCGATGGTAGGTCTTTCATTATATGTCCTCAAGAGGTTTATATGATACATTTTCTGTTTCCCACTGATGTAAAATCTGTAGTTAGTGCGAGACATTTTCTCAATCACTTCATATGGTCATTTCCAACCGATCTGCAATTTGTTCTAACTAGTTGGGAGAAGTAGCAACACTTTCACTTTCAATTCCAACTCTCTATCCTTTGCTTTCTTGTTGTAGTAGCGAGCAATTCTACGCCGAGCTTGCCGTAGATTGTCTGACACGAGTTTCCAACGATGTTTTAGACATTGTTTTAACTCAGCCACATAGGTGGATGCAGTTACAACAGTCTCGTTTACTTGATCATTAGTCCACGTACGAAGTAAAGCTTCATGTGGTCCCTTGATCGGTCGACCAAACGACAGAGTTGCCGGTGCAATTCCAGTTGAGTGATGGGGTACTTCCCTGTAAGAGAATAATGCTGCTGGTACATAAGTACATAGACCAGATGGAAACAGAGGAAGAGGCCGACCACGTAAACGTTGGACTGAGGGAATAACAGAATCCATGGGAATGTCGATATACGAAGCCCATAACCGGGCACTCTCACGAAGTTTATACTTCACCTCGACACCACAAGGTACAAGAGGAACATGATGAGATGAGATGAGGTACATAAGTATCCAGGTCTCTAGTTGTTAATGAGCCAACTTTCTCAAGATAGAAATAAGTGTACCGTTTAAACCGTTCCTCTGTCCTATTCCACGCAGGGTGATATGGAGACGTGTGAATCTGACGAGAATCGAAGTGTCTGAAAACCTCCTCCAAAAGCTTCCATTGATCTGTGATCCATTATCAGTTAGAATCCTAAGTGAAAATCATAACCTAATAAAAATGCAAAGCAAACCTTCAGCTACATGCTTTGAATCACTTGATGGCATAAACATTTCTTCTGCCCACATCGAGAAAATGTCCGTAAGAGTAAGTATAAAGCAGTTCCTTACTTCGTTCTGTTGAGAGGTCCCAGTGTATCCACATCCACTCTTTCAAATGGTGTGCCAGTGATGAGCATTTCCCCTAGGTCATTGGTGCTGTCCAGTGCTTTGGAGCCACTTTCTGACACTGGGGACATGACTTGGCATGACTTGACATATCTCACTATGTCAGCATTTATTCCAGGCTAGTTGTAGTGTGTGGAAATCCTCTATGTAGTAGCATTGATTCCCATGTGCTCACTGAATGCTAGACTATGGCCCATATCCAGATTTTGAGCTATCTAATAAGAAGGGGCAACGAGCTGCCCATGCCCCTGTCCTTCTTTTCCTGCTCTTCTATGGAGAAGTCCATTCTTCATATACAATTCACTTTATGTATGGGTGAATGTGTTTTAGGCAATGTATGAACACATGCCGCTTAGGTGCTGTCAGATGCCTAGTCTTGTTTCAATTCCTCTGGTTCAGGATTTGTTGGAGTAGTCTACGCCGGAACTGTTCTAGCCTGCTGTCTAGTCGTCATTGCTGAGAGTCTCAGCGGCTTTACACGATCTCCTTAAAAGTCATAGCGACATCGCAACATCACAGGGTAGATTGGGTCATATAGGTCCGCTGCTTTTATTTCGCCAGTCACATAACGTGAAATTATGTTTACCTTTGCTAATAGTAATGACATCGGGACTGTGCTTTTTGAAGGGCCATGTAGTTCAATTGTTTTCTCTGTGACTTGGTCAGGGTTTACTAACGGGGTGCAATAATTGCACCAAATTGTAGATCAGTGCCTTAGAGTTACATGGTAATGAATCCGTTAAATGTAACTGATTCTACTACTTGACGCCTGGTAATAGAGTCTTTATATTCCTCCCTAATTGGATGGTCATCATTGTTCACCTTCCTCGCTTCCGTTTAGCGATACATGCAAAATTATGAGGAGGGGATTTACGCCGGCAGTCTTAGTGTGGTGTCCTATAATAGTACATTTCAGATAATACTGTTTCCCTTCTATCAGCACATGTTGGGCTTTATTTTGTGTGGTGGTTTTCTTTTCTTTTACTATTACTGTTGCCATTAGTTTCCTTAGGCTTCTGAGAGTTATCATGTGAGGTAACCACTGTCGTCCGACGAGCATCTCCAGATTTCTTCTGTGGCTTTTAAAATCTATCCGCCATGGTAATAATGGCATCCAGTTTTTCAGCTATGCTGAGTAAGGAATGCGTTCATGTCAGCTGACATCTTATCCTTCATCTGATCAATGATGATCATTTCCTTCAGTCCTTCATATGTTTCTCAAATTTTCCTAACGTGCTTCACTTGTGTAATTATGTTTTTAATCTATCAATAAACTGTGAATAATTTTTTTCTGAATCTTTCCTAGCACTCTTGAATTTCTTCTTATAACTTTCTGCATTAACTTCAAATCTGGCAAGTAATGCCTGTTTGAGGTCTTAAGATTTATTAATTTCCTCCGTACACAGTCTGGAAAACACTACCATGGTCTAGTTTGTACAGGTTGAACCATGGCATGAGTTATTAACAAGCGCGGTCTGCATAAAGAGACCGTGCGAAGTGACCTACCATGGCATAGTCACAAAAGTAATGGAAAGTGTGTAGGACGTTTTGCACAAGGGCAAGACGTCACCTTAAAATCAGCGAGACTTGAGCTACGGTCAGCATTAGACCTAGTTCAGAGTTAACATAGCATGGCTAACATTACGCAGCTCCTTTATAATAGAATGCTTAGGCACTGTTATGTACATCTGGGACTTTTCTGTGGAGCATCTGATTGTGTTATCGACATGTCAAGTGTATAGTCCTAGTAAAATAGAGTGTGCAAAACTCATGCCAGAGTTGTGTCATGCAAGTTTGGTCTCAGTAGTTAACAGTTATAGACTTACAAGGTAGAAAGTCTCGACGGCTATCAGAAGTTGAGGGAGAGATGTCCACAAGATCAAGAGTAAGCATCTCTAGAGCTATCAACGAAGCGCTACTGGAATAATTTAGGGGTTGCGCGTCAAGAACGAGAATGTTGTCCTTGGCGTGTGCAGTTATCTTAGTGCACAGGGCCCAGGAAATCTGTGTGTAGCTCAACCAGGCCGTGCGTAAACCTGCAGGCATTCCTTGCTATCAATCATCGAAGTAAATAATGCCACGGGAGCTGTGGAAAGAAAAGAGTATCTATTAACTCCCTAACAAACACCTCGCAAGCCCTCAGACAATTGTATGCTCCATTTGCTTTCCTCCAATCCACACATAGCACACATTCACTTTTTCTATGAAGATAACTTTCAATCGTGTCATTATGCTCTGAAAACTGTTTAAAGAGGAATCGCCATAGCACCTGTCTGAAGAGAGGACGCTAGCGCATTTGCCTCGGTTATTGGGCTAGCATTAGGTGCGGAAGTCTTTGGATTGTTTCCTAACTCCATTATCCTAAACTCAAGTTCATTCTCCATCTTCTTCATTTTAAGAGTATACTGGCGATCCTTCTCTTTGTTCTCCAATTCAGCCTGCAGCTTTCTCTCTTCTAATAATCTTTACATCCTCAGACTTTCATTTGAAACTTCTATTTTAATCCTCAGCTTTTCTTCTGAAATTTTCTTTTCCATCCTAAGCTTTTCATGTTTTTGAAACTCCTCTAACACATACTTAGCTAATTCTGAGCCTCGGAGGTCACATTATTTTCCTATTTCCATTAATTGGTTTCTGAGTTTAGCTGCTTCTGCCATTGTCTAATTGTTGTTCCTCGTGGTAACAACAAGTAAGTTCTGCTTCTAGTTAACCCCAAAATAGATACCTTAGAGACTGAGCGAGCTCTTTAGATTAAGCAGGCAAGATGAGTAACTGCTAATTAAACTAATAATTGATAACACGGTGTATATTGCATGAACAAGCAAGAAAATATTCCGTTGGCCAATAAATGGGTCATAAAAATTAACCTCTTCTGTGAGGGCTAAACTGTTCTAAGGGTAGTGAATATGATTATAGCCATTGATAATGTGTAAATTAACACCTATAATATTCCAGACCGCGCACACCATTGTGGTATTTAAAAATAGAAATGGGAGATGAGTATCCCCAATTCGTAGTTGTCTACCACTAAATTAAAACCATAACTGGCTCGTAAGACACCCCAATACTGGATCAGACACAAATGGTAAGAGTCCACTAAGGTATCAGGCAAGTTTTTCTAGCAGAAGGCTAAGAGGGCACATGGAAGTCACTGCTTTCATGTAATAAAAAGCTCAATGAGGTTAGATTGGAAGCGAGTATTATCCCTGCCACCTGCTCTATGGACTTAGTTGTCGAATGAAGAGGCACTATCAAGCTATTATTGAACACTCTAATGTTTGACACCGTAATACATATGTAACTCTAGTGAACTTAAAGAACAGACTAATAATAGTATAATACTGTATTGAAATAAAGGGGGACAAGTATTTGCTCCATGGGCATTACAATGTCACGCAATAATTATTATAGAAATGACATATTTGTCCATAAATCAATGACATCTAAACTATCATAAAGTTCTGGTGGGGTCTAATTATAGAGAATAATTATGAATGTCCTCCTGTCTTCAACTAATCTTAATGCAGTTGATAAGTGTTTTTCTTGCTGGGTATCTATTGATTTTGGTCATTTGTGAAAGGCTAACTGTATGGATTAAGTGCTTCTACTGTTGTTGGTCTCTGGTTACAAAGGAGTATTGATGTTATATGCGTTTTGCATGACACATAGCTAGCTTCTAGAGGGGTACTGGCAGTCTTGAGGCACATACCGATTGGCGGGCCTATGCAACTCCTGACAAAATTAAGGCGACGGCTCACCTCTTTCACTGAGGATTGCAACCCTCTGGCCAGAGATGCTCCCAGTCTTAGGAGCCCCACATATATCAACTGATCACGAAACATTATCATCTGTCAACAACACGTTCACACAAATGTACTCTTTCTCACACACACACACACACACACACACAATGGAAAAGGGATTCAAGAGCTCAATAGCCACACAATTTGTCTATACCTCCTCTGTTGTTTGTTGTCTCTCCTATTATTTGAGGTGCCTCTCAACCACAAACCCCAATGGCATAGGCAATCATTAATTCAGGCCCGCAAAACACACCTAATCCCTTTCGTGCACGGAACCTCATACTCAGTTTTACACTCAACCCATTGGTCTAATCTACTGTCATAGCTCCAACTCATAGTTCCATTGTCACAAAATTATTGGCAATCACTTCCCCTTCAGGGCAGAGGTCTGCCATAATTATGACATGTTTATCATTCACAAAACTATATATTTCATATACAAGCGTGCACGTTTTGCCACATATAAAAGAGACATTAGGTAATCCTAAATAAAGATTATCTTGGTAAATAAAGCAAACACAAATGAAGACCACATAGTGACAATTACTGTCTCTGAGAACAAGGATCATTGCATCAAAGGCTAGTCATAGTCAAAGAGAGACACTCTATTTTTCTTCAGATTAGTTATGACTAAGGCAAGAGGTGTTATTCTAATATATGGAATGATACTCTGTTTTCTATATAGAGAAAGAATATTAACTGCAAGTGCTAGCATCCCTTCCACGAGGCAAGGCTATCACTACACACGTCCCTTACCTGTGTTAACAGTGAGACAGAACTAGTCTGTATAATATCTAGTGAATAACAAAACAATTTTGTATTAATTCACCACACATTGCTGTTCAACACTACATGACCGACTACCCTAGGACTACCTCGTCTCCAACCTGTATGAAATAGAAAAATCCCCTCCCCTCTCTTGGGGAGTTTACATTGTTTAGTAACACCGTAGGAATGACAGAACTAATTGATTCCGTGCAGCAAATATCCGCCTAAACACTTTAGGTGACATAAATAGATTTTTTGCACAGTCATGTTTAGCCTCCCAAGTAAGATAATTACTTCCTCCTGTTGTTTAGGGTATCCCCACTTAACATCTTATGCCTTTTGCATTCCAAACTTGGCATCCATTCTCCGCGTTGTCTACAAACTGTGCTAGTCTGTTTTCATAGTATTGGAGAAATTCCTTCTCATGAAGTAAACCACAAATGCGTTGGATGCAGCCTGGCTAAAGAAAATGCAGTGCATTGTTAGTCTTGACTAGCATAATATAGGCGGATACATTAGCCCACCTCCTTATATCGTCTGGAAATGTGCTGGCGCTAAATCCCAAGTTTGTAAGTTTTAATTCTCAATCTTGAAAGTTGCACGTTAGGTAACAAAATGCCACATATGGTAGCAAACATGTTCTATTATTTATCAAATTATAGAACGACGATATAGGGAAAACTACTGTATTTATATTGTTTTTAATAGACAACATTTCGCAATGACACCATTTCGGCGATATTTAAGCCCATGGCAGATACATGAAGTCGCTTAAGACGATTAATCATTCCATAGCATTTAATGACTTTACGAGCGCTTAAAAATGAGTGCTACAGGTTAGACTTCGATAGGGTGTATTTTTAATGACTGTGGGGTTTTTGAAAATATTGCCGTTCCAAGTTTTGTATTCACCCTCTGTAAATTCATGCAACGTAAAAAGGTAAATACAAAACTTGGAACGGCAATATTTTCAGAGTTGAGTTGAGTTGAGCTAAGAACCGACATCACTGCACTTAGGACATTCCCATGTGCGCTCCGTCCCATCGTTTAACAGCCAGCGAAGAGTAACACTAATCGTTCCCACCGCTATCTGATTGTATGTTCTCCTGGTCTTCCCTCTCAGTTTTGAGATTCTACCAGAACCCCTGCCAATCTCCCGCAGTCTTATCGTTACCATATACAGGTTCTCGGTCTTTCCCCCCACATTCTCCACCTGGTCCCACAGGCATGCGACCACTTCTCCCTTGTTCACAGGTAATCGACCGCCAAGAGCCTGCCAGCCTATCAGCCTGTTCATTCCCCATCACTCCCGCATGGCCATGACAAAACATCCATTCAATTCTTACAATCTGTGACTTCTGAAGCGAGGTCAGCCAGTCCACATGAAACATTCCTTTCTCTACTTTACTAAGCATACTCCTCGAGTCTGTCATGAAAATAATGTGTTACAGTGGTCTCCTCTAACCAACGAAATGCCGCTATGACTGGAGGTCGTAGCCTTATATGCCATACTCTCCTTTTTCAAGAATCGTCCATTTATCTTCGTAATGAAAGCTCAACTTACCCCGCTTGTTTCTCAGCACTGACCTATCAGTATAGATTACTATGTCACCTTGATGTGTATTACTCTGGATCAGTGTTTGCACCAAACTATGTGCGGCCTGCTGCCCATTTGCTCAACTCATGACCCAGTGTCACTATTACATTGCACCAGTTCTTCCTGTCTGCCGATACTTTAACTCATTCTTTTTCACGATTGAAGGTCTCTAGATCACAAACCTGGCGTATAGATATTTCCTCCTGTGCTATCCAGGCAATACTTAAAACACCCCATAGTCATTAAACATACACCCTGTATTAAGGATGAGACCGAGTTGTGTGTATGTTACCAGAGACACTGTAATAGAGGCGCTCAGACCCGGAGCATTTAAATAAACCCGTTTGTTAAACCCGTGATACAGACGTAAACAATAGATTATAAAACACAATATTCTCTATTGGCAAAAAAGAAACGAAAACACACAGTCTAAAGAACTTTACCCCACGCAAGCTGATCTTATCTCGAAGTGGGCACTGGCTGCTGCATAACTCACGACTCTGTTAATATGCACATGAATTGTGCATAAAGCAGCTCATATGTCGCTTCTAACACACGACTCGGGGTAATTCTGTAAACCCGATCAACAATACAATAATCACGGTGTTTGTTTTCACATACGTAAATATACCCGAGATATTGAAAGAAAAATGCATAAAACAAAGGAATTGAAATACTAGATATCATCATCATTATCACTATTATCATCATTATCGTCATTATTATCAACATCATCATCATTATCACCATCATCATCATCATAATCATCGTCATCATTATCATCAACATCATTATCATTTTATTGTTATTATCATCACCGCCGTCATCATTATCATAATCATCATAATCATCATCATCATTATCATCATCAACATTGTAATTATCATCTCATAATTATCATCATCATCATCAAGTGCCGTACCGGTAAGCGTGTTCGGTCATGTTTCGCCATCTCACGTGATCACCCGAGTTGTAGATCAGCTCATGCGTCTAGCACCATTTTCCCAAAGCGACTAAAGCGTTTAAAACAGGCTTTTACTTCCCGGCAAAACTTTCACATCTTGAAGAGTTGGCTGTGTGGTGTCGGCCCCATATTGTAAACCAATCGGATGTCAGTGTGTCATGTGGTTAACATCACGCCTGCCGCCTCCCTTTACTGGCCAAAGAATGTCCGGGTACTCATTTTAAGCTTGATCGGCCAACCAGCTGATTTCGATTTAAGATATTAAAAAATATAATGCTTGCTTTGACAAGAATTCGATCACACGCCCCTGGGAGGGATGGCTACTGCGCTAACATAACTCTCGTTTACAAGTTAATTGCATATCCTATACGGGATGTCGCAGTCAATTCCAGTATATTTTGGTTGTTTGTGATTTCTTGGCAAGTTTACGTTCACTAGTTTGCCATTACTGTCTGAAAGGCCGGCACTCATACTATTGTATAAAATACCAACGCCAGCGTACTGCTTACAAATCGCCTGCAGCTGTGTTTCGAACACGGTATGTCGGATTACGAATTGCGTCCGTAGCGCCTGCGCCACGGAACAGGGAGAAAGAGAAATTATGAATAATGGTAGTACTGATAATTACTATCATATACTCTTTACCGTGATTGAGGTAGATAGTGCAACTCTGCGTTCGGGCCAAAGAATAAAAAGGGTAAACAGAGAGAAAACCACTCACCACTCCCAGCTTCCAAGAATACGGAAAGAAAGTCAGGATTCTACAGACATGGATTGAAACTGCACTATAAAATTTCTAGACATTTCCCTAACTGTGCCTGAGAAGCCTGGTATACAGGGTTCGAAGTCAACCACTGGTGATTTGAAAGCTTACCGTTTTGCGTTGATTTTCACAATGTTATGAACAAGCCGGCTGTGTGGCGAAGGGATTACGGACACAATTCGAAATGTAGCTGCGGACAATTTGGCAGTTGTAACATAATATATTCTGTTCAGCCACAAACATATTGAGAAATCAGAGATACGGGGACAAAGGCAGTCTCTGTGTTAGGGGGTGATGAAGTCAACAACTATGATTAGAAGCATCTTAAAAGGTTAAAATATTGAGACTGGAACCACTCCTTGATTTCTTGACATAACAAAAGAGCAGCTAAGGATAAAATCTGTCTACTTTTGAAATTGGCAAAGACTGGAGCTGTAAACAATGGCTGTGAAATTGAACATCAGGCATACGACCATTGGCCAGGACAGGGGTGACAACCGGGAAAATTATTCCCCTTTTATTTTAGATTATACCCCTTGGTTTCTAAAAGACCTGAACCGTCAACATGGTCACGGGGAATTTAACACCTACACCAATGATTGGACGGGCTGATAACATTACCCCCTTCTACCTCCAATTGCAGACACGTCAACAAACCCCCAAGATATCCATCCTGGACATTTGTGTGATGGACTGTATCCTTGTAGTAACCCGAGTGATTAATGAACGGTTTCTCTTTAGTGGTACGTGTGTTATAAGGGACTGTTGGGAATTAAGCTGTGGTTTTAAGATAAGAGACATTGTTAATGACATGGTTTTAACAGACTCCTTAACATTAGAGATCATTTACGGGTTTATCATGTTTGTCTTGAGTGTAATATTTTTGAGTCCTGTATTGCCACGTGTCACTCGAGCACACACACAGGAACCCTCCCTGTTTTTATTATCCCAAATAGACTGTTAAAATTTAAAATCAGAGTTGTTTCTTTGACTGTTACTTGTTGTTTTACATTCATATATTTGTTTTTCATTTGTAATAAGTTCAAATGGACATCATCATTATGGAGCCATGCGTGGCAAGGGAATCACCAGAACTTTCAGCGTACCCAGAGAAAGGGTCCTATCTGAGGTTCGTAAGCTTTCTTGTGCTCCATGGGGCCTTCTGTGAGAACATCTAACTATCTAACTTGTCTCTACCCCTATGGAGTCTTATTGGGCAGTTTCGGGTTTTCTTATATCCGGAGGTCTTTTAGAATTGGGGAATCCATCTCCAATTTCTGTTATATACGCCAAAGCAGTGGACCACCCTGTGTTGGTTTTCATATAATGGTGTGTGTGCCAGTCGTTCAGAAAGACGAGGCAGCGTAAACTCACAAAGAAGTAACAAACATCCAACAAAAGCTGAGGTTGACTGCAAAGCATATGCAACTAACGATGAGCATCGGTGGTTCAGAAAGCAATGGTAAACTAAAACAAATAAAATTGTTACATGCAATTTTGGGGACGTGGCAAATAACTCCAGCATGTTTGGCTGTTTGTGATTTACTGTTCATTTTTCTAATGATCAGTAGTTTGCCAATGCGTTATCAAAGACTGACCCTCATACAATTGAAATCAACATAGGGCGCTCTTCTTCAAATCGTCTGCACCTGATTTCGAACCCTGACTTGGTATGTCGGAGAATTGTGGAACGCATTCCCTATCCCTTATCACTGGCAAACTACTGAAAAAAATTGTCTAGAAGATCATAAACAGTCACATTATGCAGAGATTAATTTTAACATATGAGAAAAAAAGACATGTAGAGAATTTGTCATTTAACTATCTCTCTGACATTAAGTGAAAGTTAACTGTGTCACAATATGTTGTCTCATTACAGAGGTCAGTTAAGTTTAAACGCCGAATTCTCGTCTTAGACTTGGGGAATGTCAACGGCTGAGTAGTAACAATACACGCTGTTCTCAACAACATATGGTCCAGTCCACATCCTGGAAACAGATGGATATATATATATATATATATATATATATATATATATATATATATATATATATATATATATATATATATATATATATATACACACACACACACACACACACACACAGTAACATTTGATTAACCGTCACCGTTTTAACAAAGGTTGTGACGGATAACCGAATAGAAGGATAACAGTAATATCTTAATACATATGTACAGTAAAGTGATTTCACTGCGGCCTTGGACGAGAATGAAAATAAAATCATTTAAAAGTGAATAATACATCATCATCATCATCATCCAGTGCTTTGCCGGCTGGCGTGGGTGATCATGCCTCTCTACAAATTAAAATCTCCGTCGTCATGGAATTAATTCGTGTGTTGACCCTTTCTGTGCCATGACACATGACTGTCAATAATCTGTTCACGTCTATCTCTCTTTCCACACATCTTTTAGGTTGTCACAAATATTCTAGTTTTTGTCTTCTCATAACGTGGCCAAAAAAACGAGGACTGCCTCTTTCTCATGTTTACGATAAGTTGTCTTTGCGACTCAGCTTCCCTTAAAACTTTGCTTTGCTCTTTTTGGCTGCCCAATTAATTTTCAGCATTATCCTATAAAACCACATCACCAAGGCTTCTAGGTATATTTTCGCCTGCTTACTAATCGTCCAGGACTCGCAGCTGTATATTAAAACTGGTTCTATGTACCATGCAAGAATATATATATTTTCATGTCGTTGTTTCCTATAGTTATATAGGTGTGTATGTTATTTGTATATTGACGAATGATTTGACCGCAACGTCCATTTTGTTCCTTATGACGTGTTCTAGTAAAGCTTAGCGCATATTTCACGTTGTTGTAGTTATTCATTCATTGACTTGGGTATGTAAATTACAAGTACCTCAGAAGTCAGAGAGGGGACACTGGTAATAGGCAAAGCTGACCCACCCGACCAATCGGCCCAGTGTAGATTATGCTCGAGTTCAATGCAAGCAGCAAATAATTAAAAACAACAACAACATAAGATATTCTCACCTTCTGAAATACAGTTTTTGCTTGGCCTATTTCGCGTTTAATCTTTCGTGCAAAATAATTAATAATTAATATAACCTAGAATGATATGTCCCCAGTTGTAGCGCAATTTTTTTGTTTACGTTAATGGAAAACCAGATTTGTCGAGATGTTGTGTTGTCGTACAATAAGATGTTTGTTTCGGGGTGAGTAGGTTTCAGTGGCGTGTGACCAGGTTTGGCTCCGTTTTGGCGTCAAACTCAGACATTTCCATTTTTCTGTATGTAAAAGATGTTGAACAACACAGTCTCATAGCCGAGCAATCGGACGAGGTTGTAGTTTGTCGTTCAAGTGTTGCGGCAGCAGATGTGGTCGTGGGGGTACATGAAGTTGTATTGGAGGTGTGTGTGTGTGTGTGTGTGTGTGTGTGTGTGTGTGTGTGTTTGAGTGTGGGTGAATGTGGGAGGGTGGTGTGGGTGTATGAGTATGTGTGAGTGTGTATGAATGTATATGAGCGTGTGTGGGTGCATGTGTGCGTGTGTGGGTGTGTATATGTATATGTGTGTGTTTGAGTGTATGTGGGTGAGTGGGTGGGTGTAGGTGAGTTAGTGTGTTGTGGGTAAGTGTGTGAATGTATATGAGTGAGTGTGTTGGTGATTGAATGAGTGTGTGTGAGTGTGTGTGTGTGTGTGTGTGTGTGTGTGTGTGTGTGTGTGTGTGTGTCTGTGATGTCCATGTTTGTGTTTACGGTACGCTAGTTAAAGTAGCCTAAACACCGCCCCATTTATACTGAATATCACTTAAGAGTGATTCCAGTTGTTCAGACGCTACAGATCCGTATGCATCATCATCACATGCATTGTCGGCTGGCGTGGGCGATAAAGCTTCTCTACAAATTACGATCTCCGACGACATGTGTCAATTCGGGTGTTGATTCCATTCAGTGCCATGACACAAGACTGTCAAGAATTTTCTCACGCTGGGTTCCTCTATTTTTCTATACACAAATTTGCCCGTTTGTCACATGGTCCAGTCTTTGTCCCCTCATAATGTGGTCAAAAATGATGACTGCTTCTTTCTGATATTTGTCACGAGTTGTCTTTATGACGTAACCTTCCACAAATGGTCCAGATTGCTAATTTCGGTTACCCAATGTTTTTTAGCATTCTTCTGTAAAACCACATCTCCATGCTTCAATGGATGTTTTCGTTTGTTTACTGACTTCCAGGATTCACACAATATGATAGAACCTGATATGTGTAACGTGCAAGAATTCTTTTTCTAACTTTCAATGACAATGGCTTATTGCATAAATATAGTCAGGTCTTAGTCAGATATGACTGAGCTACCGTAAGACAGTAGACGGTACTACCTGCTTTCTGTCAGCGCCGAATGTTGTGCGGCGCTTACCAAACCCGACACCCCACATTGTGCCAACGGCTTCGGGCGGAAGAGCGCAATTGGGAGGGTACAAGCCTTATCCTGGTGCGAGGAAATGCAACCCAAAGACAAAATAGTTGCCACAGAGCAGATGCCCCAATGCACACTAGACAGAGATTAGAAGGAGAATCCCCGAAGGGAACAGTAACAGTGCACCAAAACCATGAGAGACGAAAAGCGTCACGAAAAACGCCAGCATAACAACATAGGATACGTTGTGTGACATTGAATGTGATCGGTCGCGTTTTCAAGTTGGAGAAGAATTAGTGTGGCTACTGGAGAACAGAAGGCTGGCAGTGGACTCATTTGAAGATAAGGATAGCTACTGGCGTATCTGGAGAAAGTGGACAACTATGTTGATAGAAGGATAGTAAATGCCGCCGTCAACTGAAACCACTATGAAGAGATCACATAGACACTGATTCTTACAGCGTCATAACGGATGGGCAGACGAAAGGAGGAATAAAGGTGGCGAAAGCTTGAGGAGAAATAACAGTTAGTACAGAAGCATAGATAGTTAATTATTCATTCTACCACCGGCCTGATGTCACAGGCCAGGTAGAGGGCTATTTGATGTGAGTACATTTACTGTATGTCGGCTGCATAATAAACAGCGATGATTTCTCATTTCTCAACACTCGTTTACCGCATCATTCCTTCATCGTTATGGATCCATTACAGTTATGAGTTCCTGTTAAGTTTGAGCCGTGAAACCCAACATTGACTTATTGTTGATCATTTAGATTATGCTTAATAATGGGATCAGCTTTAAGGCAATAGTCATGGCAGGAAAGACCAGGCCCTAGGCCTTGGTTGGCAGCTGGTCTAGTATCGAAGCTCCGACAGGCGGACAGTTAGAGCATTGCTTTGCTGATCCGGCAGCTTCTGCAGCTTGTCTTGTTTCAGATGTATAGGTGTTAACTTTCCTCTGGAGTGAACTAGGCAGGCCGAGAGAGGGATCATGCTGCATGGGCAACACATGGTTTCTTTATTTTAGCCCAGGCTTAGTGCTATGGAGAGTTGTGTACTAGCTCCCACCCTCTTTGGAATATACTTTTCACTTCTATTGAAATATGCCTTTCGTGATCAGGATGCCGGTATATACATTCACTTACGCTTAAATGGTGGCCGCTATAATGCTCAGAGATTGAAGGCCAAGACCAAAATTAGCAGGGTACTAATCAGAGAGTTGCTTTTTGCGGATGATGCTGCGACTACGACCCACAGTGAGGAAGAATTACAACATCTACTATCTGCATTCTCCAATGCTTGTTCTGAATTTGGTTTAACAATTAACAAAAAGAAGACGCAGATTATGTCACAAGGTGCACACGGTGTACCATCAATATTTATTGACGACGCCGAACTGGAGATAGTAGACCATTTTACATATCTAGGATCAGAGGTAAATAACAAATTATCCCTCGATCAGGAAATCAACATCAAGATTGGCAAGGCAGCAAAAACAATGAACATGTTAGCAAAAAGAGTCTGGGACAACAGGAAGCTTACTGCCAAAACAAAAGTCCTCGTCTACCAAGCCTGTGTCTTTAGTACTCTTCTTTATGGCAGTGAAACCTGGACAACTTACTCACACCAAGAGAAACGTTTAAACAGCTTTCATACGCGGTGTCTGCGAAGAATACTTGGTATTAAGTGGCAAGACAAAATCACAAATACTGAAGTATTGGAAAGATCAGGTTGTGTGACGGTGTATTCCATGCTCAGTCTTCGTAGACTTAGATGGATAGGACATGTTAGGAGGATGGATGATGGTAGAATACCAAAGGACATCTTTTTTGGTGAATTACAGACGGGTAGGAGATCTCAGGGTCGGCCTCTACTACGATACAAAGATATTTGTAAGCGGGACATGATTGATACAGGCATTGATAATGCACATTGGGAGCAAGTCGCCGCTGAACGTGTTGCATGGAGGGCAACTATCAGAAATGGAATAAAGACAAAGGAGAAAATGATTGCAGATAAAGCACACACAGAGCGTGAGAGACGTAAGATGGTGCACAATGGTGGAAATGACCATGTTTTCACATGCATCTACTGTGGACAAACATTTGCAGCAAGAACTTGGCCTTACCAGCCACACTCGCCACCGCTATGGGTCGTAGTTATTAAGCCTTTTTGAAGCACAATGTACCAAACTATCGTCTGTCAAAACGGAAAGGTGCCAATGAATGAATTGCATACAATATTCTTCATTTGATAGAATGCAGTTTTTAGTTTGTCCTTCTCTGTTCTTTATCTCTGTGACGCATCTTCCATCTGATGTTATCAGATCCAGATTAATTAAAATAAATGGCTTCAGTTTGTTATTAATAATCTCCAGACGAATAGATTTATCAAAACGGTTTTGTTAAAACGCGGTTATTGAGCACATTAGCTACGCGAATACTTGTTTCATTCCGTAAGTTGAAACAAATACAAAGGCGAAAAATCATATCATGTGACATGAGATGTATAGAACCTGTGCTTTGGTATGAATGTAAAGCGTGGATAATGAGCAGACAAGCCGAAAAATATATGATGGCTGTGAAAATGTGGTTTCTGGGGAAAATACAAAGAATACCATGGACAGACAGAAAAACACCAACGAACAAGGCCTACAAGAAACAAATGAAAATCGTAAACTTATTAGAGAAATTAGGCGTAGACTGTCACAATATCTTAGTCACGTTATGAGAAGAAATAAATTGGAGAACTTTGTTACAACCGGCACGATCGAGGGGAAGGCAGAGAAGTACATACCTGGATGGCTTGGCCTTGTAGCATAGTCGAGATAAGAACACGAAGCTGACCCACGACTCTAATGATCGAGTGACATTGCGAAACATGATCACCCACGCTTATCGGCATGGCACATGGTGACGATGAGATGTATCAGAAACGCAGCTGGGTAAAACAACAAGAAGAGTTACAGCGACAAATTAGAATCAAAGAACAAGTGTAGGGATGCCACCGATTACTGATTTTATAGAACATCAAACAATTGGTGGTTCGGGACCATCCCGCTCTTACGCCTTAATGTAGTCATTGTGGTGTCTTCTCGGTGTTTATATGCTGTGTTGTGTGTGTGTGTGTATTTGTTTGCTGATGAAGGCTAGTCGCCGAAACGTCCTGTGTTTTCCGTAACTGTTTGTCAGTTGACGCACAGGCAGCAGGTGGTGTGGTTGTGCATTGAAGTCTTGGCCTACACCAGCAAGACATAACATGCTGAGAATAGTTTAACGTCATGTGACACTTATCTCTCTTGTTCTCTGTCCCGGCAATTCTATGCTAATTATGCTATGCATTTGTCCATTCTAGAAGGTATTTGTCTTCTATAGAAAGTATTTGTCTGCTCTAGTTTGTGTGTGTGTGCTCTAGAATGTGTGTGTCCGCTCTAGAATGTGTGCTTCCGCTCTAGAATGTGTGCTTCCGCTCTAGAATGTGTGCTTCCGCTCTAGAATGTGTGTCCGCTCTAGAAATTATTTGTCCGCTCTAAAATTTATTTGTCCGCTCTAGAAAGTATTTGTCCGCTCTAGAATTTGTTTGTCCGCTCTAGAATTTGTTTGTCCGCTCTAGAAAGTACTTGTCCGCTCTAGAAAGTGTTTGTTCGCCTCAAAAAGAATTTGTCCGCTAAAGAAACCCCTTAACCACTGTAGAAAGTATTTGTCCACTGTAGAAAGCATTTGTCCGTTGTAGAAGGTATTTGTCCGCTCTAGAAAGTATTTATCCGCTCTAGAAAGTATTTATCCTTTCTCGAGAGTATTTTTCCGCCGTGGGCAGTATTTGTCAGTTGTAAAGGGTATTTGTCCTCTTTAGAAAGTATTTGTCCGCTCTAGAAAATATTTGTCTGCTCTAGAAAGTATTTGTCCGCACGAGGAAGTGCACGATCCCCTGGGTTCCATTAAGTCTCCCAAATGACTATATTTAGCCTCCCTGGTTTCCGGTCTCTGCTTCAACGCGCGCCATTTTTTATATCACAGACAGCTATGTCCGGTTGCTTGATGTATCCGAGCTTTGTTATCATCATTCATAATTTTGCACGGCAGTCGGGTGTGATAATTCCAACGACAAATCCTCTCATTCAGAATAAATATTGAGCATGGCTGTTTCCTGTACCATGTGTTTTTATTGTGTTGAATGATTATCTGTAACATTTGTACTCGTGGAACAATCACACGAGATGACACTATCCAATGCCACCTATCGGGTGCTGGAACGTAAATTATTCCTTCCCACGATAGAAGATCGTGGAAGATCGGAATATGATTGTTCTTATCATCATGTAGTGTGTTCTTCACAAGACGTCGTGCTCATCATGGTGCGTTGAAAGGTCTCGCGATCTCTTTCCATTTCTCTTGCCTTATGTACCCTGATACCCAAGTGTCGGCAATGTCCTGTATCCTTCCTCGTGCCCAAGGTGTCGGCAATGTCCTGAGTCCATCCTCGTGCCCAAGATGTCTGCAATGTCCTGTGTCCATCTTCGTCTCCAATGTGTCGGCAATGTCCTGTGTCCATCTTTGTGCTGGTCAAACCCGTGCCTCGCTCACCCTGATACCCAGGTGTCGGCAATGTCCTGTGTCCATCTTCGTCTCACTACTACTACTACTACTACTACTACTACTACTACTACTACTACTACTACTACTACTACTACTACTACTACTACTACTACTACTACTACTACTACTACTATTAAACATCACACCAACCCTATGCTACCGATGTCAAAATTGGACATTATCCAAATCACACTTACGCAAAATCAACACCCATGAGATGAACTGCAAACTTACATATTAGAGACCGAGTAAGAAATGATTTATGAGACAGACAGTGGGATCAACACCTTGTGCCACATATATTGAAAGACAAAAGATCACATGATTTGACCATCTAGTTAGAATGCAACACCATCAACTACCAGCACTGGCGCTACATCAGTGAAGATCTGTTAGGAGACCATGAGGACGCCCGTGATGAACAGTGATTGACGACATCAAATATATACATTGTACAATCACACAGAGTGACATTATCCAGTGATAATCGGACGCAGGAACATAAACTGTTCCTCCCCACGATGCTTGACAGCAAAATTGGCAGATGAGGGTGATTAAATATAACAGTGGCTTTCAACGAACAGTAATATACAGCGTGATTGTTGGAAGTAGAGACAATGTCACGTGGTCGAGCAATGCCAAGATGGACGCAGGACAATACAGGCACACTAAGGCATGGACATGTATGTGGCAGGGGAACTAAACCAAGATCGAGACATTCCGGGGAACAGTGAAGTGGGCGACTTTTACTGAAGAACCTTATACATGGTGGTGATGATGATGACAGAATGATGATAATGATGACGATGGTGATATGATGATGATGATGATGATGATGATGATGATGATGATGATGATGATGATGATGATGATGATGAAATATGATGATTATGATGGTGAAATGATGATGATAATGATGATTATGGTGATGATGAGGCGATTATGATGAAATGGTGATGACAATCAAAAACCCACCCACCCAACCAAATAACCAAAAACCGAACCAATCAAACAAGCAATCAACCAACTAAACAAGCAATCAATCAAAAATCACCCAACCAAACAAGCAATCAACCAACAATCAACCAAACTGGCAATAAACAACCAAAATATGTAATCAAACAAGCAATCAATCAATCTAAACAAGCAATCAACCAATCAAATAAACAATCAGTAAATCAAACAAGTAAGCAGCCAATAAAACAAGCAATCAACCAAAAACCAAGCAACCAAACATTTAGTTTTAAACAACCCCCCAACCAAACAACTAATCAACAAACCACCGAACCACCGTTGTAGCATTGGCTCTGTACGGCGGACAGTAACCATGAAGGTAAATCCCGTTGTTGGATTGGCCTAGTACATGTAAAAGTACCATAATCAACTCCTGATGATTTGTTGACTAACTACCTACACCATGATTCGCTACCCCGTTATTGGCCTAGTACATGTAAAAGTACCATAATCAACTCCTGATGATTTGTTGCCTACCTACAACATGATTCACTATCCCGCTGTTGGCTAAGTACCATTAAGATTACCAGCATCGACTATAGATGATTCGTTGAATGACTGCATACAGCCTGATGCACTATGGCGTTGTCATATTGGCCAAGCACCGCTGAAAGTATATGGAACAAGTATGCACGTTGACGAGATGGCCATTTACTAATAACAGTTCAAGGAATAATTATGGCTTGTTTGGGTTAGCCACCTAATAATACATCTGTATGTGAAGTACCAGTATCACTTTTATATTATTCATTATGAACGACGATTCCATGTTCAGGACTGAATTTGATAGTCGGAGAATTGTGTCCTGTTCAAAACTGACATTGATGAAGAAGTCAAATGACAGTAGTGTGTGGTGTAGAAAGAACATTAAGAAATTATATGATATAAGATGATATCAGAGACTTTCATACAGTGGTGCATTTTAGTGAGAATATCTTCATAACGTCAACGTGTTCTGTGTTTCTTCAGAGACTTTATTATGAAAGTAATTCATCAAAACCACACAGGCTTAATACAGCATCTTATGAACTGATAAGCAAAGTCTGGTTATTTTGAAGTAGAGTTTCAACAAGAATTACGAGACGCTGTTCTGAAGCGGGTAACACTTTGTCTACTCCGTGTCTGATGCTGATATCCACAAGAAGGAGTAATGCGCTGCTAAAGGTGATGTTGTCTGTTCACCAGACTAGACAGATATTGACTATACTTTATCTGGTGTCGATGATGACAACTTACCACGGGATACCAGAAATCTCCAGTCTAGACTATCTTCATACCTTCTATTAGGTTCAGTACAGTCCTGTAAATATTCTCTGTGTTTTCTAGGCTGAGGCAGTGTCTTTATTAAAGTATAGTTATTAGTTTGACCACATTCTTTGTGTCCTGGTAACGTCAATGAGGGAGTAAATGGAATTATAGCCTGTAGTAGTCCTAAGTCTACTGAGACGGCAGAAACCATGTAAGTAGTGAATAGACAGTCAATTTCCCTAATACTTAGTCGTAATATTATTGAAGACTCCTAACCAATATTGTTATACCAAACAATCGAGAAACCAGACAACTAACCATCAATGAAACAACAACCATACCAACCACCCAATCACCCAACCAACCAGCCAACCAGCCAACCAACCAAGCAATCACTCAAACAAGCGAATAACCAACCAATAAAAAAAAAGCAAACAACCAACCAGATAACAGATCATACATTCGACCCGCCAACCAACCAAACAGGCAAATAATCATATGGATTCTTTGCCCTGGCATGCGGGAGTGTGGGGGGAATGAACAGGCTGATAGGCTGGCAGGGAATGCACCTCTTGGTGGTCTATTATCTATGGGCAAGGGAAAATGCGGGGGTTTGGCAGGGGTTCTGATAGAATCTCAAAACTGAGAGGGAAGACCAGGAGAACTTTCAGTCAGATGGGGTGGGAACGATTAGTAGAGTGACTCTTCACTGGCTATTGAATGAGGGGACGCAGAGCATATGGTGCAGCGATGTCGGTTCTTAGCTCAACTCAACTCAACAAGCAAATTAGCAACCAGTCACCCAAACAACTAATCTACCATCTAATCAATCAATCTTTGTTACCACTCTCATTTCCTAAGAAAGGGACACCACGTTGAATTCTCACCTGTTGCAGGATGTTCTATTTCCTGCGTGACACCAGGGTCAACTCCTCCAGGTACAATATAAAGAGAATAATTTTAAGACGTCTGGGATTTTCCTGGGAAGGGCACACATCGAGAAAATTAACGTATCCTCAGCTCATGACAGGTAAACATCTTGAACTCCAACACTGAAAGAATGTGTTACCTGGCAATCTTGACGTTCTTTATAAACAGTGAACACCTGGCCTTACTTTACACCAGGGATCCCAGGGCAATCCCTGTAGCTTTTAATATATATGTATATATGGGTATGTGATTGGATGGATTGCGGATAGGGTGGCTGGAAGGCTGGCTCGATGAATGGATGGATTGATGGATAGTTGGATGAATGGATGGGTGCATTGGTGCATAAATGGATTCCCATTCCCGATCCCAGGGTGATAGCTATATATATATATATATATATATATATATATATATATATATATATATATATATATATATATATATATATATATATATATATATATATATATATATATATATATATATACAGTAAAACTTCGACTAACCGTCACTCGTCTAACCATCAGTTTCTGTTATCCGTCATCGTCTTACAAAACAACAACACACACAGCATAAAAGACGCTATTTTCAATGTCGCCACTGCCTGGGCTGACCTTACATTGTCTAACCTAATGAATGGGTGGAATAAACTCTTGCCTGAACCTATTGAGGAAACTGAAGGAATTGATACTGTTAGTGTTGATGAAATTGTGCAACAATGTAGGACTAAACAGTGAAAACATTACGCCAGAAGAAGTAACAGATTGGTTACAATGTGACAAAATGGATAGGGGATATAACTTTTTTTAACCATGATGAAATCGTTTATACTGCAACTATCATTGACGAAGAATAAATTGATGATGATGAAGGATCAGTTCTTAATCAAAAACCTACAACTAGCCATTCTGAAGCAGAAACAATGTTATCAAAGTGCATCGCAAAATGCAACACAGATCTTACGTCTGCGCAAGATACGGAACATTGCCTCGAAGAAAGCCTCAAATACACAGAAAAAGATGACAGATTATTTTAAAGTAACGAAGGTTTACAGTATTACAATACATTTATTTCTGTACATTACTACTCATATATTGATGTTTATGTTGATCGTTTTGTAAAATTAAATACAATATGTATGTATTATTCACTTTTAAAGGATTTTATTTTCACTTTCGTCCCAAGCCCGCAGTGAAATCACGTTACTGTACATATAGTATTTAGAGATTTCTACTATCCGTCTATTCGGTTATCCGCCACACACCTGGACAGACGGTGACGATTAATCGGAAGTTTTTATATATATATGGATGGGCGGGTAGGGTGGGTGGATTGAGTGTGTTGACGGGAGGGTGGGGGACGGATGAATGGATGGGTGGGTTGATAGGTGGGTGGATGGAATGATTGGATGAGTGGGTTCGGTGGGTTAGTGAATGGATAAGATTGATGGATAGATGGACGGATGCATTATTTGAATATATGGATGGATCGATGCCTGGATACATCCATGGATGGACGGGTAAAAGTAGGGATAGACAGCAAGAACACCGCCTTTGCATGGATTCAAAGTAAGTGGAAAGACCATGTTGCCGATGCTCTTCGCTCTCTTCTTTCTCATCCGAGTTGTACCAATCAACGACCCGTTACCTTGAGCAGAGCAACCAGACAGACATGGGAGGCCGGAATCTGGCCAAGGAGGTCACCTCAGACAGATGCAAGGCCCAGAACACTTCGGATGAAGACACAGTGACAGTGAAAGAAATCAAGGCTGTGCTTCGACGATCAAAAAACAGTGCTCCAGGTCCTGATGGCATAAGATACGACGACATAAATAGGTGTACCGACAATGAGCTAGAGAAACTAGCAGACATGTACAACAACAGTATAGGGAGTGCTAGCATCAAGGAGGAATGGTTACATAGCTATCTGATTCCCTTGCCGAAGCCTGACAAAGACCACAAAAAAATTCAGGGATATCGAATTATAACCATGCAGAATACAGTAGGCAAGCTGCTGGAGAAGGTAATTGCCAGGAAAATATCAAGCCAACTAGAGAGCCAAGGTGTTTTCCCACCTACCCTGGGTGGGTACCGTCCAAAAGAGAAACCTGGACCAATGCAGCAGTCTTTGCCCATGATGTCTATGAAGGTTTCCACTCAGGCACTGAAACTGTTGCTGCAGCGATTGATCTTGAGGACGCATACAACAGAGTACCACTGGATTTTTTAATGTTTCAGCTTCTTGAACTAAACGTAAGTCCATTCCTCCTTAGTTGGATCGCTGCAGCCCTCTTCCAACGGAAAGTAGTTTTTAGATGTGGCAGTTGGACTTCGGAACCAACAACAATATATCCTGGCCTACCACAGGGATCACCATTATCTCCGGTACTGTTCAACGCCTACACAGTGAGAATCACCAGTGAGCAGATCACTGGACCTGGCAGGACATTGTCATATGCCGATGATGTTTTAGTGTATCGTCAGGGTAAGGATAGAGAGGAGGTTGCTGTGGAACCACAAACCGAACTCAATCGCATAAGTACTTGGTGTGATGAAGCTGGGGCAATGGTCAACCCAACAAAGGCAACAGTGACTTGGTTCTCGTTGAATAATCATATTGTCAACAATCCAACACCAACTGTAATGCTGTGTTCAGAGACGGTGGAAAGAACGCAGGCAATGAATTACCTGGGGATACGGTTTGATCGAAGCCTTGCTTATAATGTGCACATAGACCAGGTGATAACAAAGGCCAAGCGAGGCTTGGCAGCAATGCGGGTGATGGCGGCAGCAAACTGTGAGCAGCGCCATCTATGTCTTCTGTACGAGGGGCTGGTCATGTCTGTTTTGGAGTATGCAATGGCAATCCTGACTCTCAGCCATAAGCAGATAGAAAGGATGGAAAGGATACAGAATGAAGCTATGCGCATTATTCTTGGATGTACAAGAGATACAGCATGCAGGGCGATGCGCTACCTTCTTGATTTTCCAACCATTGAAGAGAGAATGCAAGTTTGCAGGGCACGCGCCTACCTCAGAATTAACGCAAACACACAGCATCCACTTCTTCTTCTTCTTCTTCTTCTTCAGCGTTCCGAGCCATTGAGGTTCTTTGCTGCAAATACAATCTGTCTCCATTCGTCTCTCTGGTGGGCCTTCTCTTGCCAGTCGTTGATTCCAAGTACACAGCATCCACTGCATAGTGAAATTAGGAAGGTGAAGGGCAGCAGGTTAAAAAGAGGATGGTCGTGGATGGGTCAAGCCGAAGACATTCTTCAACAGGACTTAGAACCTGGCGAGGAGTGGGTGCAAGTGCCAACAGACTTCTGCACATCCTTTTCAGTTTGCATCCAACTAGATAGAAAATGCAGACAAGAAAATCCGGCTGCTGTGGAGGCTGAAGTACAAGCGTTGATTTTCGAGAATTCGCTAGACAGTGACGCGGTCATCTACACAGATGGGTCGGTCGTCCGACATGTGAGAAGCTTATGGGCCTTTACAGCTCGGGCCGGAGGGAGAATTGTGAAGGAGGACTCTGGTGCTTTCACTGAAACCACAAGTAGCCTGACCATGGAAGTCATGGCAGTAAGTAAAGCAATAACATGGCTCGAGACACAGACATTCACTAGGGCTTGTTTCCTTAGCGACTCAATGAACATGATCAAGAGGATAGAGGAGGGGTCGATCCGAAGAGAATGGTTGCTGCCTCTGGAGCGGTCTCGGCTGGCAAAGATTAGTTTCATCTTCGTGCCAGGTCATGCGGGAGTACAAGGAAATGAGCGGGCTGACAAGCTCGCAGGTGAGGCTACTGTGGAGGGCGGACGCGCCATGGACCAGGCTGACATTCTGAATGCTCTACGAGAAGTGAGACTTTTGCAAGAACCAAGTGATGACTGTGAATCTACAACAATGGCCAGACTGCGAGAGCAGCAAATTAAAAGAGGGGTGGCCAAACAAGAACACTACGCAGGAAGCCAAAGAAGATTGATAAACCAACACAGAACTGGCGTCGTTAGCCGCTACACGCTGCGGGATTTGCTGAGGAGGGGATCCGAGCACTTATGGACTGAATGGTCCGATGTGCAACGAGGATGATCTGTCGACTAACTAACTAACTAACTAACGACCCGTTAGTTGAAAGATAACACCTCTGTCTCCCCCTCTCTCTCTTTCACACTCTCTCTCTCTATTTCACCACAACCCCTCTCTCTCTCTCTCTCTCTTTCACTCTCTCTCTCTCTCTCTCTTTCTCTCTCTCTCTCTCGCTGCCTTTCTTTAACTTTATCTCTCTCTTTACTTCTCTCACTCTTTCTCTCACTCCATATCTCTTTTTCACTCTCTCCTTTTCTCTCACTTTCTCTCTTTCACGCTCTCTCTCTCTCTCACTCTTTCACTCTCCCTCTCTCACTCTCTCTCTCTCACTCTCTCCGTCTCACTTTCACTCTCCATCTCTCTTTTTCACTCTCTATCTCTTTTACTCTCTCTCTCTCTCTCTCACTTTCTCTCTATCTCTCACTTTCTCTCTGTCTCTCACTCTCTCTCGTTGTCTCTCTTTCACTTTATCTCTCTCTTTCACTCTCTCTCTCACTATCTCTCCCTTTCACTACCACTCTCTCTCTCCTTCACTCTATCTATATATCTCTCTCACTCTTTCTCTCTCTTTCACTTTCTCTCACTCTCTTTCTCTCTCTCTCTCTCATTCACTCTTTCTCTCTCATTCACTCTCTCTCTCTCTCTTTCACTCTGCATCTCTCTTACATTTTCTCTCTCTTTCATCCTCTCTCTCTCTCGCTCTCTCACACTCTCAGTCTCTCTCATCCTTTCTCTCTTTGACTCTCTCTCTTTCCCTTTCACTCTCTCTCACTCTCTCTCTATCTCTCTCTTGCATTCATTCTTTCTCTCTTTCACTCTTTCTCTCTCGCTCTCCCTCTCTCTCTCTTGCACTCACTCTCTCTCTCTCTCTCTCTCTCTCTCTCTCTCTCTCTCTCTCTCTCTCTCTCTCTCTCTCTCTCTCTCTCTCTCTCCAGCCTGGTTGCAAGAACTGAATCATATAAAGTAGGAGTCCAGTTATCAGCGGTGTTATATTTTCATCAAACCCGATATCTGTTGCCCAATCCCCGGGCACTTGACGGGCCATTCAATCATAGTTATAATTACCATTCTGTGCAGATGCCATTTTCCTGCACTAACGGTCTTATGTCGACGGCGCACGACCAGCATACATTTGTAGTCTCAGTAGCTTCCGTTTCTGGTTATATCGGAAATAGGTTATACGGTAACTGTGATGGTTGTGTTTTTCTTTCACATCAACCAAAGCAATATTCGTTTATGGGAGATGCTATGAAGAGATTAGAACAAAACTTGCCATGGCGAAGATAGAGTTTTGCAAGTTGGAAACATACTGACCAATAAAAAGATGTCATTTGCAACGAGAAAAAGAGTGTTGAAATGTACATTTGTATGGATGTGAAGCGTGGACAATGAGCATACAAGCCGAAAAACATCTGTTGGCTGTGGAAATGTAATTTCTGAGGAAATTGCAAAGAATACCATGGACAGACAGAAAAATCAATGAGCAAGTCCTGCAAGAAACACATGAGAACAGTAAACTGATTAGAGAAATTAAACATAGACAGTCACAATGGTTTGGACACATTATGAGAAGAAATGAATTAGAGAAGTGACAACTAGCAAAACTGAGGGGAAAATAACAAGGGTATAGTAGAGAAGTAAATACCTGGATGGCTTGGCCATGTGGTATGATCGAGACAAGAACACAAAGCTGAACCGCGATTATGGTGATCGTTTGAGATAGCGAAACATGACCGCCTACGTTTATCAGCATGGCACATGATGATGATGATGATTATGATGATGATGATGATGATGATGATGATGATGATATAACTATAAATAAAATATATAACTATTATGCACCTGACAAGATGAAGGAATATATGCTAGGCAAGAAATCGTGCAATATCTTGCATTTAGCTACTGTGTTAACATTTTTGTTAAGATGAAACACTCATTAAAAATAACACATTCAGAAAATAACCAAAGATTTCTAAGCAAACCTAAGGCACTCACTTACGCACCCACACCGCGGGAATAATTTCACTGGGGCGGTGGTAAATCAAAGAATAGCAGTAAACAAACAGTTAATTTGCGAAGCGGAAAAATAAAAGATCCTAACAAAGAGATTATTTGTTATGTGAAATTGAAAAGCTTGCTTTCATATTTGTCTATGTAATTTCTTTTCCTACAGGACGCTGAACCCATGTATAGATCGACTACTGTTGTATAAAAAATATGTCATGTGATCGTCTGTTTATTTATATTTCGTACTTCAGAACTAGGTCATCTTTCTAGATATGATAATCTGGGATATGTTAAAGAGGTCGTGTTTGTGAGCAGTTTCGTGTGTGTGTGTGTGTGTGTGTGTGTGTGTGTGTAAACATGAGTGTGAGTTGTGTATGTGTGTGTGTGTTTAAAATTGCGTGTCAGTGTTTCTGTACATGTGTGTGTTTGCTAGTGTGTTTGTTTGCGTTGAAATGAGTGTGTATCTGTGTATGTATGTGTGTGTATGTGTTTCACTTGTGTTTGCTTAGTGTGAGTGTTTTTCCCCCTTGTGTATGCACATTTGCTTGTATGTGTGTTTACGTTTCTTTGTGTGTGTTTGTGTTTTGTGTTTGTATTTTAGTTTTGTGTGTTTTTGACTGTGTGTGCGTGTATGTGCGTGTGGGAATTCTTGTCTAAGAGTTTTTGTGTGTAAACTTATGTTTCTGCTTATCAACATCCCAAACATTATCCCTATCTTCAGGAAGAATAAGAGGAGGAAAAAGAAGAGGGGGAGAGGGAGAAGAAGAGGAGAAAGATGGGGGAGAAGAACCGGGGGAGGGGAGAAAAGGAGGAAGAATTAAGGGAATAAGAGGAAGAGGAGGGACAAGAAGGTTAGGGAGTTGAAGAGGAGGAAGAAGAAGAGGGACACGAAGGTTATGGAGATGAAGAGGAGACAGAAGAAGAGAAGGGACAAGAATGTTAGGGAGATGGAGAGGAGGAAGAAGAAGAGGGACAAGAAAGTCAGGGAGATGAAGAGGAGACAGAAGAAGAGGAGGGAACGAACGAACGAACGAACAAACTTTATGTTAAAAGGGTTAAGAATTGGGCACGCAGGCCCGTCTTACATTCTGCCCTTCTATCACTCACTTTCATACATTATTTCATTCATACATCTTTCAGGGCTAACAGGGGACAAAAGGTTAGGGAGATAAAGAGGACGAAGAAGAGGGACAAGAAAGTTAGGGAGATGAAGAGTAGGAAGAAGAAGAGAAGGGACAAGAATGAGCTGAAGAAAACTTGGAGGCAGATGAAGCGGAGAAAGAAAGAAAGAAAGAAAGAAAGAAAGAAAGAAAGAAAGAAAGAAAGAAAGAAAGAAAAAATGAAAGAAGAAAAGAAAGAAAGAAAGAAAGAAAGGCATACAGACAGACAGACAGACAGACAGACAGACAGACAGACAGACAGACAGACAGACAGACAGACAGACAGACAGACAGACAGACAGACAGACAGACAGAGAAGAGTAGGAAGAAGAAGAGAAGGGACAAGAATGAGCTGAAGAAAACTTGGAGGCAGATGAAGCGGAGAAAGAAAGAAAGAAAGAAAGAAAGAAAGAAAGGCATACAGACAGACAGACAGACAGACAGACAGACAGACAGACAGACAGGCAGACAGACAGACAGACAGACAGATAGGCAGGCAGGCAGGCAGGCAGGCAGGCAGGCAGGCAGGCAGGCAGATACCATTACACATGACTGTCAAGAATTTGCTCACCTATCTTCCTCTATTTATATCTTCTACAAATCTTTCCGGATGTCACAACATGTTCCAGTGGTTGTCTTCTTCTAATGTGGCCAAACAAAAATTAAGACTGTCTCTTTTTGGTGTTTGTGATAATTTGTCTTTGCGATTTAGTTTCCTTCAAAATGTCCAGATTGTTAATGTTGGTTGTCCAATTAATTGTCAGCATTCTTCTATAAAACCACGTGTCCAAGACTTTCAGGGAATGTTTTCGCCTGTTTACTAATTGTCTATGATTGACAGCCGTATGTTAAAACTGGTTCTATGTAACATGCACGAACTCTTTTTCTAACTTCCAATGACAAGTATTATTTCATAAAATGTTCTTCATTTGAAAGATTACAGTTTCTGCTTGTTCTATTCTGTTCTTTATCTGTGTGATGCATCTTTCATCTGATGTTAAACATGTGACTAGATATTTGAATTTCTGCACTTGCCCAAAATAATGTCACTTACTTTAACTGCACATTTAGGCACTTGCACACAAATCTAGCAACACGTCCGGCTTTGGAAAGCAGACCCGCCCAGCTCATCTCAGTATTTAGAAGGGGGAAGGGGAGGGAGGGAGGTGGAATAAAAGTTCGGCCTCGTTCAACTTCATTCGTAAACTTATTTTCGAGCACTTTTATATTTATGGCAACACATTTCGTATTTGAATGCAATCTTAGGTACATTACACTTTTATATTTATGACAACAAATATGGCATTGGAAAGCAATCTTAGATACATCACACTTTTATAATTATGACAACACATCTGGCCTTGGGGAGCAATCTTAGGTTCATCGCACTTTTATGTTTATGACAACACATCTGGCCTTGGGATGCAATCTTAGATTCATAGCACTTTTAAATTTATGACAACACATCTGGCCTTGGGATGCAATTTTAGGTTCATAGCACTTTTATATTTATGACAACTCATCAGGCCTTCGGATGCAATCTCACATCATCGCACTTTTAAATTTATGACAACACATCTGGCATTGGGAAGCAATCTTAGATTCATAGCACTTTTAAATTTATGACAGAGACATCATCGAAGGTCTAGGAAATAGATTTATCTGAACCGAGCAGGTGTTACACCATATAGCAACAGCTTGCCCGGGTCGAGTTGGACATGCGGTGAGGATGAGGCGGCGACTGAGATGGGGTCGGACAATTATAGACAACCAGTGAGCTATATCGACAATCATGACATGGGTATGGTGGCAGACTGAACACGTACGGTTGATTTCGGAGTTTGTAAGGGATGGTTGTGTATAGAGGAGGAACATGCATAGGAGGAGTATATTTTGTTATCATTAGTTATGAAAATGACCGTATGATAGGGGGAAAAGAAGAGGAAGAGGGAGGGGTCTAGGAGGACAAAAGGAAATGAAAAAGAAGACAGACAGACAGACAGACAGACAGACAGACAGACAGACAGACAGACAGACAGACGGACGGACGGACGGACCGACCGACAGACCGACAGACAGACGCAAACATCAAAGATTAACATTACACCACGCGCTCAGTTCCCATGAAACCATCCAGCCCCCTCCAAAAAAAAAAAAAAAACAGCGTCTATCACGTGATTTCAGAGTGTCAGACACGTGACAAACTCATTTTGTAAGTTTTCTCCGGATTTTCGGACCAAAGTTCCAGATAACGTTCCTTTCGTGTCCCAGGTCTACTTTAAGAGATTTGTCTTCTTCCAGGTTTCGTTTGAACAGAGTGACACTGGAATACACGCCTCTGCTGTTTCCGAGAGAATTAATCTATTATTTTAACCCAGCGAGAGAAATAACGTACCACTGGTTCATAAAATTTGGAACGGAAAAGGAAACATGTAGATTTCAAACAAGATGCGGTAAACAAAAGACAGCGAAAGGGGCAGGGGTGATCAATGTTAGCTATTATGTGAGTTTTCTCTGCTCATTTATCGTGAAAGTTGAAGTTATACCAACAGAATTTAAAGTACAAGATATACCAACAGAACTTAAAGTAGAAGGCATACCAACAGAACTTAAAGTGGAAGGTCTACCAACATAACTTAAAGTGGAAGGTCTACCAACAAAACTTAAAGTAGAAGGTATACCAACAGAACGTAAAATAAGAGGTATACCAACAGATCTTAAAGTAGAAGGTATACCAACAGAACTTAAATTAGAAAGTCTACCTACCAAACTTAAAGTAGAAGGTATACCAACAGAACTTAAAATAGAAGGTCTACCTACCAAACTTAAAGTAGAAGGTATACCAACAGAACTTAAAGTAGAAGGTATACCAACAGAAATTAAAGTAGAAGGTATACCAACAGACATTCACAACCAAGAACTTAGTCCACATAGGAGTGAAGTGAGAAGGCCGACTTAATTGCAACGAGTTTTATATCATATGGCTCGGTCTCTTTCTGCAGGGCGGCCGGCCGAACTCCGTAACTCCAGTGACGACCCACTGGAGTCTCCCAGAAAATTGAATGCGAGAAAAGAATGACGGAGTCACGAATAGAACCCACAACCTTAGGAGCGCCAGGCTGGAGGGTTGACTATTTTGTACACCACCCACTATCCCCCTACCCCTCCAAGCCTGAAAATTGAATAGTAGAAAGTGCAATATCTAAATAAATGCATGGAACCGATCGGAAATAAATCATTGTGGTTAAGTATTTGAGTACTTTAACAACAGCAAATGGAAGATGTAATAAGGAAGTTAAATGCAGAATAGCCCAAGCAAAGGCAGCATTTCACAAGATGAAGAATATTCTCTGCAATTTATCTGTGTTAATTAAGGTAAGGAAAAACGTTCTGAAGGGCTATAGTGAGCCAATGCTGATGCATATGTCACAGCGCCAAACCGATGCACCTTGGTTTGGTCTGTGAAAGCAGTTTGATTCTGGCAACTGCCGGAACCCTAGCAGACAAAGAGAGCGGAAGCCAGTTGTTGTGGAGCAGTCCGCAAGCTTGGTTCGTGCTGATGAGAGATGTGGGCAGTGTGCCCTGTTGCGGCTTGTTCATAGGAACAAATGTGCTGTTCTGTTGTTGTCAGATGTGGGAACAATCCCCTGAGCTGGTCTGTGGTCAACCTATGTCATAGGAGAAAGCCGAGTGGCTGACTAGTTAGTGTCAGCAGGCCTGGGTTCATTGGTGGTGTAGTAATTTGTGTCACAACTCTTTTGTTTATGTCGCATCTTAGGATTTATGTTGTGTAACTTATGTTTTTGTAGTGCCTTATGGCCTGTGCAGTGTTGCTTGTGTCAAGGTTCTTTTTTGTTGTAGTCTAACCAGCTATTGTTTGGAACACCTGTGTGGTGGTACTTGGTGTACCCTGTTGTCTTAAGTGCTGCTGATTGGTTAGGGGTTACCAACTGTTGTTGTTTGATATATACAGTTGTCTGTTGTATCTGTTATTGACATGCAATGTTATCCATGTCCTGCTAGAAGAAATAAATAAAGAACTTGTTTATTTGTCCTTGATTTGTTTGTTTAGTCTCTTTTAGTTTTTACAACCACTATTTCTACCACAGTCTAACACCTTAATTCATTGCTTGGGCTCTAACATGGTGTTTCCCGTGTGAACATCTATAAAATAGTTTTTGCCTCTGTCCAAGATCTCGTATCTTCTTATCTAATTACTATATCTTTTTTGTCAGTTGAGGGCGGTGTGGGGTTCTCTCTCTTTTACTACTTTTCTTCTTTGGCCATAACGAAGTCAGAGTTACTCTCTACCTCTTAGCACCGTAGCAAAGGAAACATCAGTCTTTCCACTTGTGTTCTTTTCCCCTCGGCTACAAATGGCGACCCCGACGAGATCTAGTGACAGCCTTTGAATTTTTCTGTTAGAATTGTCTTAGTATCTAGTGATTGTTTTGTGTGATAGGTCAGTGTTTATGTTTGTGGTGTCCATTGTCTTATGAGTTGTGACACTAGAGCCCAGGTTTGCTGCTGACATCCCCCGGGCATTGCCGCACAAGAGAGGAGTCCCCTGTATGGTGAGTGGGCTCAGATATATTGCCTCCTAGTACACCTCCATTGTATCTTATCCAGAGCAAAGATGCTCTGCCTTCAGCGTTAGGGACCGCAGTTCCCCTCCCGGTTGGTGCCCCTGACGTCACAGTGTTCACTGGTGAAGTCAGGTACATAGTGGTACCTTTGAATACAGAAGTGCCTTATTTTAGCCAGCGAGGTGGGCCAACTGCAGAGGAGTATGTGAGGAAGGTGAGATCTGCATGGAGGGCTGGTGCGTTGTGTGATGAGAATAAAGTTATCATTATTTGGGAAAGTGTTGTTCCCAATGTGTGGGCGGAGCTTGAGCTTTGGTCAGCTTGTAATGACCCTGAGGAGATGCTGCAGACCATTCAGCAGGTGTATGGAGAGCAGCGCAGCATGGTGGAGCTGGCTGCAGTTGTTTTTTTTTTTCAAGACCAAACAAGAGGCCGGGGAATCCATCATGGATTTCTCTCACCGGGTCCACAAAACCTTTCGTTTGGTGCTGGGGGCACAGTGAAAGAGGGACATTGTTGGCTGGGATCTAGTGATCCCGAGAGACTGGTTTGTGGCACAGTTACATAATGTTTTCAGCAGGAGAATGGCAGAGGAGAGGATATTGCAAGATCCTTCAGTTACTTTCCTCAGTGTTAGAGATTTGGCCATGCGATGGGCTGGTGTGTCATTAGCTCCAGAAATCTGTGCATACCAATATGTAGAACCTCAAGATTACAGTTCAGAGAGGTGGCCTAATGTCAGTGGTGAGTGTCAAGGGGTCCAGCATGATGATGTGGTGGTGGAGGAGCTTCGAGCTGAGCTAGGTTGAATGAGGGACTTAGTTGATTCATTACTACAACCCAAGGTATGACGCAAGAGGTGCAACGTTTGTAGAAGCAGGACCCACCTTCAGAACAGATGTCCGAAGAGAGGGGTTAGTGTTTTTCAGAACCCCTCTGGTGTGGATTATGTGAAAGTGCCTACGGGTGTAAGCCACCAAGACCAGCTGGGCATTAAGCGACAACAGAGTCCGCCCCGGGTTGAACCTTCTAAAGGATCAGCCCCAGCAGTCCAGGTGGGTGCAGTATCAACTTCTGATAGCCAGATGGTTATCCGTGGCAACCAGGGGAATTTCTTTCGGAGGAAGAGGCGGAGGAAAAGGAGACATTGGAAGTCTCCTTGTGTCAGTGTGGTCGACCAGTTAGAGGGTGTTAGACAAATGATCAGGGTCATGTGACCGGTGGTCAGTGTGTTGTGACGGATGTGAGCCAAAATTTTCTGATTACGAATATGTCGACTCGTGACTGTGCAAAAAGGGATTGTGAAAGCTCACCAGAAAGAGACTATTTCTAACAGACACTGCGGTTAAAAATAAACTACCGTGATACAGTTTTAGCTGCCTAGGAATCCTAGTCTTCTGGATTGAGAGTCTTAGTTTAGTTAGTTAATTAGCAGTTGTGTTTTGCTCTTTCTGTGTATTATAATTGCAAGTATATGGTGTCATGTGATGACATGTTTTGCTTTTAGAGTGTAAGAACACCAGAAAGACCAGATGAAAAGGGTGGCTCTTTAGGTGATGTGGTGCTGCCATTACCATCATATCCAGTGGGGAATCAAACTGCAGGTTTCATGTATGGTGTAGACATATTTGATTTTAGGTTATGTTCTTATAGGAAACCGCAATTGACTGGATGCTGATGTGGGATATTATTAAGATAACAATGTTTTGTTGACTGTCCTTTGTGTTTATATTCAGGTTACAGGTGACACATGATGAAATGTTCTTTTTAGTGTAAGGGTACAGGGTGTTAGAAGCACAAACCACCTAAGTATCCCAGTAGCTGCAAGAAGCTTATATTTGATCAGAAGAGACAAATAGTAGTATTTTTAAATACATTCTGTTTAAATTTCCAGAGTTTAAGGCAAGCGGTAACCAATATAAAGGTTACTGACTTATTGTTTATGTAGCTTTTATTTCCCATTCTGGGGCGGTGGCACTGAAGATGACGGGTTTCTTTTGAAAGTTGAATCCCCTGACTTAATATGTGTTTCCCTTTGCAATGGGAACTGATTTTGTTTTTGTATTGCGGATGGTTGGCCAAATGAAAAGGAAGTTTGTGTTCATGTTTGGTGAACGTGACATCTTGATAACCATTCGTGTATGTGAATCATTCATTTTTTTTCTTTTGAGGTTGTTGTCATGATTATTGAGTTTGGGCGCATGTCTAGGTATATACTTATGAGATTGTTGTCTCCAGGTAGTAACAGCATTTGTCATTTTGATGACTGTCCGTGTGTAGATGTCATTGATTTCTTATTTGACTGATCATTATGTTTTTGGATGTGGTGACAGTTGACATAATTCTTTTTTTTTTTTTTTTTTTTTGCATTTGTCATTTTGATGACTGTTTATGTGTAGATGTCATTGATTTCTCATTTGATTGATGATTATGTTTTTGGTTGTGGTCACATTTGACATAGATTTTTTTGCCTCTGTCATTTTGATGACTGTTTATGTATAAATGTCATTGATTTCTTGATTGATTGATGATTATGTTTTTGGTTTTGGTCACATTTGACATAGATTTATTTTTGCCTCTGTAATTTTGATGACTGTTTATGTATAAGTGTCGTTGGTTTCTTGATTGATTGATGATTATGTCTTTGAGTGTGGTCACATTTGACATATATTATTTTTTTTTTTTGCATTTGTCACTTTGCTGATGGTTTATGTGTAGATGTCAGTAATTGCGGTGTGAGGTTCTCTCTCTTTCACAACTTTTCTTCTTTGAAAACATCAATCTCTTTACTTTTGTCTTTTTTTTCTCCCTCGGCTACATATAGAAGGGAATCATGGACAAATAGCAGGCAAAGTGAGGGATTATGTCGAGGCTTTATAGAATAATAATGGGAGCATGTTGGACGGATATAGTTACCGATGACTACATCGTGACAGAAGTTAATTCATAAAGAGAATTGGTTACTCGCATCAGAAGAAGTCAGTCCACATTATGTAGGTATGTCATAAGAAGGGGGACGCTGGAATATGTCGTCAGAATGGGAAGGCTGGAGGGGAAGAGAGGCAGGGGGAGACCAAAAGAGAAGATGCTGGACAGTTTGATATCATGGCATCGAGGATTATCAGTATCATAAATGATTGGCAGCACACGAGACAGAAGGTTGTGGACAGATATGATCACCAACCACAAGGCATGGACTACAAGAAGATTGGCAATACACGAGACAGAATGCAAATCCATTACCCCATATGGACAACAATCACCTTCGGGTGGTGGACCCTAACTATAACTTCTTGAAGTTGAACGGGGTAGGGGTAATGGTGAGATCACATTCGAATGCGAGACAGAAGGTTGTGAACAGGCGTGATCACCAACAACACACGACATGTTAAATAAGAAGATTGACAATACACGGGACATGAGACTTTTGACAGACATGATCACACAATAAAAAAAGGTTAAGGGTTTGAACGGAGTAGTGGTAATGATAAACTCCAAATAATCGAAATATTTTAACATGCAGGCAGCCTTTTCATTGGTATGTTATACAATTGAACTTAGGAATTCCTGTATCTGTTAGTATGTTTCCATCTTTTGTGAGTACTAACAACATTTCGTAACTGCCAGGAGAATTTTTTCTGGATTCAATTATAAAGACATCGTATAGATCAGTGTTTCCCAACCTTTTTTGTACCATGCCCCACTTAAGCCTTTCTAAAATTCATGTTGCCCCCCTTCCCCGCCCCATGCCCCCCCCCCCTCAACATATACATTATTTTTAATATTCAAAAATTGAAATGTTCACTAAAGACACTTGAATGATAGGGTTTAGGAAGAAATCACTAGGTAATTATTGAGAAACACAGTAAGTAAATTTTCAAAACATATAATGGAGAACTGAAATTCAAGTACAAAATAATTTTAATGAAAGATTTTTCTATATTATTTTAATTATTAGTAATTATTTATTATTTAAATTTAGTGAGATCCTTGCGCTTGATGCTTGCTGCAAAGAGATCTTATGTCAGGTTCCAATTTAGTTAACTTCAGTCTTAAGTCTCCCCGTTTTGTTATATTCAGCCGATTTCTTCCATTTTCGAATTGCCCCTCTTAACAGTCAAATTGCCCCCCTGTGGGGCGTGGGCCCCACGTTGGGAAACACTGGTATAGATGGATACAGAAAAAAGAAAAAAAAATGAATCCACACGACAAGCGCTGAATATTGAAGAAGGTTGGCTATTAAAGACTATAACACAAAGAAAATTGAAATATTTTGGTCACTTGAAACGTCATGGACGTTTAGAGAGAGCAATAATGAAGGGATATATGCCCGGGAAGAGAGGAAGAGGAAGGCCAAAGATAAGATGGGTGCAGGATGTGGCAGATCATCTCCAGATCAGTGTATTGGACGCGGAACATCTTGCTTATGACAGAGAAGTTTTCCAGAAGGTTGTTATGGGAGCGAGGTTCTGCAAAGGACATGCTACTGAATGAATGAATGAATGAATGAATGAATGAATGAATGAACGAATGAATGAATAGATAATAAATCACTTAAGAATTATTTTTGGGCCGACACTACACTATCAGTGTAAACATGGACACTTACGGCAGAGAAAATTCATAACAGAGATGAGATGCCTTAATAGATCTGCGGGATAACCGCGAGTGAGAGAGTTAGGAATCAGGAAATTAGAATACGACTAATTCTGAGAAGAAGAAATGCAATTTAAAGGCTAAAGGCAGACCAAGTGCTAAGCCTTGGTCGCAACTGGTCTACTATCGAAGTTCCGACAGGCGGACTGTTACAGTATTGCTTTGCTGATCGGGAAGCTTCTGCAGCTTGTTTTGTTCCAGATATTTTAATGTTACCTTTCCTCTGGAGTAAAGTAGGCAGGCCGAAAGAGGGATCATGCTGACTACGCAACACATGGTCTCTAAATTTAGCCCAGACTTTGCGTTATGGGTAGGTATAATTCTTTATTTGTTTTCTAATTTAAGTTCTGTTGGTATACCTTCTACTTTAAAATCTGTTGGTATACCTTCTACTTTAAGTTTTGATGATTTACCTTCTATTTTAAGTTATGTTGGTATACCTTCTACTTTAAGTTCTTATGGTATACCTCCTATTTTACGTTCTGTTGGTATACCTTTTACTTTAAGTTCTACTCTCAGCCATAAGCAGATAGAAAGGATGGAAAGGATACAGAATGAAGCTATGCGCATTATTCTTGGATGTACAAGAGATACAGCATGCAGGGCGATGCGCTACCTTCTTGATTTTCCAACCATTGAAGAGAGAATACAAGTTTGCAGGGCACGCGCCTACCTCAGAGTTAACGCAAACACACAACATCCACTGCATAGTGAAATTAGGAAGGTGAAGGGCAGCAGGTTAAAAAGAGGACGGTCGTGGATGGGTCAAGCCGAAGACATTCTTCAACAGGTGTGGTCACTTGAGGACTTAGAACCTGGCGAGGAGTGGGTGCAAGTGCCAACAGACTTCTGCACATCCTTTTCAGTTTGCATCCAACTAGATAGGAAATGCAGACAAGAAAATCCGGCTGCTGTGGAGGCTGAAGTACAAGCGTTGATTTTCGAGAATTCGCTAGACGGTGATGCGGTCATCTACACAGATGGGTCGGTCGTCCGACATGTGAGAAGCTCATAGGCCTTTACAGCTCCGGCCGGAGGGAGAATTGTGAAGGAGGACTCTGGTGCTTTCACTGAAACCACAAGTAGCCTGACCATGGAAGTCATGGCAGTAAGTAAAGCAATAACATGGCTCGAGACACAGACATTTACTAGGGCTTGTTTCCTTAGCGACTCAATGAAAATGATCAAGAGGATAGAGGAGGGGTCGATCCGAAGAGAATGGTTGCTGCCTCTGGAGCGGTCTCGGCTGGCAAAGATTAGTTTCATCTTCGTGCCAGGGCATGCGGGAGTACAAGGAAATGAGCGGGCTGACAAGCTTGCAGGTGAAGCTACTGTGGGGGGCGGACGCGCCATGGACCAGGTTGACATTCTGAATGCTCTACGAGAAGTAAGACTTTTGCGAGAACCAAGTGATGACTGTGAATCTACAACAATGGCCAGACTGCTAGAGCAGCAAATTAAAAGAGGGGTGGCCAAACAAGAACACTACGCAGGAAGCCAAAGAAGATTGATAAACCAACACAGAACTGGCGTCGTTAGCCGCTACACGCTGCGGGATTTGCTGAGGAGGGGATCCGAGCACTTATGGACTGAATGGTTCGATGTGCAATGAGGATGATCTGTCGACTAACTAACTAACTAACTAACTTTAAGTTCTGATGGTATATCTTCTATTTTAAGTTCTGTTGGTATACCTTCTACTTTAAGTTCTTATGGTATACCTCCTATTTTACGTTATATTGGTATACCTTCTACTTTAAGTTCTTATGGTATACCTCCTATTTTACGTTATGTTGGTATACCTTTTACTTTAAGTTCTGTTGGTATACCTTCTACTTTAAGTTTTGATGATTTACCTTCTATTTTAAGTTCTGTTGGTATACCTTCTACTTTAAGTTCTTATGGTATACCTCTTATTTTACGTTCTGTTGGTATACCTTTTACTTTAAGTTCTGATGGTATATCTTCTATTTTAAGTTATGTTGGTATCATCATCATCAAGTGCCCTGTCAGATGGCGTGGGCGTTCATGGCTCTCCACATATCTAGGTCTTTGGTGTTCTGGATCAAATCTGTCGATGATATTCCTCCATGCCACCGTCTCATTCCGTCCATCATCATTTTTCTTGTCTCCCTCTGCCTCTTTCATCTCGATCTTTCCAATTGTCACGATGTTATCCAATGTCTCTCTTCTCATCACATGACCAAAGAAAGCTGTTTGTCTCTTTCTTATTGTTGTATATAATCTTCTAGTTTCATTAGCCTCTTTCAGGCAATCGTTGTTAATTACACTGGCAGCCTAAGGAATTCGCAACATATGACTCAAAAACCACATCTCATTCGTACATACCAAGATTCGCTGGCATACAGCAAAACTGGTTCTATACAGCATTTCAGCACTCTCTTTCTTACATTCATTGATGTAACTTATTGCATAAGATACTCTTCATTTTCTGAAATGTGGCTTTTGCCTGCCCTGTTCTGCTCTTAATCTGTGTTGTACATCTTCCATCTGATGTTACGCATAAGTGCCCCTAGGTATTTTTATCCACTTAGTTAAGAATTTCCCCTTCTATTTCTATGTCACATTTTTCTGTCACCATTTTCTTTGATATCACCATTGTTACTGTTGTCTTGATATTTAAGGAGAGTCCTTTCTGTGCACTCTCTCTGTTACTACAATTTCCAACAATTGTGTAGGTCTGTTGCATTATCCGCCTCCAATACTGTGTCATCTGCATAGCGTATAATGTTTATATTATAACCTCCGATTAGTATTCCTGGCTTCTCTTTGATCTCTCTCATTATTACTTCACTATAGAAGTAGAAGAGATCCGGTGACAAGACACACCCCTGTCGTACTCCTAGCTTTATCTGTTCGTAACTACCTTCTTTATTTCCCATTTTAATTGCTGCTACTTGGTTCCAGTAAATATTCTTTATTATTCTTAAATCTTTGCCATCAATGTTGATATCTTCCAACATTTTAATCAGTTCATCATGTTTTACTTTATCACATGCCTTAGTATAATCTAAAAAGAAGACACAGATTATGTCACAAAGTGCACATGGTGTACCATCAATCTTTATTGACGACGCCGAACTAGAGATAGTAGACCATTTTACATATCTAGGATCAGTGGTAAATAGAAAATTATCCCTAGATCAGGAAACCAACATCAGGATTGGTAAGGCAGCAACAACAACGAACAGGTTAACAAAAACGAGTCTGGGAGAACAGGAAGCTTACTGCCAAATCAAAAGTCCGTTTCTATCAAGCATGTGTCCTTAGTACTCTTCTTTATGACAGTGAGGCCTTGACAACTTACTCACACCAAGGGAAAACGTTTAAACTTTAAACAGCTTTCATATGCAGTCTATGTGAAGAATACTTGGTATTAAGTGGCAAGACAAAATCACAAATATTGAAGTATTGGAAAGATCAGGTTGTGTGACGGTTTGTTCCATGCTCAGTATTCGTAGACTTTGATGGATAGGACACGTTAGGATGATAGTAGAATACCAAAGGGCATCTTTTTTGGTGAATTATAGATGGGTAAGAGATCTCAGTGTCGTCCTCTACTACTATACAAAGATGTGTATAAGCGGGACATAATTGATACAGGCATTGATAATGCACATTGGGAGCAAGTCGCCGCTGGACGTGTTGCATGGAGGACAAATATCAGAAGTGGAATAAAGACAAAGGAGAAAAATTATTGCAGATACGTCGCACACCGAGCGTGTGAGACGTAAGATGGTGTATGGTGGTGGAAATGACCATGTGTTCACATGCATCCACTGTGGAAGAACATTTACAGTGCGAATCGGCCTTAGTCACATTCGCCACCGCCATGGGTTGTAGTTATTAAGCTTTTCTGAAGCACAATGTAACAAACTATCGTCTGTCAAGACGGCAAGGTGCCAATAAGTATAATCTATGAAGCACACATATATGTCTTTCTGTGTCTTTACTGACCTTTCTATTAGTTTTCGTAATCATTGGCACCTTGCCGTCTTGACAGACGATAGTTTGTGCTTTAAAAAGGCATAATAACTTTTAACTATGGCGGTAGCGAGTGTGACTGATAAGGCCAATTTGCGCTGTAAATGTCCGTTCACAGTGGGTGCATCTGAACACGTGGTCATTTCCACCATCATGCACCATCTTACGTCTCAAACGCTTGGTGTGTGACTTTTCTGCAATAATTTTCTCCTTTGACTTTATTCCATTTCTGATATTTGCCCTCCATGCAACACGTTCAGCGGCGACTTGCTCCCAATGTGCATTATCAATGCCTGTATCAATCATGTCCCGCTTACACACATCTTTGTATCGTAGTAGAGGCCGACCCTGAGATCTCTTACCCATCCGTAATTCACCAAATAGATATCCTTTGGTATTCTACCATCTCCATCCTCCTAAGATGTCCTATCCATCTAAGTCTACGAAGACTGAGCATGGAATAAACTGTCACACAACCTGATCTTTCCAATACTTCAGTATTTGTGATTTTGTCTTGCCACTTAATACCAAGAATTCTTCGCAGACACCGCATATGAAAGCTGTTTAAATTGTTCTCTTGGTGTGAGTAAGTTGTATAGGTTTCACTGCCATAGAGACGAGTACTAAGGACACAGGCTTGATAGACAAGGACTTTTGTTTTGGCAGTAAGCTTCCTGTTCTCCCAGACTCTTTTTCTTAACCTGTTCATTGTTGTTGCTGCCTTACCAATCCTGATGTTGATTTCCTGATCTAGGGATAATTTGCTATTTACCACTGATCCTAGATATGTAAAATGGTCTACTATCTCTAGTTCGGCGTCGTCAATAAAGATTGATGGTACCCCATGTGCACCTTGTGACATAATCTGTGTCTTCTTTTTGCTAATTGTTAAACCAAATTCAGAACAAGCATTGGAGAATGCAGATAGTAGACATTGCAATTCTTCCTCAGAGTGGGTCGTAACTGCAGCATCATCTGCAAAAAGCAACTCTCTGATCAGTACCCTCCTAATTTTGGTCTTAGCCTTCAATCTCTGAGCATTGTAGAGGCCGCCATCTGAGCGTGAGTGAATGTATATACCACCATCCTGATCACGAAATGTATATTTCAGTAGAAGTGAAAAGTATATTCCAAAGAGGGTGGGAGCTAGTACACAACCTTGCTTAACTCCACTCTTGATTTCAAATTCTTCAGAAGTTGCACCATCAAACTTGATTATACCCTTCATGCCTGTGTGGAACGATTCCACAATGGACAGAAGAGTTGGTGGGCAGCCAATCTTCTTTAGTGCCTTGAACAGACCCTCACGACTGACCAAATCAAATGCCTTTGTGAGGTCGATGAAGGCAATAAACAGTGGTTGATTCTGTTCACGGCATTTTTCTTGCATTTGTCGCAATGAGAATATCATATCAGTGGTAGACCGGTTCTGTCGAAAGCCACACTGTGATTCGGGGTAGACTTGATCTCCTAGGACTTGAAGTCTGCGCAGAACAATTCTGGCAAATACTTTTCCAACAATACACAGAAGTGAGATACCCATATAGTTGTTGCAGTCGCTCCGATCGCCCTTGTTCTTGTACAGTCGTTATGATGCTTGAATCTTTGAAATCCGTGGGACTTGTCCTTCACGCCAGCATAGCTCTATTAGCTGGTGGATCTGTAGAGTGAGTGTGTCTTGCCCACTCCTGATAACCTCTATTGGAATCCCATCCTTACCTGGAGCCTTGCCAGATGCAAGTTCATTTATAGCACACTTAACTTCTGTTATGGTGGGAAGTGTGTCCAGGTGGTCAAGAGTTGGTAGAGCCTCTATGGCGTTGAGGGCATCATCCGCTAGTTTGGTCTCACTTGAGTAAAGCTCCAAATAGTGCTCTACCCATCTGTCCATCTGCTGTTTCTTATCAGTGATGACTTCTCCAGTCAAGGTTTTCAGCGGTGCACTTCTTTTGATCACTGGACCACAGGCTTTCTTTATTCCTTCATACATGCTTCTTATGTCTCCCTTATCACTTGCGATTTGAATGGACTCACATAACTTGATCCAATAATCATTTGCACACTGCCTGGCAGCCTTTTGCACATCCTTCCTAGCTTGCCTTAGCTCACTCAGAGTGTTACGCGTTGGTCTTTCCTTGTTTCTTAAGAGAGCTTTCTTCTTCTTATCAATCAAGGGCTGCAGAGTCTCGCTGTTGGCCGCAAACCAGTCCTGCCTCTTATGATCCACAGTGCCGTAAACCCCTACGGCAGTTTTATAAAGAGTTTCCTTAATTTGACCCCACTTTTCATTTACTGTACAATTTTCTGGTGTATCAGTGAAAGCGTCTTCAAGTTGCTGTTGAAACTGAAAGCACTTTTCAGGATCATGAGTGTTAATAATATTAATCCTGGGGCTAGATTTGTGTTTAGCTGTGTAGATTCTCTTTGGTCTCAGTCTAACTCTTGCAACAACCAAAGAATGATCTGTATCACAGTCAGCACTGTGGTAACTACGAGTCAATGATATATGGTTCAGATGTTGTCTCCGTGTGATGATGAAGTCCAGCTGGTGCCAATGGCCGGATCTTGGATGTTTTCATGTGACCTTATGCATCTCTTTTGTTTTAAAAAAAGAGTTTGTAATACATAGGTCATTACTGGTGCAATGCTCCAGCAGCCTTTGCCCATTTTCATTCATGCGACCGATGTTGTATTTTCCAAGGGACACTGGCCATGAACTCGAGTCCTTGCCCACACGAGCATTGAAATCACCGAGCATATAAATGTAGTCAGATTTTGGAACTGCCTTGATCACGGAGTCTAACTCCTCATAGAACAAATCCTTCACATCATCAGAGGAATCGAGTGTCGGTGCATATGCAGTAATAATGGTGGCAAACCCACAAGAGGTTGCCAAGCGAAAGGGATAATAGTCTTTCATTTCCTCCTGCTGGAATTTCAATCATTCCCAGTAGCGAATTCTTCACTGCAAAGCCCACACCGTGTTGCCTTTTTTCTGCCTGCCCTCTACCCTTCCAGAAAAAGGTGTAGTTGTTTTCCCTGAGTGACCCTTCCTCAGCGAGGCGAGTCTCCTGCAGGCCAGCAATATCAATGTTAAGACGATTGAGTTCGGCATCAATCACAGCCGTTTTTCTCACATCGTCAATATTGGTCAAGTCAGTGGAAAATCCTGGACACATGGTTCTCACGTTCCAGGTTGCAAGCCGTAGCTTGAGGTTTCTATTTTTATTTTTGTTTGTACCTGGTGCATTGGTTTTACAGCCTGCGATTCAGATTTTGTCCTAGCCCCAAGCACCCATTGAAGCAGGCAGGCTGTGGCGGATCAGCACCCAATTGGCTGGGGGCTGCCCAGCTTGAGGCGGGCGGTAGCTGATCAGTGACACCTATAGGTGTCTCCCACCGTCAGAGGCAACGCGTGGCGCCCCATGTCTACGCCAACTGACAAGGACTTATAACCCGTAACAGTTGCCTCTCGCTTTGATTCCGAGACCAGTTAAGACCAGGGATGGAGTTATTGCCTCTCCATAGCACAAAGCCTGGGCTAAAATATAGAGATCATGTGTTGCCCATGCAGCATGATCCCTCTCTCGGCCTGCCTAGTTCACTCCAGAGGAAAGGTAACACCCCTACATCTGGAACAAGACAAGCTGCAGAAGCTGCCGGATCAGCAAAGCAATGCTCTAACTGTCCGCCTGTCGGAGCTTCGATCCTAGACCAGTCGCCAACCAAGGCTTAGGGCCTGGTCTGCCCTGCCATGACAATTTTGTCTTTAGCTTGCATTTCCTCGCACCAGGGTAAGGCTTGTACCCTCCCAATTGCGCTCTTCCGCCCGAAGCCGCTGGCACAATGTGGGGTGTCGGATTTGGTAAGCGCCGCCCAACGTTCGGCGCTAACAGAAACCAGGTAGTACCGTCTACTGTTATACGGTAGCTCAGTCATATCTGACTAAGACCTGACTGTCATATATATATATATATATATATATATATATATATATATATATATATATATATATATATATATATATATATATATATATATATATATATATATATATATATATATATATTTCATTGTTTGTATCCTTTCCTTCCACAATACCATACTGTTCTTAACTAATTTCTATTTTTATTTTCTTTCTTGTTCTTCTTATTATAATTCTGAGTAGAAGCTTAGCGACATGGTTTATGAGGTTAATTGTACGAAAATCTTCGCATCCAATTGCTCCTGGTCATTTTGGTATAGCTATAAATACAGAATTCGGCATATCGCTCGGTAAATATCCACTGCTGTATATATCATTCAACATTTTGGTTAATATATCTACTCCAAATTCTCCTAATACTTCTAATTCTTCTATTGTGATTTCATCTGGCCTAGCTGTTTTTCCTTTCTTCATATGTTTCATGGCGTCAACGACTTCTTCTTTTAGAATAGATGGGCCTTCTAAGTTAATTTCTTCTGTTAAATCTTCCCTTTCCCAATTATATAATTCTCTTATATACTCATTCCACCTCTTCATTATAGCACCTTCCTCCAATAATATCTTTCCTGTTTTTGATTTCAAACACCCTGTATTTATTCTTAATTTTGGTTCTGTGAGCTCACTGATTTGTCTGTGCATATTTTTTTTTTTATCTTTAATGGAATTTAATTCAATATTTTTGCATTGCTCGTTTAACCAAAATTCTTTTGCTTTCACACATGTATCTCTTATTTCTTTATTTATCTTAGTATTTTCTTGTTTGTCTTTTTTATTATATTTCCTCATTCTGTGTCCATCAGCGTTAAGATTTCTTCATTCATCCATTTTTTCTTAGCTTGTTGGCTTCTCTACGGTAATATTGCTTTGCTAGTTTGATGAATGGAGTCCCTTAACATTTCCGATTGTTTATTTATACTCTGTATTTAGCTATTGCATTGTATTTTCACAGTTACTCTGTACTGTTCTTGAATTTCTTTATCTACTTTCAGAACCTCTTTATTAAGTCTCAAGTACTTAACTATTTTACATGTGCTGACTGCCACATAACGGAACACGCGCCACCAAGTATAAAGAAGAGACCTTACTGGATTTTCCCAGACAGTCACAAAACTGGACGACAAATATGAGAAACCAAGGAAAGGAAAACAACGTCATTGGACGGCAACGGGAGACGCTGTGAATTGTGGATTCGAAAGGATGTGTTTCTAAAAGGCTCCGTGTGAAGGTGACACCTGGAGGTGGTAATTTCGTTATGAAGCAGCTGGGAGTTCGGAGAGGAATGTATTAAAGACAACACAACAGTGGAAAGACCGGGTGCGGATACCTAGACTTTTATTTAATCAGTTGAACTGAGGATTTGGATAATTAGGCCTCAAGGGCAGCGAGCTGGACTTAGAGCTCGTAGGTAGATGTTATTTAGGTGAGCGCCGATCCTGCGTATAGGGATCAGCTCACGTTTCTACAAGAGTATATATTTTGTCCTGCGGCGGAATAAACGTACGTCTTTCGCTTGCTCGATTTGAGTCTGCCATATGTTCATGATCTGTTGGTAAGATAGAACATGTTTTGTTGTTCTGATCTGTTCTTGACGAGTTCAATTTGAGTTGCTTTAAGTGTACGGTCCCGTGGGATTTAGAGGACAGGCACTTCGAGACACATGGGGGTCGTCTCTGGACTGTTTGTTTGTCAACACAGATTCCCCGCCAATTTCCATAGCTGATCATAAAAGAAATTACGCGCCAGCGGCGCATTCTACACAGAAAGAAAGAAGGAGCACATGAAAATCCGCGTCATAAAAATGCCGGAACAACAGCCGAAATAAATGAAGGGAAAGAGCATTGTGTGATAAAGTAATATCAACAGGTGAAATTAAAACATCATAAAAACTGTAAGTACGTACACAATTAATACATAATAACTCAATCATGTTCAAGAAGTGCGATCTATTAATTATATCAAGTTTGCACCAGATGCGAAAAAACATTCCACCTTATTGAACACACCACAGCGCTATGAAATATTAGAAACAACGAACATTTAGTAATAGTGTAACTTATTTAAGAACATTATTTATTTAAAGAATATACAGTTACAACTACAAGTCTACGTGAGAAAAGAAGATGGTGGTTACATAAGAGATATACGAAACAATCGACACCATGGTCGACATTGAAAGGAATTATGTCGATGTGAGTAGGCAGTGAGAGCTGAAGAAACACTGCGCTGCCACAATTCTACACCACAGTAACCTATTAGACTATAGCACAACGATTGACAATTTGTATTCAAGAATCTATGATCGATTAGAAATGCGCGAAAGTGGTGCATTATGTTGAGCAATTTGCTGAATCTATGAAGTTCATTACAGGCTCAGATATTTGTCACAATTTTATCAGATTTATCGGTGGACTGATACACACATGATGGGGTGTACTGCCGACGCACAGTTATAGTTACGTTGTTGGAAAGACATTCGCTAATTCTGTGAACATTACAGAAAGTTTTGACTTGTTGGTTCAGAACGCCAAAGCATTTAACTACCTACATTTGTGGGACATGTACATCATACGTTCATTATATCTACTGCCGACACTACTTCATGTCTGAATTATCGGCGCATAGGTGAGTTAGTACATATTACGACATTTTATATGCACACTTCGTCATGTGTCAAGATGGATAGCACGTACACCACGGACACTCGTCTCCACCATAATTGACAAGGAAGATGTTGCGTTATTTGGACGTTGCACATTTATGAACTGAATTTATTAACGTACTCTAATACGCGGACACCAGGACATACGAACACTGTCACACGGATTGATAACAAGACTACACTATCGTTTATCATCGGATCGTGATAACGGGCACACAGCCTGTTCACTCATTAGACTTTACTTACCAGAGGTCGAATCAAGTACCTACAGCACACATTCAGCCTAAAGTATCAATACTAAGGCTAAAATAAACTCAAGTTTCGTCGATATACCACAGCCGACTACGTGTTCTTATGAGTCGGTGACGGACCACGTCGGTCCAGGGTACAAGTACAAGTTAATTGTGCTATCATCTCAAGGCAGGAGCAACAGTCGTTACACATCTCCTCACATATTTTCATCCAACCAGGATACAACTGATCGATTGCCGATTACGGATCAGTATAGTTTGGAACGTATCAACACGTAATTGAGAGTCTCAAATTATATCAATTCTCGAGCGATTCAAATATTACTCTACGTTCGGGAGATGCGCTAAAGGCCAGTAGCAATTGTATTGTTGATGTATTATAGCATTGATCCTTGTAATAAGGCACTATTTATCATTTTTTTTTTGGATCTTGCGGGATTCACCACAATACTATTGTCTTGTCATAATTGTAGTAGTATAGTATGTGCGTTACCCGTTTAAAATGTGGATACAAAAATTTGTTATTGTTTGTAAACAGTAATATGTATTCGCGTCACTCGTCATTCGTCTTTGATGATTGTTAGTTGTCTTGCGTTACATATATATATTGTATATTGAATATATTTCTTCATATTTATTTTTTCTAGTATATTTATTTAGTGTATTATAGAGATATTTGATTGATTTTTTTTTGGTGGTGTTCAAGTTGACACTACAAATTTATTTGAGTTGTATTTGCTCAAGTGTGATATAACATTTACGGTACTATCCGAATGATAGTGATCTGAGACAATATTACAATTTTGTCGATTCTTTTCTTCTCTTGCCTACGACCATATTTATTTCACCCAGATAGCTCATTTTACAGGTAGGACATTAGGACAAGATGTCGACACTACAACATTTCATTGAATTAGGTGAAAGGACTGGGTTAACTGGTTCTGACCTTAGAGATTGGGCAAAGCATGAGCTCAATGAACAACAAAAACGTGACAAAGAAACTAGACAACTCCAGCTTACAGCAGAGAAGGAAGCTAGACAACTCCAGCTTACAGCAGAGAAGGAAACTAGACAACTCCAGCTTACAGCAGAGAAGGAAGCTAGACAACTGGAAAAAGAGGAAAGACAACTACAAGCTACGCGTGAAAAGGAAGAAAGACAACTTCAACATACACGTGAGAAGGAGGAGAGAGAATTAAAGGAAAAAGAGATGGCTTTGGAACGCGAACGAATGGAGGCTAGAGAGAGAGAATTAAATGTGGAACGCGAAAAGATTGCAGCGGAAAAAGAGAAGTTAATTATGGAAATGCAATTGAAAGAGAAACAATTGGCGTTTGATAAAGAGCGACTTGCTACAGAAACACTTTGGAATGACAAGGAGGTTGAAGGTAACCTAAGGGTCAAGACTCTTGAGATGGAACGTGGAGCTGAAATCGAACGAGAGAAAATGATGGCTAAACAGAACGATCCTGTAAAAAAGTACCAAGGTTTATTTAGGAATTTTCAACAAGGTGATTCTGTTAGTTCGTGGATAACGAATTTCGATGTGCTCGTAAAGTACTACAAGGTACCGGAGAAGGACGTACCGATTTTATTTCATCGTCACCTCGCGTTAGAACCGTTAAAAGTGATAGAGTTAATTCCTGAAGATTTACGTGCAAATTACAAATACATGCGCGATCAGTGTGCTATCTCATTTTTCATTGGACGAGGCTGGTTTACGTACGAAGTTTAAGACACTTACACCGAAATCGAACCAAACGTTCCTTGATTTTGCTTCAGAAATGGCATCTAGTTTTGACAAGTGGTGTAAGGCTGCTGATATAGAATCTAATTATGAAAAAATTAGAGATTTAATTATCAGAGATAGACTGTTATCTGCGATACCAGAACCTATGGCAGTATTTCTGATGGAAAATAAATGTAAGAGTTTAAATGAAATGGAAGCTAAAGGTGAGTCTTACTTTAATGCACATAGAGATGTGTTTGCCAACTGTACTCAACCTGAATTAGTAATAGGAGCAAGTGCAAAATTCCAAAGAGGAAACGGTAAGTTTAGAAAGTTTAGTAGTGGTGGCAATAGAAATAGTCCTTACAATAGAGAAGGTGATAGACCAAGGAAAGGCCAATTCACCAGATGTCAGTATTGTAGATTATCGCATGGAAATTTAGAAATGTGTGATAAACATCCAGGTTATACCGCATATCTGAAAGACATTACTACTAAGAAGAGAAGTAAGTATGACTCTTTTAAAAGAAGCATTAAATGTTTCTCATGTAGGGCGTACGGACACACTAGTAGGTCGTGTCCGATGAGAAATTCCTGGAAGGAAGCGAGTACAGCATACATATACTCCAGTAGTGACTCAGACGATTTAGAAGAGACACACGCAGCTATCATACAACGGTATGATGATCAGACTAATAAGTCAGATAAGGGTATAACTGACAGTATTAGTAATGAATGTATAGAAACTATTCATGAAGCTAATGCCGTTAGCATACAAAATGGCAAACTAAAAGTTCATCAAGCATGGGTAAATGGTGAACCCACTACTTGCATTCGTGATTCTGGAGCTTCGATTGTCGGAGTAGATCGAAAGCTCATAAAAGAAGAAGATTATACAGGCGAGACTGTAGAGTGCAGAACATTCGGTGGCACAATAGAGAGATATAAGATTGCCACGATTACGATTATGTCACCATATTACGAAGGCACAATAAATGCAGCGGTATTACCAAATCCTTGTGCCGGATTACTGATTGGTAACATACCAGATGCGAAACAAGTAATGCATGATGAAGCAAAGCAATGGGAGATTGATCATGCAAGAGCTAACGCAATTACAAGAGCTCAAGACAAAAGGGATAAAGACAGTGACAAATTAGAAAATAATATCAGACTAGTGACTGATTTACCAGAAGATCAGAAACAGGATCCGACTCTAAAATCTTGTTTTAAGAAACTGAGTGAACCAACAAAACAAGGTAAAAGAGGTAATTGGAAATTTTTCCTAGACAATAATATTTTATCGAGGCGATATGATAGAGGTACATCACGTTATTTTCAGACTGTACTTCCATCGAAATATCGTACTGAAGCATTAAAATTAGATGATTCTCCATTCGCTGGTCATATGGGGATTGCTAAAACTACTAATAGATTGCTAACGCAGTTCTATTGGCCTGGATATAACAAAGACATTACCACACATGTACGTTCATGTACATTATGTCAGATGACCACACAAAAAGGCAAACATCCCAAAGCACATGTTCATAAAACTGATTTGGCATCACGATCATTTCAGAAAATAGCTATAGATATTGTGGGTCCACTAAATACAACTACTGATCGAGGCAATAGATTCATATTAACAATGATTGATCTGTGTACTCGTTGGCCAGAGGCTATTCCTTTAAAGTGTATCACGAGTAGATCCATTCTAGATTCATTGTTGATAATTTTTAGCAGAATAGGATTTCCTAGCTGCATATTATCAGATAGAGGTTTATATAGATAGAGGTTTATATCAGATATAGTTTATATCAACGGCTACTCAAGAGGCAATGAAGATACTTGGGATTCCACAGGTGTTTAGTTCACCTTGGCACCCGATGACAAATGGTGTGAATGAGAACTACAACAGAGTTCTTAAACGAACTCTGGCGAAAGTTGCTGCGGAAAGGCCCAACGATTGGGATATGTTATTACCAGCAGTACTATTTGCATACCGAGAGGTACCACAATTTAGTACAGGGTTTTCTCCATTCGAATTGGTATATGGAGCAAATCCAAGAGGTCCATTATTAATATATAATGACTTACTCACAAAGAAAACATATGATCATCCGAAAAGAGATGCATATGAAATGGTGACACAATTAAGAGAAAAAATTATCACAGCTTGTCAGATTGCAAAATCTGCACTAGATAAAGCTGGAGAAAGATACAGACAATATGGTAATAGGAACGCCAAGACAATAGTCTTGAAAGAAGAAGAAGAGGTTTGGTTATTGTTACCTGATCCTCGAGATTGTCTTGTTACTTCATGGCAAGGTCTATTTAAGGTAATTAAGAAAATTAGCGATGTAGATTATCGTATTGATGTCAATGGCAAACATAAAATTTTTCATATTAATATGTTGAAGCCATATATTCCACGTGAGGATAACTCAGGTCAAGTGACAAAACAAATTCCTCATAGGATAGCAACAGCTTGTTGGGTAATTAATGAGCAACAAGAAGATGCTATACAACAACAAATTCCAACACCTATAGTGAATAGCGCCAGTAATTGGCAAGCGATACAGATAAGTAAAGATTTATCAGTACAAGATAGAGAAAAGCTTATTATTGCAATAAAGGAATATAGTTCAATTTTTTCAGATAAACCGGGACAGACATCACTGATTAAACATAAGATAACTTTATTATCAAATATCCCAGTTAAAGTGAAACCATATCCTATTCCAATACATTATTTGGAAAAAGTTACTGCAGAAATTTCAGATCTAGATAAAACTGGAATTATAAAGAAATCAATTTCAAATTACTGTTCACCAGTTGTAATTGTTAAGAAAAAAGATGGGTCATTACGTTTATGCGTTGATTATAGGAAAGTTAATGAATTAACTTTACTAGATGCAGAACCTATGCCAAATATCGATGAGTTAATTGAAACCATGGCAAACTCGAAACTATTTTCGAAAATTGACCTTACAAAAGGATATTGGCAAATTCCAATGGAGGAAGATTCAAAGCATATTACAGCTTTTAGCACGCCGTTGGGTTTATATGAATGGGCATATCTTCCATTTGATTTACAAAATGCACCAAGTACATTCATGAGAATAATGAGAAGATTACTTCATGGAATTACCAACGTAGCAACGTATATGGATGATATTTGTATTCATACTTGTGATATTGACACACATGTTAAAGTTCTAAAACAAGTATTCCAGAGAATACAAGAACATGGGTTGAAAGCTAAACCAAGTAAAATTGAGATAGGGTTTACTGAGATACAATTTCTAGGTCATAGAATCTCTAACGGATTTAGGAAAACAGATCCATTAGTTGTGACAAAGATTCTCAATATCAAACCTCCAACATCAAAGAAGGAGCTTAGGAGTGTATTAGGGTTGATTAATTATTATCAAAAGTTTATCCCTAATTTTGCACATATGACAGCAACATTCTCGGAACTGTTAAAGAAAGGTCAACCAACAAAGATAGTTTGGACAGAGGATCATGAGAAGTTATTACAACAAATAAAAACTCTATTTAGTACATATCCTATTTTGAAATTACCTGACATTTCAAAAGATTTTGTTTTACAAACGGATGCTAGTCTACATGCTATTTCAGCTGTATTACTTCAACTACATGAAGGGAAACTACATCCTATTCTCTACTTCAGTAAGAAGCTATCTGAAACTCAGAGAAACTATGCTGTTACTGAACTAGAAGCTCTAGCTTTAATTGAAAGTATTGAGAAATTCTCTAGATACTTACTAGGTAGGAAATTTCTGGTTCTTTCGGATAACAAACCTTTGCAAATTTTCAAATCGGGTCATCCGAATAATTCTAGAATACATAGATGGTCATTACTGTTACAAGACTATGAATTTGACATCTGTCACATTCCTGGAAAGGATAATAATCTTGCTGACATTCTCAGTCGATTATAGTTGAATAGAAGGGCAGTTCTTTGTTATAAGTTAATTAGTTATATATATTAATGTTCTGTTCTTTCATAAGTTATTAAGAAATTCGATAAAGATATATACAGATAGCGCCGAATTGAGGGAACAATGCTATAAGAATCAACTAAATATTAATAGATTATTATTACAAATAGAATTTAGTCAATTAGGTACATAGGTTACCGATTTTCCATTGACAGCGTGAGTGAAGGCAATACTCGGAATAAGAACTTCACAAGAGATGCATGATTGGAACATTCATTGTGCATTCAATGGCTAAGCCAAGTATTTTGTTTTGTATTGTCACACTAACTGTGAACGGTATATGATTGTGTTAATAATAGTTATTCATTAGTTGATTGTTAAATTATTAATAAGTAATTGCAGATTGGTATTAATATGATATTGGTATTAATATAAATATTGAATTCGATGATATTAATTATTTACTTGCATTAACAATGTTGTTGGATTAATTAATATTATAGTAGATGGATTAAGCTGCACAGAAAGAGCAAAAGAATAGATACAATCAAGCGACATTCTTAAGATATCCACAGGAAAAGGATCAATAGATTCTCAAGGCGGAAAGCGTATAAGTCATCCTACCCATGGAGATAAATTTCAGGAAAAGGAAAAGATGTATGGTACCAAACAAGGACAACAAGGGTCAACTACAACAAAAATGGTTACATGGAAAACCTCATTATTACCCTCGTCCTAAACTCATGGTAAAACCTAGAGTTAGGACACACTTGTCAATTATGACAAGGTAGGGACTAATATGGTTATTAGTTGGTCTGATTGCCCATGATCAGCCACACGACGTCCAACGGAGGGTTTGGACAGGTGGGCGTGCCCGTTATGTAGCTTTATTTTTTTTAGGGTGGATAAGGGGGTAAAAACCGAGTACTATTCAGTTGTGGTTAAAAATTGTTGTGGTAGTCGTACAGATATACAGATATAAAGGAAAAAATTATAAATAATGTTTTTATCTGGGAGGGGGCATTATGCCACATAACGGAACACGCGCCACCAAGTATAAAGAAGAGACCTTACTGAATTTTCCCAGACAGTCACAAAACTGGACGACAAATATGAGAAACCAAGGAAAGGAAAACAACGTCATTGGACGGCAACGGGAGACGCTGTGAATTGTGGATTCGAAAGGATGTGTTTCTAATAGGCTCCGTGTGAAGGTGACACCTGGAGGCGGTAATTTCGTTATGAAGCAGCTGGGAGTTCGGAGAGGAATGTATTAAAGACAACACAACAGTGGAAAGACCGGGTGCGGATACCTAGACTTTTATTTAATCAGTTGAACTGAGGATTTTGATAATTAGGCCTCAAGGGCAGCGAGCTGGACTTAGAGCTCGTAGGTAGATGTTATTTAGGTGAGCGCCGATCCTGCGTATAAGGATCAGCTCACGTTTCTACAAGAGTATATATTTTGTCCTGCGGCGGAATAAACGTACGTCTTTCGCTTGCTCGATTTGAGTCTGCCATATGTTCATGATCTGTTGGTAAGATAGAACATGTTTTGTTGTTCTGATCTGTTCTTGACGAGTTCAATTTGAGTTGCTTTAAGTGTACGGTCCCGTGGGATTTAGAGGACAGGCACTTCGAGACACTGACAACATTGCAGAATGTACTGTACCTATTAATGGAATGAACGATCACTACGCAGTATGTTGCACATGGTCGAAAAGGGGTACCAAAACTCCGAAACGCAAACACATAAGTATAAAATATAGGAATTATAAAAATGTCAATCAAGATGTCTTTTAATAAGATTAGATCAACTCATCTCTGGACTATGTTTAACAGCTTCCTGACCCAGATGATGCACCGGACCACTGGCTGAAGACCTTTCTAAGTGTATTCTTCTTCTTCTTCTTCTTCTTCTTCTTCTTCTTCTTCTTCTTCTTCTTCTTCTTCTTCTTCTTCTTCTTCTTCTTCTTCTTCTTCTTCTTCTTCTGCGTTCATCCGGAGTTTTTTTTCGGATGTGATTGCGTTGTGTCTGTTTACAACAGAGCTGTGTTCTTGTGCCGTTAGGCCGACACATCCGACTTCTGCGGGCATTTGTTGACCGGGTTAACCTTCCCGGGGTAAGTGTATTCGATAAGCGTGTCCCATTTAAGGAAGTTCGAGTTAAACATTACACTAAACCCCCGTGGTTCACCCAGGAGGTAGTTGAAATTATGAGAGGCCGGGACAGGGCACATAAAAATAGAGATCTAACCACGTACCGTAGTCTGAGAAACAAAGTTGAATATTTTATTCGAAAGGAAAAGAACAACTATTTCAAGAACTTAACAATAGATAAAACCAACACTAAAGATATATGGAAAGCAATTAATACCTTGACAAACAAACACAAGTCATAACAAAAATTACCATCAAATCAGGTTACATGTGATCAATTCAGTAGTTTCTTTCAATCTGACATAAACCAGTTGAAGGCTGCAATATCAGATTATCCTCATGGCATATCTTTACTATCATCCTTTTGTGAGAACAAATGCTATAGAGACATACCCTCTAACATACCGGTAATGACGACCACTGAAGTATTTACTCATCTCAGTAATCTAAAAAACAATAACTCATCAGGACTAGATGGAATCAGCAATCGGATCCTTCGCTATGCTGCACCGGCGATCTGTGAGTCACTAACTTTTATATATAATTAATGTCTCACCAAAGGTCACTTCCAATCAGCCTTTAAAACCGTCAAAGTGTATCATTATCTAAAAGTTGGTTCATTAGACAATCGTCTCATGAGTAACTATAGGCCAATTTCCATATTATCCTCACTCTCCAAACCACTAGAAAAGCACATTCACAAAATAAATACTAGAACAATTAGTTCGCCACAAATTAATAGTTGGCAGTCAGTCAGAGTTTCGGCCAAAATATTCTTGTCATAAGGCCCTAACAAACATGATAGAAAACTGGCATCAAAATATTAACAACAATACTCTATGTGGAGCGGTGTTTATAGACGTTATAAAAGCATTCAATATGATAGATCATACTATTCTAATTAAAAAACTGGAAACAATGAAAGTAAGCTTTATATACTGACATTTTTTGTTTATTCGCATATCCTTTTACAAGGCATCGCTGTCAACAGCAGCATCTTTCAGCTGTCTGTTGATTTCTTGGCAAGATTACGCTCAGTAGTTTGCCATTGCTTTTTGAGCGGTCGGCTCAGTTATCCGCAAGTCACCAGCGGGGGACGAACTGCTCCCAGTTCTCGCCTGCTACGAGACTTTGCGTGATAGACGGGATTACGGAGACAGTGGTGTAACCCCTCGGCCAGAGAGACCGGCCATACTGACATTAATAAAAATAATTTTTATTAGACAGAAAACAAGTAATATCACACAATAAATCTTTATCCCAAGCCATATTGGAGTACCGCAGGGGTCTATACTCGGCCCTCTGTTATTTGCCATTTATATAAATGATCTTCCCTTATATTTTTCGTCGTCCTGCGATCTATTTGCTGACGACTGCACAGTATATACAAACGTTATTGATTGTAATATGCTAGAATCATCCTTGCAACAGGAAATACATAGTGTAGTTAACTGGAGTCATGCAAACCGCATGCAAATTAACATTTCTAAAACAAAATCTATGTTAATTGCAACCAGGCAAAGACTTCACACTCTAAACTCGCAGAGAGCTCTTCAGCTGCACATTGGCAGCACGCATATAGAAAGTGTAACCGAGTACAAGGCCACTGGGTCTCATCGTTGATAAAAATCTAACCTTTAACATCACATGTTCATGCTATCGTTAAATAAATAGCCAAAAAAGTATACCAACTTGCCAAAATTAAAAATTTCCTTGACGAAAACACAAGAAAGATATTCTATACTTCACACATCCAAACACATATTGATTATTGCTCCACAATCTGGGATGGATGCTCCAAAATCTTTATCAAAACGCCTTTATTCACTCCAGAAAAGGGCAGTGTGTTTAATTAATGGTGAAGAGTTTACCGACAATTCTAACCTACATAAACGTCTGTCAATGTCTGTCGGTACTGCCACTCCACAAACGACTACTTTTTAATAAGGCTAAACTAATTCATAACATCCTATTTCAAAATGCTCCAAGCTACCTTTGACCATTGTTTAAATATAACGCAAGAATAGCGAACGACTAAATATACTTCATGTCCCTAAACCCAGGATAGACTTATTTAAACCAAGCTTAGCATACTCTGCCGCTCAATTGTGGAACAATCTTCCACAAGAAATCAATGACACCACCAAGCATTATAGATACGTTGGCAACTTGTTTGAATGCTACTTCAGTACAGATTACATACCCCCGTAAACAAAAAACAACAACAATAAAACAATAATAATGGTAAATTATCTCAAACGACAACTAGCCAATAAACATTCCCATATGTGGGCACGCTACACCTTCCTAAGGTATTTATAATGCCCATGTTAAACATTGCCTCAGTGAGTCATGTATTAATGATTATTTTTTCATTCGTTTTGATGCTTATTGTTCTTTTAATTGTCAAAGAGTAGCTTCATAAGTGATATTGAATGAAAGAATGTATGAGAGGAAATAGAGAAGAAGGGCAGAATGTTGGACAGGCCTGCGTGCCCAATTCTTAACCCTTTGAAAATAAAGGTTGTTCGTTCGTTCGTTCGTTCTTTTTAATCTTACTTTTATTTGTTCACATAGTGATACATGATCACTATTAAAGTCAGCACCAGATTGTCTTTACATTAATTAACGCATTTCTACATCTTTTAATAATAAGTATGTAGTCAATTTAGTTGCGTATTTGCATATCTGGGCTTTTCCATGTGTATAGTCGCCTGTTATGGTGTTTAAACGATGTGTTTCCAATTATCATATCATTAACATTTGCCAATTCTATTAGTTTCTCTCCTCTTGCATTTCATATACCTAAACCATAATTCCCCACTGTATCCTCTATGTTTCCTTTTCCTACCTTTGCATTAAAATCTCCCAGTATTATTTTTATTTCTTGTGATCCAATTTGAGCTATCGCCAGTTCTACTTCATCATAAAAGTGTTGTATTTCTTCATCACTACTGCTTTTTGTTGGTGCATATATTTGTATAATATTTATGTCTATTGGTTTGCCTTTGATTTTGACCATTATAACTCTTCTGAGATACACCAGTATCCATTAATTGATTTGGCTATTTGTTCATCAAATATTATTCCTACACCTTTTTCATGTGTATCCCCTCCAGAATAAATTATTGCGTGTTTGTAGGTTATAATTTTGCCAGATCGCTTCCATGTGATTTCACTTATGCTTAGTACAATAATTTTCATGCTTTCCATTTCTCTTAGAACATTGTTTAACGTTCCTAGCTGATTTAATGTCCTAATATTCCATGTTCCTACTCTAAATTTATTTAGTACTAGCAGACCCGGCCCGGCTTCGCCCAGTTCCTGGTGGGGAGCATCTCATTTAATTCTTATAAGTAGTCATATAAGCTCCCGTTCCCGTTCCCGACTGTCTGTGTGTCTGTCTGTCTGTCTGTCTGTCTAACTGTCTGTCTGTCTGTCTGTCTGTCTGTCTGTCTGTCTGTCTGTCTTTCTGTCTGTCTGACCCTACCCGGCATCGCCTAGCTCCTGGTGTGGAGCATCTCATTTAATTCATATAAGTAGTCATATAAGCTCCCGTTCCCGTTCCCGACTATCTATCTATCTATCTATCTATCTATCTATCTATCTATCTATCTATCTATCTATCTATCTATCTATCTATCTATCTATCTATCTATCTATCTATCTATCTATCTATCTATCTATCTATCTATCTATCTATCTATCTATCTATCTGTCTGTCTGTCTGTATGTTTGTCTGTCTGTCTGTCTGTCTGTCTGTTTGACCCGGCCCGGCTTCGCCCAGTCCCTGATGGGGAGCATCTCATTTAATTCATATAAGTTCCCGTTCCCGACTATCTGTCTGTCTGTCTGTCTGTCTGTCTGTCTGTCTGTCTGTCTGTCTGTCTGTCTGTCTGTCTGTCTGTCCCTCCCTCTCTGTCTGTCTGTCTGTCTGTCTGCCTATCTGTCTAATCATTTATTGGTTGCGGTTAGAACAACCTTAGATAAACGAAGACCAACTTACAAAAAGCATTAGATAGAGCACTTGAAAGATCTTTACATATTCCCCTAAAAATTAACTTGGGTAAATGGAGCGGCGGCAGCAGCAGCAGAAGAAGAAGAACAAGGAGGAGTAGGAGGAGGGAGAAGGAAGAGGGTGGAGGAGGGAGGAGGTAGAAGGAGGAGGAGGGAGGAAAAGGGAGGAGGAGAGAGGAGGAGGAGGGAGGAGGTAGGAGGTGGACGAAGAGGGAGGAGGATGGAGGAGGAGGAAGAGGGAGGAGGAAGAGGGAGGAGGAGGATGGAGGAGGAAGAGGAGGGAGAGGGAGGAGGGAGAGGGGAAGAGGAAGATGGTAGGAGGAGGAAGAGGGGAGAGGAGGAGGGATGTGGAAGAAGGAGGAGGAGGGGGATGAGGGAGGAGGTACAGGGAGGAAAGGGAGAAGGAGAGAGGAGGAGGAGTGAGGAGGTAGGAGGAGGAGGAAGAGGGAGGAGGAGGGAGGAGGAGGAAGAGGGACGAGGAGGATAGAGGAGGAAGAGGAGGGAGAGGGAGGATGGGGAGGGGCAGAGGAAGAGAGTAGGAGGAGGAGGGGAGAGGAGGAGGAGGAGGGAGAAGGAGAAGGGAGGAGGATAGAGGAGGGGAAGGAGGGAGGAGGAGGGGAGAGGAGGAGAAGAGAGGAGAAGGGAGGAGGTGGAGGGAAAAGGAGGAAGTGGGGAGTAGGAGGGAGGAGGAGGAAGAATGAGGAGGGGAGGAAGGAAAGGGAGGTGGAAGAGGAGGAGGAGGGAGAGGAAGGAGGGAGGAGGAGGGAGAATGAGGAGGGGAGGAAGGAAAGGAGGTGAAGAGGAGGAGGGAGGAGGAAGAGGAGGAGGAAGGGAGGAGGAGGGTGGAGGGAGGATGTAGAGGGAAGAGGAGGAGGTAGAGGGAGGAGGAGGAGGTAGAGGGAGGAGGAGGAGGGAAGAGGAGAAGGGAGGAGGAGGGAGTAGGATGGAGGAGGAAGAGGGAGAAGGAGGCAGAAGGAGGAGGAGGAAGAGGGAGAAGGAGGAGGATTGAGAAGGAGGAAGGAGCAGGAGGGAGGAGGATGGAGGAGGAGGGGAGAGAAAGAGGGAGGAGGAGGAGGGGGAGGGAGGAGGAGGAGGGGGAGGAGGTAGAGGAAGGAGGAGGGTGGAGGGAGGAGGTAGAGGGAGGAGATGGAGGGAGGAGGAGAAGAGAGGAGGAGGGAGTTCGCCATTCCGAATTCATGCTCGTCTAGGTTCTTTGATTTCGGTCCTTCCATTAATTGTTCTTCCCTTCTACATGACTGTAGATAACTTCCTTACACATAAAAAGATGAATTGTTATTGATATTGCCGTGGCATGGAGGAATATCAGCAGCAGAGTTGATCCAGAAAACCAAAGACCGAGATCTATGGAGAGCCATGAATGTCTACGCCAGCCGGCACGGCACTTGATGATGATGATGATTGCCGTGTGACGATTCTGTGTAGTCACGTCATTTCTTCGCTTTTCCTAACGTTGTGGTTCGGGGATTCTTTCATCATCATCATCATATATTTACGTACGTATTTAGGGAGGGGGAGGAGGTAGGAGGAGGAAGAAGAAACAAAACTATAACAGTTGGCAGCATTGGAATAAGAGGAAGACGTGTAGAACATTTCATCTCAATCGGATGGGCCGTTCGCGAACGCATAAAGGACATACAGACATACACACCCACACACATTGCCTTTTATATATAAGATGTTGGTATACCTTCTACTTTAAGTTCTGATGGTATACCTTCTATTTTAAGTACTGTTGGTATACCTTCTACTTTAAATTCTGTTGGTATACCTTCTATTTTAAGTACTGTTGGTATACCTTCTACTTTAAGTTCTGATGGTATACCTTCTATTTTAAGTACTGTGGGTATACCTTCTACTTTAAGTTCTGTTGGTATACCTTCTATTTTAAGTATTGTTGGTATACCTTCTACTTTAAGTTCTGTTGATATACCTTCTATTTTAAGTACTGTTGGTATACCTTCTACTTTAAGTTCTGATGGTATACCTTCTATTTTAAGTACTGTTTGTATACCTTCTACTTTAAGTACTGTTGGTATACCTTCTACTGTCAAGACGGCCAGTTGTAGTAATGTCTGAAACCAATCACGCACTACATTAAAGAAAAACATATTAAATGGTTTGGCCATCTCACTAGAATGCCCTGGTACCATCTGCCACAAAGAACCACATTGAAGACATATAATGAACTAGCTGACCCGGCCCGGCTTCGCCCAGACCCTGGTGGGGAGCATCTCATTTAATTCATATAAGTAGTCATATAAGTTCTCGTTCCCGTTACCGACTATCTGTCTGTCTGTCTGTCTGTCTGTCTGTCTGTCTATCTATCTATCTATCTGTCTGTCTGTCTGACCCGGCCCAGCCCATGGTGGAGAGCATCTCATTTAAATTATATAAGTAGTCATATAAGATCCCGTTCCCGACTATCTGTCTGACTGTCTGTCTGTCTTGGGTAAATGGAGGAGGGAGGAGGAAGAGGGAGGTGGAGGAGGGAAGAGGAGGGAGGAGGAGGGAGGAGACAGGAGGAGTAGGGAAGAATAGGAGGGAGGAGGAGGGATTAGGAGGAGGAGGAGGGAGGAGTAGGGTGGAGGAGGAGGCGAGGAGGAGGGAGGAGGAAGAGGGAGGTGGAGGAGGGAAGAGGAGGGAGGAGGAGGGAGGAGACAGGAGGAGTAGGGGAGAATAGGAGGGAGGAGGAGGGATTAGGAGGAGGAGGGAGGAGTAGGGTGGAGGAGGAGGCGAGGAGGAGGGAGGAGGAAGAGGGAGAAGGAGGGAGAAGGAGGGAGGAGGAGAACGAAGGAGGAGAAGGGAGCAGGAGGAGGAGAGGGAGGAGGAGGGAGAGGGAGGAGGAGGAGAGAGTAGGAGGAGGGAGGAGGCGGAGGGAGAAGGAAGAGGGAGGAGGAAGAGGGAGAAGGAGGAGGGAGAAGGAGGAGAAGGAGGAGGAGGGAAGAGGAGGAGGGGAGGAGGAGGGAGGAGGAGGAATGTGAAGGGAGGAGGAGGGAGGAGGTAGAGGGAGGAGGAGGAGGAGGGAGGCGGAGAGAGGAGGAGGAGGAAAAGGGAGGAGGTAGAGGGAGGAGGTAGAGGGAGAGGAGGGAGGAGGAGGTAGAGGGAAGAGGAGGAGGGAGGAGGAGGAGGAGAGGGAGGATGAGGAAGGAGGAGGGGGAGGAGGGAGGAGGAGGGAGGAAGGAGGAGGAGTGATGAGGAGGAGGGAGGAGGAGGGGAGAGGAGGAGAAGAAGGGAGAAGGCGGGAGGAGGAGGAGGGGAGAGGAGGAGGGAGGAGGCAGAGGGAGAAGAAGGAAGGAGGAGGAGGAAGGAGGGAGAGGAAGGAGGGAGAATGAGGAGGGGAGGAAGGAAAGGGAGGTGGAAGAGGAGGAGGGAGGAGGAAAGAGGTAGGGGGAGGAGGAGGTAGAGAGAGGAGGAGGAGGAAGGAAAGGGAGGAGGAAGAGGAGGAGAAGGGAGGAGGAGGGTGGAGGGAGGAGGAGGAGGTAGGAGGAAGAGGGAAGAGGGAGAAGAAGGGAGAAGGAGGAGGGAGGATGATGAGGGAGAAGGAGGCAGGAGGAGGAGGAGGGAGGCAGGAGGAGGAGGAGGGATGAGGAGGGAGAGGGAGGAGGAGGGAAGATGAGGAGGAGGGGAGGAGGCGGAGGGAGTAGGAGGGAGGAGGATTGAGGAGGAGGGAGAGGAAGAGGAGAAGGAGGGGAGAGGATGAGAGGGATGAGGAGAGGAGGAGGGCGGAGGGAGGAGGTAGAGGGAGGAGGAGGGAGGAGAAGAGAGGAGGAGAGAGTTCGCCATTCCGAATTCATACTCGTCTAGTTCTTCCCTTCTACACGACTGTAGATAACTTCCTTACACATAAAAAGATGAATTGTTATTGATATTGCCGTGGCATGGAGGAATATCAGCAGCAGAGTTGATCCAAAAAACCAAAGACTGAGATCTACGGAGAGCCATGAACGCCTACGCCAGCCGGCACGGCACTTGATGATGATGATTGCCGTGTGACGATTCTGTGTAGTCACGTCATTTTCTTCCCTTTCCCTAGCGTTTTGGTTCGGGGATTCTTTCATCATCATCATCATATATTTACGTACGTATTTTGGGAGGGGGAGGAGGGAGGAGGAGGAAGAAAAAAAAAAAACTATGACAGTTGGCAGCTCTGGAATGAAAGGAAGGCGTGTAGAAAATTTCATCTCAATCGGATGGGCCGTTCGCGAACAAATAAAGGACATACATAGATACATACATACATACAGACAGACAGACGATCCTAATTTATATATAAGATAAGGAGCAATGCGAAGACCACGTACAAGATGGAGTGATGGTATCGAGAATAGCCTTGGAGAAATAAATAGCGACTTACAAATAACATTAGAAAGAGCGCATACAACATCTTTACATCTCCCCCAATTCTTCACTGAGGTAAATAGATTAAAAGAAGAAGAAGAAGGTATAAGGTTATTTGCCCGAGCAGAAACCACATTGTGTACAGGTTTGGGTGTACTTTTAAACTACGACCTTTTCTGAGGATGAAGCACACGTATTCGGATGAGTACAGAGAATTATCTGCCCATCAGCCACACGCTCGTTCGTTGAAGAAATTCATCTCTCGGGCCTTGGAGCCAACTACTCTCTAATCCAATAGACATAAAAGAAGCTAAGCCTATAAACCCGGATTAGGTGGTATTGTCAGATCGATGGAGATTTTGATATTCAACTCATGATGTTGGATCAATGTTTGTATCCTGTACAATAACCGTAACTGTAGGCCGTGTAATGATTTGTCTCATCGATACTCCTGTTTCTTTATCTTCTCGTCGTTGTTGTCATCGTCGTCGTCGTCGTTGCCGTTGTTGTTGTTGTTGTTGGTTTTGTTGTTGTTGTTGTTGTTGTTGTGTCTGCTTGTCTGTGTGTTTGAGTGAGAGAGTGAGTGTGAATTAGAGAGTGAATAAGTGAGTGTGAGTGAGATAGAGTGAGCTAGTGACTGTAAGTGAGAGAGAGTGAGTGAGCTAGTGAGAGACTGAGTGAGAGAGGAATTGTGTGTATGTGTGTGTGTGTGTGTGAGAGAGAGAGAGAGAGTAAGAGAAAGTGAGTTAGAGGAGTAAGTGAGAGAGTGAGTGAGTGAGCGAGAGAAAGTGAGTGAGTAAGAGTGAGAGACTGAGTAAGAGAGTGAGTGAGTGTGTGTGTCTGTCTGTGTATGTGAGAGAGAAAGAGAGAGTAAGAGAGAGTGAGTGTGTGAGAGTGAGTGAGTGTGGGTGAGAGAGTGTGAAAGAAAGAGAGAGAATGAGACAATGAGAGTGTTAGTGTGTGACAGAAAAGAGAGAGAGAGAGTGATAGAGAAACAGAGAGAGCTGAGCGACTGCATGTTATGTGACATACTATTTCATATTTTTCGGTATCCTCATCTTTCATATTATCATTTTTACTGCCACTTGATTTTAACATAAAAAAAAAATTTTGTTGCGTATCCCTTACGGGACGTTGCAGTCAACACCAGCATTTTCAGCTGCTGTTGATGTACTAGGCAAGTGTTACGTTCAGTAGTTTGCCATTGCTTTCTGAACGACCGGTCTCTATACCTTTTTCGAAAAAACCAGCACCGCCGTGTTTCGAACCCGGGTATACGGGCTCACAAACCGCGTTCGCAATCCCTTCAGCCACAGAGACCGGTTTAACATATACTATATAAAAATGATTGGAGAACTTAGTGACAACGGCAAGATGGAAGGGAACAGACCAAGAGGAAGACCGAGAGGAAAATACCTGGATGGCTTGGCCACATGGCATGGACGAGACAGGAACACTGAGCTGATCCACGACTCTGGTGATCGAGTGAAATGAAGAGTCCTGACCGCCCACGCTTTCCGGCATGGCACGTGATTGATTGATTGATATGAAAATGTGTGCACGGCTTATTTCATCATGTTTATGTTAATTATCTGTTGTTAATTATCTTACTGAATTGCATCACTATTTGTTACGTTAAACAATATATATGAATAACATATTTCTTTCACGCCGGCTCCATGGCCGAGGGGTTAGCAGCTTTCTCCGCTAACCCCGAATACTCTCGTCACGTGACGCGACGAGAATCAGCAGTGGTTCAAATCGCAAAAGTGACTTATGAGAGTATGGAGCCGGTCGCTCAGAAAGTCGTGGCGTGCTGATGAGCGTAATCTAGCCTAGGAATCAACATACAGCTGAAAGATGCTGGTGTTGACCGCAATATCCTGAAACAGGATGGAAACGCGGGAAAAAAAAAAAAAAAATATTTCTTTCACGTTTTTATTCCATCTTTGTTTTTCATGTTTTCTATTGTTTTTTCATGTGTGTGTGTGTGTGTGTGCGTGCGTGTGTGTGTGCGTGTGTGTGTGTGTGTGTGTGTGGTGTGTGTGTGTGTGTGTGTGTGGATCTCACGATAATCGTCAGTGTATATGTCTGTGTAAAGTGTGGGAGTTTGTTCATATTAGTTTCAGTGATTTCGAATGTGCGTGTGTACGTGTCTGCTTTCCTGTCTGTCTCATAACACGGTAACAATCATTGCTTATGTTTACAAAATTCATTTGACAATGTTTTTTCCCTATGTGAATGCAACAAGCACAATGATGAACGAAAGCAGAGTGAGCAGAAGGGTCGAATGTAAGACGGGTATGCGTGCCCAATTTATGACCCTTAGAAAATAAATTTTGTTCGTTCGTTCGTTCGTTCGTTCGTTCTTCTTCTTCTTCTTCTTCTTCTTCTTCTTCTTCTTCTTCTTCTTCTTCTTCTTCTTCTTCTTCTTCTTCTTCTTCTTCTTCTTCTTCTTCTTCTTCTTCTTCTTTGTCCTCCTCCTTATGTTCCTCCTTCTGCTAATGCTCCTGCTTCTCCACCCTTTTACCGTACTCTTCATCTTCTTTCTCTGAGTCGTCGTCTTCTTCTTCTGCGCATTCCTCCATGTTATTCCAGTTATATCCCCACTCAGACATCCATTATCTAGACATATGTAGCTGTAATTGAGAACTTGATCAGACTTCCAATGTAGCATTACATAAATGTTGGCCTTCACGGGCTAATCTTGGCCACCGTGAGCCACTGAATAGACAGCAATCGGCGAAGCAAATGGTAGTATTATAGGATATGTTCTGTTCTGTATGCCATCGTGTGCCCACGGAGAGATACGCCTGGTACTACATAACCCACTATAAGGATTCCGTATCTGCGTGTTTCATCCATATGGTGTGTATCTCTCTTGGCAATAGAAGTGGTTTTGAGGCATTTAAAAAAAATATATATATAAGATAACCCTGTTCAACTTTTAATAAGGTTATAATTGGGGCTGTACGTTATAATGTATTCACAAATGTTTCCCATTATTCACGTTCAAATTTTTTTTTTTAAATATCTGTTGCATCGTTATGGCATTTTCCCTTCCGTTTTATATTTACCCCCACCAAGGATAGATCCAATGGCAACTAAAATGATGGAAAGCGGCGAAATGTCTTTGATGTTTTGGCGAAAATTTACTGAATTCACGTTAACAAACTTATTTTACTGTAACCTCTGAATACTTCCTTTCCACTATGTATCGTGATTCTCATAAAGAAACTCCCGTGCACCACGGAGAATATTCATTATTGAACACTGATGTTTCTGTTAGAAGATGAATTACATTTCATATAATAAACTTCATCGCTGACCCGTAAATTATATACCACATATAAACAATAGAATATCAGCAGCAGAGTTGATCAAGACAACCAAAGACCGAGATCTGTGGAGAGCCATGAACGCTTACGCCAGCTGGCAGGGCACTTGATGATGATGATATAAACAAACATTGAGATCTGTGGTACAATCTCCAGAACAACAATTTTTTTTGGTTTGGTGTACACAATGATAAGATTTTATGCTAAATCTCATCATCATTTCCTTCAGTTGGTTATTATTGGGTTATGGATTTTTATACGGGGGAAAACATTTGTGAACGTATTATATTTGCTGGTCTCCGGTGTATTTCCTTCTCCGATATTTCTGTTGGTCTGATTTTTCTTAATCTGCTCTGGAAATGGTCCTGATAAAGAGAAGTCCTTGGGGAGATTCATGTCCTACTTTTCGTTGTTCTGTTCTAGTTTGTCAGCATGCTGTCATTTACACAGATGGGTCGGTCTTTCGACGCGTGAGAAGTCCATGGCCTTAACGGCTCATGCTGGAGGGAGAATTGTGAAGAAAGATTCTGGTGCGTTTGCCTTGACCACAAGTAGGTCTGACTATGGAAGTCATGGCCAGTAAGTAAAGCAATAACATGGCTCGAGACACATGACATTCTCTCGGGCGTGTTTCCTTAGTGACTCAATGAACTATGCTCAAGAATATATATAGAGATGGGGTGGGTCCGAAGACTGTGGCTTGTTGTCGCTGGAGCGGTCTCGCCTAGCAAAGGTTAGTTTCAATATCGTGCCACGGCACGCGGGTGTACAAGGAAATGGGCAGACTGACAAGCTTGAAGGTAAGGCTGCGATGGCGGGAGGACGAATCATGGACCAGTCTGATATTCTTAATGTTCTACGAGAAGTAAGTCGTGTGTGAGAACCAAGTGATGACCGTGAATCTACAACCATGGTCAGGATGCGAGAACAGCAAGTTAAAAGATTTGTGACCAAACAAGAACACTATGCAGGAAGCCAAAGAAGATTAATCAACCAACACTGAACTGGAGTCGTTAGCCGCTTCATGCTGCAGGATTTACTGAGAAGCGGATCCGAGCACTTATGGACTGAACGGTTCGATGTGCTATGAGGATGATCTGTCGTCTAACTAACTAACTAACTAACTAACTAACTAACTAACTAACTAGCTAGCTAGCTAGCTGGCTGGCTAACTAACTAATCAACTAACTAACTAAGTAACCTACTAACTAAGTAACTAACTAATTAACTAATTAACTAACTAACTAATTAACTGATTAACTAACTAAACTAAACTAAACTAAACTAAAAACATAACTAACTAACTGACTGTTCTAGTTTTTTATATTATAATATTTGTTCTGTGAATATATTCTTTTACAAACCGTTGCGTACCTTGATCACCGTCTGCATTTCTGACACAAATAACGAAACACATAAACGGAGAGGATGGGTGGGGGATTTGGGGGGGGGGGGGGGGGGGGGGGGGGGGGGGAGAAAAATATGTCCAAGAAATACATTTTAGATAATTGCATACCCTTACGGAACGTCGAAATCAACCCCAGTATTTATTGGCTGTTTGTGATTTTTTGGTAAGTTTACGTTCAGTAAGTTGCCATAGCTTTCTTAACTACCGACAACCATACCATTATAAGACAACCAACGCAAGGCGGTTTGCTGCCAAATCGCTCGCAGCTGTGCTTCGAACGCGGTATGTGGGATTACGAATTGCATCTGTAAGCCCTTCGTCACATAGCCGACAAGAGACACTTACAAATCTGAAACTGATGAGAGAAATTAGACGTAGAAATACACGGGTAGTAAAGGCGGCCGGTGTTGTATCTACCACATCACCCACTGAGTTTAAGTTGGTCTATAAAACATTGGCTTAGCACCATATACCAAGCAAGCCTGAAGGTGGGTAAAACGGTCCTTTACTTACTTGCTACAGTGGGGAGGGGGTAGGGAACGCCATTCGCAAGCCCGATTACCGCGTTCAAAATCAACTCCGGGCGATTTGTGAGCAGACCGCTTTGCGTTGATTTTTAACAATGGTATGAGCGTCGATCGTTCAGAAAGCAATGGCAAACTATTGTACATAAACTTGACTTGTACATAACAAATAGCTAAAAATGCTGGGGTGGAAGAACAGGTGCACCATCATAGCCTAGTGAGAATGGTGTTGCAGGGAGTGACCAGGGGATCTGGCCGACACTCAGGACTCCGCGGACAGGCCAGACGTCTACATAATCAGATCGTTGCTGGTACTATTAGTATTGGGACTCTTCGCTGGTTGTTGAAGATACAGACCGAGAACTATGGTAATAACCCGAGTGCTATGATTGTGATTCTTGATTGAAATCGATTCAGTTCAACTTAACTCAGCTAAGCTCAACTCGACTCAATTAAGCTTAACTCAACTTAATTTGATTCAACTCAATTCAACTAAATTCAGCTCATCTCAACTCAGCTCATCTCAACGCAACCCAACTCATCTCACCTCTACTCAACACAGCTAACATCAACTCAACTCAACACAACTTAACTCAGCTCAACTTAACTCTACTTAATTAAGCTCAGCTCAATTCGATTCAAATCAACTCAGCTTAACTCAAAACAACTAAACTCAACTCGGCTCAGCTCAGCTCAACTCAATCCACTTCAGTTCAGCTCAATTCAACTCAGCTCAACTCAACTCAACTTAACTCAGCTCAACTTAACTCTACTCAACTCAGCTCAATTCAATTCAATTCGATTCAAATCAACTCAGCTTAACTCAAACCAGTTAAACTCAACTCGGCTCGGCCCAGCTCAACTCAAATCACCTCAGTTCAGCTCAACTCAATTCAACTCATCTCAGCTCAACTCAACTAAGCTTAACTCAACTTAATTTGATTCAACTCAACTCAACTCAATTCAGCTCATCTCAACTCAGCTCATCTCAACGCAACCCAACTCATCTCACCTCTACTCAACACAGCTAACATCAACTCAACTCAACACAACTTAACTCAGCTCAACTTAACTCTACTTAACTAAGCTCAGCTCAATTCAATTCGATTCAAATCAACTCAGCTTAACTCAAAACAACTAAACTCAACTCGGCTTAGCTCAACTCAACTCAATCCACTTCAGTTAAGCTCAACTCAACTCAGCTCAACTCAACTCAACTTAACTCAGCTCAGCTTAACTCTACTCAACTCAGCTCAATTCAATTCAATTCGATTCAAATCAACTCAGCTTAACTCAAACCAGTTAAACTCAACTCGGCTCGGCTCAGCTCAATTCAAATCACCTCAGTTCAGCTCAACTCAATTCAACTCATCTCAGCTCAACTCAACTCAGTTCAGCTCAAATCTACTCACCTAAGCTCAACACAGCTTAGTTCAAGCCACCTCAAAACAACTCAACTCAACCATCTCTGCTAAGCTCAACTCTACTCATTTAAGCTCAACCCAACTTAACTCAACTCAAGTCAACTCAACTCAACTCTAGCCAATTTAACCCAACTAATCTCAACCCAATTCAACTCAACTCAACACAACCCAACTCAATTTAACCCTACCCAACTCAACTTAACTCAGTCCAGCTCAGCTCAGCTCAACTCAACTCTACTCAACTAAGTTTATCTCAGCTCAAGCCAACTCAACTCAACTGAATCCCAACTCAACTTAACGCAAGCCAACTCAAGCCAACTAAACTCAACTCAGCTCTCGGTGTGTATGTGGTTCTTCTACCACTGGTCTTATCATTCCTTGTGGTTGTCTTTACTTTTTTCCCTTCTCCTCACGTGACCAAAGAAAGCTGTTTGCCCCTTCCTTATATTTGTACCAATCAATAAATCAAGTGCCGTCTCCACAATGAAAGTTGGCTATAATGGATCTCCAACACTGTCTGTCTCTCGCGCTGACTGCACATTCTGTCAGACTGCTGTTCGTCTACCTCTTGATGTTATCTTCCCACTTGTATCGTTGTCTACCTCTTGCTCGCATGCCCTCAACCTTGCCCTCCAGTATGGTTTATATAAGAGTTTCATGTGTTTTAACGTGGCCGAAATATGTCATTTGCCTCTGGTTTATTTCTTTCATCAACTCTCTTTTCATTCCCAGTTTTTCTAGAACATCTGTGTTTAATTGTAGAGTCAAAGTATTTTGGGCATGTTATGAGCAGAAATAAATTGGAGAAATTGGTGACAACTGGCAAGATCGAGGGGAAGAGAACAAGGGTAAGACAGAAGTAAGTACCTGAATAGCTTGACGACGTGGCATGGTCCATGCAAGAACACTGAACTGATCCACAACTCTGGTCATCGAGTGAAATTCCGAATCATGACCGCCTACGCTTATCGGCATGGCACATGATAGATGGGTATAGATGACAATAAAACCATGTTTGTTTTCACCGATCTCTAAATAGCGGATTCCTACATTTAAAATGGACGTGGACTAAAAGGTCGACCCAGCCGGGGTTGGTACCAGGACAAGTCTGAGAGAGTAAAGGCGTGATATGAACCCGTGATACAGAGTACCGGTGGGACTAGGAAATATGGCCCTGGCACCATGTACCCAACCTACCTTGAGGCTTATACAAGAGTCATCCTCTTTACTTATTTACCTCTAGAAATGTCATCTCCAAATTCCGTCTCCAAATGTTGTCTCCAAATGTCATCTCTAAATGTCGTCTCCAAATGTTGTCTCCAAATGTCGTCTCCAAATGCCCTCTAAACATGTCATCTCCAAATGTCGTCTCCAATTGTCATCTCCAAATGCCGTCTCCACATGTCTTCGCTAATGTCAACTCTAAATGTCATCTTCAAGTGTTGTCTCTAAATGTCATCTCCAAAGACCCACCTCCTCCCCTTCTCCTTCTCCTCTCCCCCCCCCCCCCCCCCCCCCCCCCCCCCCAATTAAAAAAAATAATTAACATCTAAAATATAAAGTGTATTAAATTATAATGGTTTTTTTCCAACGGAAATGTAGTTTTTCCAACTAGTCGCAGAGCATTTTCTAAAATGTTGTTGACATTTATGAACTACTCTGAGTCAGAATCGAAAACAGTTATTTCATCTTACGCCCAAACAATCAATAATTCAACAGCTGAAACTCATCAGTAGATAAGTTTGTGCCTTATATATGATGGGATATACGTAGAGTAAACGACACACGCGACATCTAAATATTAGAGAATGCTCCGTGTTTACCCGTTAATTGAAAACATAAAGACAGTGATCTGCACATAAATTTGGTCATAGTATAAGAATGGCTGGTGAAACAATGGGTTCTGAAATATGGGATGTCAACAAACAACACTTGGGGGAGAGAATGTGGATGGTGTGAAATCATTGGTTGTTGTTGCTGTTGACAATAATGTTGTTGTTGTTGTTCTTGTTGAGGATGATGCTGTTCTTGTTGTGTAATAATGTGTTGTCATTGGCTGACGTTTTTGTTGTTATCGTTGTTGTTATCGTTGTTGTTGTTAATGTTCTTGTTACTTTTGTTGTTGCTGATGTTATTGTTGTCGATGTTGCTGTTAATAATTTTGATGATGATGATGTTGTTGTTACAATTGTTGATGTTGTTGTTGTTACTGTTTGTTTTTATTGTTTTTGTTGCTGTTGTTGTTGTGTTGTCGTCGTCGTCATCGTTGTTGTTGTTGTTATTCTTGTTGTTGTTTTGTTATTTCTGTTGTTGAGAATGCTGCTGTTGTTGTTGTTATTGCTGTTGATAAGGCTGCTGCTGCTGTTGTTGTTGTTATTGTTGTTGTTGTTGTTGTTGTTGTTGTTCTTGTTGTTGATGTCGTCGTCATCGTCGTCGTAGTCGTCGTCGTCGTCGTCGTCGTCGTTGTCGTCGTTGTTGTTGTTGTTGTTGTTGTTGTTTTTGTTGTTCTTGTTGTTTTTGTTGTTCTTGTTGTTTTTGTTGTTCTTGTTGTTTTTGTTGTTCTTGTTGTTGTATACTAATGTATACTATGATGTTACTAATGCTGTTGATAATGATGTTGTTGATGATGATGTTGTTAATTATGTTTTTGTTTATAATGTTGTTGTTGTTGTGATGATGTTTTTATTGTTGATGATGGTAAAGTTGATGATGTTGATTATGATGTTGTTGTTGTTGTTGATGACGTTGTTGTTAATGATATTCATCTTCTTCTTCTTCTTCTTCTTCAGCATTCTGATCCATTGAGGTTCTTTGCTACAGATACAATCCGTCTCCATTCGTCTCTCTGGTTGACCTTCTCTTGCCAGTCGTTGATTCCAAGTGCTTGTAGGTCTGTAAATATATTATCTCTCCGCCGTCTTCTTGGTCTACCTCGGGGTCTACGGTCATTTATTTCTTGAGTGTAAGCGAGTTTTGTTTCCCTATTATCTTCCATTCTTTCTATATGCCCCAGCCATTGTAGTCTATTAGCCTTCATGATACCAGTGATTAGCGTGGACTTAAACAGACCATAAATGTCTTTGTTTCTTCTTCTTTTCCAATTTCCACTTTGTGTATCCCTAATGGGCCCAAAGATCCGTCTTAAGACTTTGTTCTCAAAGGTTTGTAACAAGACTTCGTCTCCTTTAGTTGTACTCCAGGTTTCAGAGCCATACAGCCCAACTGGTCTGATCAGTGTTTTGTATATTGTGATCTTAATGTTACGTGATAGCGAATTTGATTTTAGTAGATGTTGTAGTGCACAATATATCTTATTTCCAGAGTTGATTCTAGCTTGTATTTCTTCCCTTATGATGTTGGAGCAGTTGAAGATTGTACCCAGGTATTTGTATGTTTCCGTTCTTTTAATGGTCATATTATCTATTTGTATGTGGCCAGACGTTTTTTTTTTGCCGTTCCTTCTCTTGAAACCAGCCCCATTTGTTGAGCTTTTTCCTTTAAGTAAGTCAATATTTCCAATGTTTTTTGATCATTTTCCCCTATAATATATCATCTGCATAACCAAGCAGTTTTGATGTTCCTCCAATAGCACATTCCTCCTTTACCTCCCTTACAGCTTTCTCTAGTGCCAGATTGAAAAGGAGCGGCGATAGTGCATCACCCTGTTTCAAACCAGATGTTGTTTGGTAAGGGTCTGATTTCATGCCTTTATATGTTTCTATATTATAAGTATCTTCCATGCATAGTCTGGTCATGTTGATTAACTTCCTTGGTATTCCAAATTCCTGCATAGCATTCCTATGGACACTATCATAAGCCTTTTAAAATCCACAAAAATGTTATGGAGATCTCTTTTATATTCCCAAATGTTCTCGGTTATTTGTCGTAAGATAAATATCTGATCTATTGTTAATCTGTTTTGTCTGAAACCCGCCTGGTAGTCACCTAATATGTCTTCTGAATATGGTTTTAGTCTATTTAGTAGTACAGTGGATAGTATCTTATAGCTTATGGACAGGAGTGATATTCCTCTATATCTTTCACATTGGAACTTGTCTCCTTTCTTAAAGATAAGTATCAATAATGATATTGTTGTTGATGATAATTGTGTTGTTGATGATAGTGATATTTTTGATGATGTTGTTGTTGTTGATAATGATGTTGTTGATGATAATGGTGTTTTTGGAGATGTTGTTTATGACGATGTTCTTGATGATGATCTTGATATTTTTTATTATGTTTTTGTTGATGTTGTTAATGTTGATGTTGTTCATGATGTTGTGATGTTGCTGCGGATGTTGCTGCTGGTGTTGTTGATGTTTTTGTTGATGTTTTGATGTTGTTCATGTTGTTGTTGTTGTTATTGATGTCTTTGTTGATGTTGCTTATTTTTTAAACATTGTTGATGGTGGCGTATTTGTTGTTCATAATGTTGTTGATGATGATGTTGTTAATGGTGTTGATGATGTTATGTTGAGGTTGTTGATGTTGATATTGTTATGATGTTTTGATATTGTTGCTGGTATTGTTGTTGATAATGATGTTTATGTTGATGTTGTTGATGATGCTGATGATGTTATTGATTTTAATTTTGTTTTTTATTATGTTTTGATGTTTTCAAGGTTGTTGTTGTTGTTGTTGTTGTGGTGGTGGTGGTGGTGGTGGTGGTGGTGGTGGTGGTGGTGGTGGTGGTGGTGGTGGTGGTGGTGGTGGTGAATGTTGTTAATGTAGTTGATGTTGTTGGTGATTATCATGTTGTTGATGATGTTGTTGATTATGAAGTTGATGATTTTTGTTTTTTATTGTCTTTACTGAAAATGTTCTTGGCGATATTGTTGTTGATTTTGTTGTCAATGTCATTGATGATGCTGTTGTTATTGTTGTTGTAGTACGAACCACGCCGTTTGAGATGTTAACTATAATAAGACATGAAGAATGCAATCAAGCTTTCTACCATCCTCATAAGTAGTAATGCATGTTGTAAATCCCCCTTAATGAGCAATGAGCAATGAGATATATCTCATGTCTCATTCTCGTCTCATGTCTCATGTCTCGCGGTGGGTGGGTTGTGGCCTGCCTCATGCCTTCCAGCTCCTGCCTCGTTTTTTAAGTGTCAGCTGTCGTTTTTTAATCAGAGCATCGGGGTTAACAAGATCAATTAAACTATGGCGCCAGGTTTGCTAATTGAAGATGTCAGCCGGTGTAATGAATTAATTAGGTTCCCGTTTTGTATAGACGATTGCATAATCGATTGGTGTGCTCAGGCTGATACGGGTTGATGTATTTGTATCTTTGGTAAGATCGGTGAACATCTGTGAGCAAAAAGTCGATATTGCCGGCAGTTGAATATCAGTGTCGGGGTCGAGGGAGGTCGCTGGTGCCATCTGTTTTTAATCAAGGGCGATGTCGGAATAAAATAATAAGCGCAAAGAACGATGTGTGGGGTGGGTTGGTAAGTGGCGAAAGATGGCGGGGGTGCTGTAGTTGGTCATAGTGGGATATCACCAATGTGTAACTGGGGGTTCTAGTGGTCCCCTACCATTGCGCTGACAGGTTCGATCCTCACTGTGTGGTGGGGTAGTGTGGCAGTGGTCGAGTGTGTAACGGGGATAGGTGGTGCCGTAGGCATCGTTTGAGAGTCGATTCACGCCGCGGTTCGATAAGGATGTCCACCCTAGGCGGCTCTTTTTAAGTGTATACTAAGCCGTAAATGTATCTCAACGGTGTCTAGTTGCTGCCATAGCGCTTGACAGGTTCGAAACCTACAATGTGGTGGCGTAGTGTGGCAGTGGGCGAGTATGTAACGGAGCTAGATGGCGTCATTGACGGCTCGAATAACGCGGTTGGTTGATAACTATACCCAACATAGGAGCCAGAGAAGCGAATCCCGCTATGTCGCTTTGCTTTTTCCTCAAAAATACTCCGTTCCAAAGCCAGCAGATTCAGCGTAACTGTTCAGTGGCTTCACATTCATACAAAAGTACAGGTTCTATGTAGAAATTGGTATCGTTTTATTGGTCAATATGTTTTTTATCTTCGCCATGGCGATTCTTGTTCTAATCTCTTCAAGGCATCTCCCAGCAGCTGTTGTGACTGTTCCGAGATACTTGTATCTATTCACTTGTTTCAGAATGTTCCAATTTGCACGTATATTACATTGTGGTGTTTCGTCCTTCCTATTGACGATCATAATCCGTGTCGTTTTATAATTTAATTATAACCCTAGTTGTTCACAGTGTACAACAACCACCTCTACTAAATATTGCAGATCCTACGCAGTGTCTGTTGATTACATAAATTATATGAAGGCAGTTGACAATTTAAATTAGATGAAGTTATTTTATTACAGACATTAAATGAAGACATTTGACTATAAATATTTAATAAAACGACGAAAAAACGGAGATCTACCGGCGTGAGAAAAGCTTATAAGTATGTTAATGTCAGTTTCTGTGCTCATATTTAGCAGAAGCATTCTGCATAGTATATGAATATTTAGCTTTAAGGTGAAATCATTACTGCTGTACCGATCGGAAACAAGAAAAACGACTAAAACAACTACTAATAAACAACAAACATTCATTAATGGGTGCCCATGTAGTTCATCTTTGGCGTTCATGTCTCATTCAACAATTAGTATAATGTCTGAAGTCAAATTTGCGGCTTCAAAATATGTGTTCATAGCATATTTATATATGAAGATATATATTCAAGGTGATTTTAAAGGACAAATTTCCTCATGTCACACGCTGCAAAAGACATATTTCGCTCAAACTTAAACATTAAGAGTGGAAAAGAGTATGTTGTAGATACTGTTTTTTCCTTTGTTTCTAGTGGGACTTGATTATTTGTTGTTCTATCTGGGCATGGTATGTATATTTTCACCACATCTTCACTGATGTTTTTTCATCTTGTCTGCTCATTGCCCACGCTTCACAGTCATACAAAAGTACAGATTCTATGAAAGACAGAGACAATTTGCAGCTATTATTAAACAAAATGACAAATCGGAGGTCAGCTAATATGTACGTATTTGTAAATAAGGATACACAGCGATGTCTATTATATAACGATAACAAAGGTATTTAGTTGTAGAAAACTACCGTGCCTCCCAGGCAAACGGCGGTAGGCTAGTGACTATGTTTAGATTAGCTGTGATGGCACCAGCTGGAGATATTAATCAGCTACCTGGTACCCAGTGAAGATGACACGATAAACGAGGCGGTATAGGTCGCGTGGCCCTGAACAAAACCAACAATGAAACAAAAATGGTAATGAAACGTTGCGTCGCCGCGAAGCATTATTTTATAAACCAAAGATTACAATCAATCTGAGAGGGTAATAATAGACAGGCTAAGCCTACCAGAAAGAGGTGTCTAATACACTGGGTACCAACGACAGACAGCTGGTCAAGAAGAAGCAATACACAGTATATAAAGTTATGCCTAAATAAAACTTAGTTTAAAGAATTCAAGTACATTATTACAAGTTAAATTACATAATAAAACAAATACAGTGATATGTATAAAATTATAAAAAACAAAAAAGAAGAAAACACCAGTGTTACATTAGCAAATAAGTGAAAAACACAACGGTATGAATACAGTTGGTGTATTAGTTACATACAAATAGTACACACAACATGCCCTTATGTCAGCGTAACGGCCTAACGGTTAAATCACGTGACCGCTATCTGTTCTATATTGCGACCAAAATACACTGATCACCCCTCACGTCAGCGTAACAGACTAACACTTAAACCAAGCGCCCACTATCTATTCTATATTGTTGCCAACAATTATGTGCATGCTGCCATCCTTTGATGTGAGTCTGATTGATGAAGCCTGTCAGGAAACAACCATAGAGACATAGTAAAAGTGACGTGAGAATACAAATCCAAGCGTATTGACTCTCGGTGTATCGTTATTCACGTAACGTTTCCTGTTTCCTGCTCCAGTCTATTGTTGTAAAATCTTACCAAAGTGGACACTGTGGACCAAATCTACATGAATGAAGTAGGATAGATGCGGTTGTCATATGTGTCTTATAGGGATTGGTCATTGGTTTTTTAAAACTTATCGATGGAAGAGAAGGACCCTTACACTACAAACAGAATAAACATTTACATTAATAATACCCATAACAAACACATGACCATCTACACTGGCTGTGACAAAAGTGACAGTCTGCTTAGAGAAAACAGCGATTTTTCAACGAAAACATAGTCTGTGTGTTATCTCCTTGGAAACGTAAATCTGGTTATATTTAAATCACCCTATGCATTCATGTCCCCCACTGAAAACTAATGTAATGTCTGAAGAAGTCAAATTTTGAGGCTTCAAAATATGTTTTCGTAGTATATGTATATATGAATATATATATACATGTGTTTTCTAACAACAAATGTCCGCATGTCGCGCTTTACATCCATTCACAAGTATAGGTTCTATGAACGACACAACACCTACAAGTTACTAAGATTGGCACGGGGTTACCAACAACATTTGCGTCTTGTCAGTACAACAGGACAAGACAATGCTTTTTTTCGGCCTCTGATTGAGAACAACAGATATAACCGTAATTATGCAATTACCTCTTTACCACAGTACCGAGAAAGTTAAAAATATCATTTTAAATACGCTGACGACCATAGTAACACAACCAGTTAATTCTGCTTGCTCACTTTGTGTATTACCCACACCTACTATAGATTGCAGAAAATACTCATTGTCTACAACCAAGCTGAAAAATATCGGTAAAAATTATAAATGCCTCGTCCGATTTCATAAAAAGAAGGAAATAATGGTAGCCAAATGTGAACATATCGGTCAAACTTCTAAATGTCTCATCAAAACTTATAAAAAATAGGAAAATTTGTTAACCTAATGAGAAAAATATTGACCCTGTAAAGAAATATTTACAACAAAATTATAAAAATTAGGAACATTTGTTAACCTAACTGAGAAAAAATATCGACCAAAGAGAGCAATATTTCATCTAATCTTATAAAAAGTAGGAACATTTGTCAGCCGAAATGGGGAAAAGGTCGGTCAAATACATAAATATCGCAACAAATTATAAAACGTAGGAAAAAATAGTGGTCAAAGACAGAAATATCTCATCCGAACTTATAACAAGTAAGAAAATATACTAGTAAAATCAAGAAACATGTCGACCGAAGTAATAAAATAGGTAGAACGAGGTACAAACTTATAAATATTTCATTCAAACTTATAAAGACTATGATAAAATGTTATCCAAATCAAATAACAGGCTGACCAAACTTAATTAGCTCATCCAACCTTATAAATAGTAGGACAATTTGTTAGCCAAATAGGCAAAATATTGGTCAGATACACAAATATCTCAATCAATTTTATAAAAAGTAGGAGAAAAGGCTAGTCAAACTAATAAAAACGGTGGCCAAATACATAAATATCTCAACGAAAATTATAAAAAGTAGGAAAATTGTAAGTCAAATGTAAAAAATATGGGGCAAATAGGAAATCATATTAACCAAATGTGAAAAATATCGGTTAAACTTATAAATGTCTCATCCAAACTTATGAAAAAAGAGGAAAATTTGTTAACCTAAGGAGAAAAAATATTGACCCTGTAAATAAACATTTACAACAAACGTATAAACATTAGGAAAATGTGTTAACCTAATGAGAAAAAAAAAAAATATCGACATAGAGAGCAATATTTCATCTAATCTTATAAAAAGTAGGAAAATTTGTCAACCGAAATGGGAAAAGGTCGGTCAAATACATAAATATCTCAACAAATTATAAAAAGTAGGAAATAATAGGGGCCAAGTAAAAAATAGCTTACCCAGATTTATAAAAGGTAGGAAAATGTGTTAGCCAAAAGGGGAAAATATTGATCAAACTAAGAAACATGTCGACCGAACTAGGAAAATAAGTGAACCAAAGTAATAAAAATGTTGGGTAAATACAGAAATATGTTGACCAAACTTAAAATATCGCTGCTAAACTTATGAATACTAGGAAACTTTGTTAAATAAATGTGAAAAAATATCGACCAAACTTATAAAAATCTCCGCCAAAATTACGAAAAGTAGGAAACTTTGTTAACCAAAGTTGAAACTATATCGGTCAAACTTATAAATGACTCGTCCGAATTCATAAAAAGTAGGAAATAATGTTAACCAAAATGGGCAAAATATTGACCAAGTAAAGAAATGCCTCGTCCAAAATTGTTAAAAGTAGGACAAATTTGTTAACCAAAGGTGAAAAAAGATCGGCCAAACAGATAAATATTTCAACTAAACTTAAAAACAGTAGGAAAAATGTTGCTTCTATAGTTATGTCAAACGTGTCTTGATCTTTTATTTGAAAAGACATTTCACAATACATAATCAGCAACGTTAGCACTTTCCCTCTTTTACATTACTGAAAGCTTCAACTTATCATTCCAGCGTTTCTGTTTAAGAATCACTTATACAGACTAATCACTCATCACTCCATACTCTTGATTTTTTTTTCTTTCTTCTTTATAACACAAAGTGTCTCTGTCTTTCATAGATAGCTTCACAACTTGTCCATGTCACAGCACCAACAGCTCCAAACCTTCGTTGTACATGAGCTTCAACGACATAGTAATAACAACATTTATGGCAATGCAGTCTATGGCTCCACCTGGGATAGTTTCGATATCATCTGAGTATTCGTCAGCAAAGATCCATTTCCCATAACTGATATCTTCAACTTTCCATACCACAATGTCTGCTATACTACTCTTCGATTGTTCCAGCTCTCAATACGGCAGGTGTTTTCTAGAAGTCTAGTGAAAATATCATTTCTCACTTTTTCCACCTCTATTTCAGTGTGTCATTTCACAACCAACCAACAGTGTCTGTTACGAGGACGGTCTTTCTTAATACAACATCTGCCCTATTGACCCCTTGAATACCAGCGAATATATCTTCTACCCAATTTTCAACGTTTCATACCACTTAACACTAACATTCTCTTTGCTTACAACACAAGCGGTTTTCTGCTGACTGGGTAAATTTCCCAATCTACTGGAGATAAATCGACTGTCCCCTATCCGACAAGACCCTTTATTAGACAATGATTATGAGCATCAACCAGGATGGTCACTGCTAAAAAGGATACCAACAACAAACGATCTTCTTTACAGAGGGCTATAGAATTATGATGCTATTCAGTGTTACAAGGAGAAGAATAAGGAAGACAATAAAGGTTGAAAAGAGGTGACGAGTAGTAAGGATGTATGGAAGGAAAAGAGACACAATAGGCAAGATATATATTAAGAACACTAATAGATAGATCAAAATAGAAGAGAAAAGGCTTAATCAAGTGGATAATTTTATATTCTTGAGGTCATTTATAACCTCAGATGGTAGGTACACAATAGAGCTTAAGAGCAGAATACGGCAAACAAAAGAGGTATTTCAGAAAATGAAACGTATCTTAGGTGATAAGTCACTATCATTGAAGGAACAAATAAATAAACTTTCAACAATAAAATTACAAAAATTAAAAATTAATTTTCGACAATAAAATTTAACAATTAAATTTCTCTTTATTGTTTCTAATTATGAATGTTTCTGGTAGCAATTTAATTGTTAAATTTTATTGTCGAAAATTAATTTTTAATTTTTGTAATTTTATTGTTGAAAGTTTATTTATTTGTTCCTTCAATGATAGTGACTTATCACCTAAGATACGTTTCATTTTCTGAAATACCTCTTTTGTTTGCCGTATTCTGCTCTTAAGCTCTATTGTGTACCTACCATCTGAGGTTATAAATGACCTCAAGAATATAAAATTATCCACTTGATTAAGCCTTTTCTCTTCTATTTTGATCTATCTATTAGTGTTCTTAATATATATCTTGCCTATTGTGTCTCTTTTCCTTCCATACATCCTTACTACTCGTCACCTCTTTTCAACCTTTATTGTCTTCCTTATTCTTCTCCTTGTAACACTGAATAGCATCATAATTCTATAGCCCTCTGTAAAGAAGATCGTTTGTTGTTGGTATCCTTTTTAGCAGTGACCATCCTGGTTGATGCTCATAATCATTGTCTAATAAAGGGTCTTGTCGGATAGGGGACAGTCGATTTATCTCCAGTAGATTGGGAAATTTACCCAGTCAGCAGAAAACCGCTTGTGTTGTAAGCAAAGAGAATGTTAGTGTTAAGTGGTATGAAACGTTGAAAATTGGGTAGAAGATATATTCGCTGGTATTCAAGGGGTCAATAGGGCAGATGTTGTATTAAGAAAGACCGTCCTCGTAACAGACACTGTTGGTTGGTTGTGAAATGACACACTGAAATAGAGGTGGAAAAAGTGAGAAATGATATTTTCACTAGACTTCTAGAAAACACCTGCCGTATTGAGAGCTGGAACAATCGAAGAGTAGTATAGCAGACATTGTGGTATGGAAAGTTGAAGATATCAGTTATGGGAAATGGATCTTTGCTGACGAATACTCAGATGATATCGAAACTATCCCAGGTGGAGCCATAGACTGCATTGCCATAAATGTTGTTATTACCATGTCGTTGAAGCTCATGTACAACGAAGGTTTGGAGCTGTTGGTGCTGTGACATGGACAAGGTGTGAAGCTATCTATGAAAGACAGAGACACTTTGTGTTATAAAGAAGAAAGAAAAAAAAATCAAGAGTATGGAGTGATGAGTGATTAGTCTGTATAAGTGATTCTTAAACAGAAACGCTGGAATGATAAGTTGAAGCTTTCAGTAATGTAAAAGAGGGAAAGTGCTAACGTTGCTGATTATGTATTGTGAAATGTCTTTTCAAATAAAAGATCAAGACACGTTTGACATAACTATAGAAGCAACATTTTTCCTACTGTTTTTAAGTTTAGTTGAAATATTTATCTGTTTGGCCGATCTTTTTTCACCTTTGGTTAACAAATTTGTCCTACTTTTAACAATTTTGGACGAGGCATTTCTTTACTTGGTCAATATTTTGCCCATTTTGGTTAACATTATTTCCTACTTTTTATGAATTCGGACGAGTCATTTATAAGTTTGACCGATATAGTTTCAACTTTGGTTAACAAAGTTTCCTACTTTTCGTAATTTTGGCGGAGATTTTTATAAGTTTGGTCGATATTTTTTCACATTTATTTAACAAAGTTTCCTAGTATTCATAAGTTTAGCAGCGATATTTTAAGTTTGGTCAACATATTTCTGTATTTACCCAACATTTTTATTACTTTGGTTCACTTATTTTCCTAGTTCGGTCGACATGTTTCTTAGTTTGATCAATATTTTCCCCTTTTGGCTAACACATTTTCCTACCTTTTATAAATCTGGGTAAGCTATTTTTTACTTGGCCCCTATTATTTCCTACTTTTTATAATTTGTTGAGATATTTATGTATTTGACCGACCTTTTCCCATTTCGGTTGACAAATTTTCCTACTTTTTATAAGATTAGCTGAAATATTGCTCTCTATGTCGATATTTTTTTTTTTTCTCATTAGGTTAACACATTTTCCTAATGTTTATACGTTTGTTGTAAATGTTTATTTACAGGGTCAATATTTTTTCTCCTTAGGTTAACAAATTTTCCTCTTTTTTCATAAGTTTGGATGAGACATTTATAAGTTTAACCGATATTTTTCACATTTGGTTAATATGATTTCCTATTTGCCCCATATTTTTTACATTTGACTTACAATTTTCCTACTTTTTATAATTTTCGTTGAGATATTTATGTATTTGGCCACCGTTTTTATTAGTTTGACTAGCCTTTTCTCCTACTTTTTATAAAATTGATTGAGATATTTGTGTATCTGACCAATATTTTGCCTATTTGGCTAACAAATTGTCCTACTATTTATAAGGTTGGATGAGCTAATTAAGTTTGGTCAGCCTGTTATTTGATTTGGATAACATTTTATCATAGTCTTTATAAGTTTGAATGAAATATTTATAAGTTTGTACCTCGTTCTACCTATTTTATTACTTCGGTCGACATGTTTCTTGCTTTTACTAGTATATTTTCTTACTTGTTATAAGTTCGGATGAGATATTTCTGTCTTTGACCACTATTTTTTCCTACGTTTTATAATTTGTTGCGATATTTATGTATTTGACCGACCTTTTCCCCATTTCGGCTGACAAATGTTCCTACTTTTTATAAGATTAGATGAAATATTGCTCTCTTTGGTCGATATTTTTTCTCGTTAGGTTAACAAATGTTCCTAATTTTTATAATTTTGTTGTAAATATTTCTTTACAGGGTCAATATTTTTCTCATTAGGTTAACAAATTTTCCTATTTTTTATAAGTTTTGATGAGACATTTAGAAGTTTGACCGATATGTTCACATTTGGCTACCATTATTTCCTTCTTTTTATGAAATCGGACGAGGCATTTATAATTTTTACCGATATTTTTCAGCTTGGTTGTAGACAATGAGTATTTTCTGCAATCTATAGTAGGTGTGGGTAATACACAAAGTGAGCAAGCAGAATTAACTGGTTGTGTTACTATGGTCGTCAGCGTATTTAAAATGATATTTTTAACTTTCTCGGTACTGTGGTAAAGAGGTAATTGCATAATTACGGTTATATCTGTTGTTCTCAATCAGAGGCCGAAAAAAAGCATTGTCTTGTCCTGTTGTACTGACAAGACGCAAATGTTGTTGGTAACCCCGTGCCAATCTTAGTAACTTGTAGGTGTTGTGTCGTTCATAGAACCTATACTTGTGAATGGATGTAAAGCGCGACATGCGGACATTTGTTGTTAGAAAACACATGTATATATATTCATATATACATATACTACGAAAACATATTTTGAAGCCTCAAAATTTGACTTCTTCAGACATTACATTAGTTTTCATGGGGGACATGAATGCATAGGGTGATTTAAATATAACCAGATTTACGTTTCCAAGGAGATAACACACAGACTATGTTTTCGTTGAAAAATCGCTGTTTTCTCTAAGCAGACTGTCACTTTTGTCACAGCCAGTGTAGATGGTCATGTGTTTGTTATGGGTATTATTAATGTAAATGTTTATTCTGTTTGTAGTGTAAGGGTCCTTCTCTTCCATCGATAAGTTTTAAAAAACCAATGACCAATCCCTATAAGACACATATGACAACCGCATCTATCCTACTTCATTCATGTAGATTTGGTCCACAGTGTCCACTTTGGTAAGATTTTACAACAATAGACTGGAGCAGGAAACAGGAAACGTTACGTGAATAACGATACACCGAGAGTCAATACGCTTGGATTTGTATTCTCACGTCACTTTTACTATGTCTCTATGGTTGTTTCCTGACAGGCTTCATCAATCAGACTCACATCAAAGGATGGCAGCATGCACATAATTGTTGGCAACAATATAGAATAGATAGTGGGCGCTTGGTTTAAGTGTTAGTCTGTTACGCTGACGTGAGGGGCGATCAGTGTATTTTGGTCGCAATATAGAACAGATAGCGGTCACGTGATTTAACCGTTAGGCCGTTACGCTGACATAAGGGCATGTTGTGTGTACTATTTGTATGTAACTAATACACCAATGTATTCATACCGTTGTGTTTTTCACTTATTTGCTAATGTAACACTGGTGTTTTCTTCTTTTTTGTTTTTTATAATTTTATACATATCACTGTATTTGTTTTATTATGTAATTTAACTTGTAATAATGTACTTGAATTCTTTAAACTAAGGTTTATTTAGGCATAACTTTATATACTGTGTATTGCTTCTTCTTGACCAGCTGTCTGTCGTTGGTACCCAGTGTATTAGACACCTCTTTCTGGTAGGCTTAGCCTGTCTATTATTACCCTCTCAGATTGATTGTAATCTTTGGTTTATAAAATAATGCTTCGCGGCGACGCAACGTTTCATTACCATTTTTGTTTCATTGTTGGTTTTGTTCAGGGCCACGCGACCTATACCGCCTCGTTTATCGTGTCATCTTCACTGGGTACCAGGTAGCTGATTAATATCTCCAGCTGGTGCCATCACAGCTAATCTAAACATAGTCACTAGCCTACCGCCGTTTGCCTGGGAGGCACGGTAGTTTTCTACAACTAAATACCTTTGTTATCGTTATATAATAGACATCGCTGTGTATCCTTATTTACAAATACGTACATATTAGCTGACCTCCGATTTGTCATTTTGTTTAATAATAGCTGCAAATTGTCTCTGTCTTTCATAGAATCTGTACTTTTGTATGACTGTGAAGCGTGGGCAATGAGCAGACAAGATGAAAAAACATCAGTGAAGATGTGGTGAAAATATACATACCATGCCCAGATAGAACAACAAATAATCAAGTCCCACTAGAAACAAAGGAAAAAACAGTATCTACAACATACTCTTTTCCACTCTTAATGTTTAAGTTTGAGCGAAATATGTCTTTTGCAGCGTGTGACATGAGGAAATTTGTCCTTTAAAATCACCTTGAATATATATCTTCATATATAAATATGCTATGAACACATATTTTGAAGCCGCAAATTTGACTTCAGACATTATACTAATTGTTGAATGAGACATGAACGCCAAAGATGAACTACATGGGCACCCATTAATGAATGTTTGTTGTTTATTAGTAGTTGTTTTAGTCGTTTTTCTTGTTTCCGATCGGTACAGCAGTAATGATTTCACCTTAAAGCTAAATATTCATATACTATGCAGAATGCTTCTGCTAAATATGAGCACAGAAACTGACATTAACATACTTATTTGATTTTCTCATAGCGGCAGATCTCTGTTTTTTCGTAGCTTTATTAAATATTTCTAGTCAAATGTCTTCATTTAATTTCTGTAATAAAATAACTTCATCTAATTTAACTTGTAAACTGCCTTCATATAATTTATGTAATCAACAGACACTGCGTAGGATCTGCAATATTTAGTAGAGGTGGTTGTTGTACACTGTGAACAACTAGGGTTATAATTAAATTATAAAACGACACGGATTATGATCGTCAATAGGAAGGACGAAACACCACAATGTAATATACGTGCAAATTGGAACATTCTGAAACAAGTGAATAGATACAAGTATCTCGGAACAGTCACAACAGCTGCTGGGAGATGCCTTGAAGAGATTAGAACAAGAATCGCCATGGCGAAGATAAAGAACATATTGACCAATAAAACGATACCAATTTCTACATAGAACCTGTACTTTTGTATGAATGTGAAGCCACTGAACAGTTACGCTGAATCTGCTGGCTTTGGAACGGAGTATTTTTGAGGAAAAAGCAAAGCGACACAGCGGGATTCGCTTCTCTGGCGCCTATGTTGGGTATAGTTATCAACCAGCCGCGTTATTCGAATCGTCAATGACGCCACCTAGCTCCGTTACATACTCGACCACTGCCACACTACGCCACCACACAGTAGGTTTCGAACCTGACAAGCGCTATGGCAGCAACTAGACACCGTTATTATACATTTACGGCTTAGTATACACTTAAAAAGAGCCGCCTAGGGTGGACATCCTTATCGAACCGCGGCGTGAATCGACTCTCAAACGATGCCTACGGCACCACCTATCCCCTTTACACACTCGACCACTGCCACACTACCCCACCACACAGTGAGATCCGAACCTGTCAAGCGCAATGGCAGTAACTAGAACCCCCAGTTACACATTGGTGATATCCCACTATGACCAACTACGCACCCCCGCCATCTTTCGCCACTTACCAACCCACCCCACACATCGTTCTTTGCGCTTATTATTTTATTCCGACCTCGCCCTTGATTAAAAACAGATGGCACCAGCGACCTCCCTCGACCCCGACACTGATATTCAACTGCCGGCAATATCGACTTTTTGCTCACAGATGTTCACCGATCTTACCAAAGATACAAATACATCAACCCGTATCAGCCTGAGCACACCAATCGATTATGCAATCGTCTATACAAAACGGGAACCTAATTAATTCATTACACCGGCTGACATCTTCAATTAGCAAACCTGGCGCCATAGTTTAATTGATCTTGTTAACCCCGATGCTCTGATTAAAAAACGACAGCTGACACTTAAAAAACGAGGCAGGAGCTGGAAGGCATGAGGCAGGCCACAACCCACCCACCGCGAGACATGAGACATGAGACGAGAATGAGACATGAGATATATCTCATTGCTCATTGCTCATTAAGGGGGATTTACAACATGCATTACTACTCTCATATCTTGTCGGGTGTCTGTATTTGTCTTCTTCTGTGATTATGGTACCCTAAAAATAGCTCTCCAACATTTCATTTTGAAAGTTCTGTTTTCTTCTTTAGTGACTACGAAATGGTTCATGATTGACACCTGTATGAGAATAATGAGCATGAAAGATCGAGGCGAGTTCTGTACGTAGACAGTAGATTGAATCGCTGTGGACGTCTGTTGTCCGTAGTCACCTTCATCTTTGTTCAGGGACATGCGGGAGTGAGGGAAATGAACGAGCTGATAAACTTTCTGGCTCTGCATCCCCTGCAGATGGCCAGCCCATGGATCGTGCCGATGTTGTTAACGCCGTGAAATGGATGTCAAGAGCCGAGGACTTCGACGCTGGTGAATCCATATTGTTGTCTAGACTAAGAGACTTGAGAGTAGGAATTGGCACGGCCAGACACGAGAGGCACATCGGGAGAACGACGGGCTTCGACTATCAACACAGAGCTGGCACTATTAGCCGCCAGACGCTGATGATGATATTGCAACAGATAACAGACACCAGATAACAGACAACTCCTATGTTATCACGGGTGGATTACATTTGTTCACAGTTTGTGACATTTTCAATGTGAAATGACCCTGGGGATAACAGATATTCCGCGTTATAACAATACCTGTGACTTTGTGTTTTAAACGTTTTAGCTTAAGTATTATTAGTTTATTCACTTCATATGATATATACCTCTGATTCATGCACCTGACGAGATGCAGCGAAGTATGCCAGGCAATAAATCGTGCAATATATTGTTAGTGACTTCCTTTTTGACTGTAATTTTTTGTTGACATGTGGTTGAGTTGAGGTCAGTCAAGAACTTGCGTCACAACACTCATGATATTCCCATATGTCCTCTGTCCTTACCTTCAACAACCAGCGAAGAGTTTCAATACTAACGGTACCAACTGCAGTCTGATTATGTGACCTCCCGGCCATTACTCGGAGAACTGAGTGTCGGCCAGATCCTCTGGTCACTCCCTGCAGCACCATCATCTGAAGGTCATAATGATGTATCTGTTCTTCTACACTATCCACATGATTGCATAGGGCCCTGACCACTTCTACCTTCACTTCACCAGGAGGTGACAGGTTCGAATCCCGGTCTGTATCTATAGCTTTCAGTTTGTATGTTGTCTAGTGCCTCCTCTAATCCCGGTCTGTATCTATAGCTGTCAGTTTGTATGTTGTCTAGTGCCTCCTCTAATCCCGGTCTGTATCTATAGCTTTCAGTTTGTATGTTGTCTAGTGCCTCCTTTAATCCCGGTCTGTATCTATAGCTGTCAGTTTGTATGTTGTCTAGTGCCTCCTCTAATCCCGGTCTGTATCTATAGCTTTCAGTTTGTATGTTGTCTAGTACCTCCCCTAATCCCGGTCTGTATCTATAGCTTTCAGTTTGTATGTTGTCTAGTGCCTCCTCTAATCTCTACTTCTTTCTTCTACTTCTACGAGCGCCGAACAATACTATGTCTGTTTATTTATGAACTGTCATATTAGCCTCAAGGAGTTCCCCAATTGATACTTTTGTGATAGAATCAACGCAGGACGGACTCGGCTGGCAGATGCTGACGGGATTCCGACCCTAACGTGAGTACATGAACTGGAAGTGAAGCTTGGTCAATGCCGCCTTCGAGGGAAAGAGAAGAGATACCACAACTCCTTATGGAAACAGTGAGCAGAAATACTTTGGCACGGCTGCTGCATCGGAGGACTAAGCACACATGGGGATGCCCTGTGTGCTGAGACGTCCTTCGACATAGTTAGTTGAATGTCCTTTATATGACGTTGCAATCAACCCCAGCATATGTTGATTGATTGGGATTATAAACAAAATATTGCACGATTTCTTGCCTGTCATGTTTCGCTATCATGTCTCTCCAGGTGCATACCCCAGAGTTGTATATTAAATGAAGTAGACAAACAAGTAATACTAGATCATAGTCACTGTCATTGTTCCAGGGCCGAGATCGTTAGCACCAGGGAAGTCTGACACTTAATAAAGTTCTTGACCTTTCAACAATATCAGCGAGTATGTACTTAGTATTAAAGTCAAAGTATTATTTATTTGTAAACTTCATTTAAAATTAGGTAGTCCTTAGTCGTGGTTTCAACTTTACAGCAAAGGTTACCCCATGATGCTCGTTCCCGTGCCAGTGAATATTACACAAAATGCTCCCCACTGACCAATGTGAAAGTGGAACAGAGAGCAGTCCCAGCAAACTAACATTACGCATGGGCATTCATGCATAAGGCCGTTGCCAGAATGCCAACACAATAGTCCGCCACAAAAATTAAAGTTCATCCGTCGATGGAAGTGACACTAGTCACTAGAAAACCAACAGTTGCATACACACTACTGCATAAGGCAAAACCAGCAAGGTCAGAAACCGGCCGGCCGCTATTTTTCTGAACATGCAGCGCAAGATACAAATAACCGTGGTTAGATGTAAAAGCATGCAATATAAAATCCACAGCTTACAGTGTCGCTCCACGCACTTAACTCAGTAGCTGGGCAACAGAACAATCTAAAGCCAGTCCAACATGAAAAAATGCGTAAACCAACATAGCCAGAAGCAAAAACACTCCAGAAGCCTTAACAGCTCAACAGCCTATCCGAGAAATTGGACCCGAAGTCCTTCATTTAATCCATAACTCTACAGTATGCATCTGACGAGATGCAGCGAAATATTCCAGGCAAGAAATCGTGCAATATTATGTTACTAAGGGAATACGTTGTTTGAATGCTACTGATTTACTAAGCGATGTTAGTTCAGCAGTCTGCCATTGCTTCCCGAACGGTCGGCAACTCATGCTATCGAAACCAACACAAAATGAGTAACGTTCAGATCTCCTCCCGCAGCTGATTATGAACCCGAAACGGGTAATTATAAACAGTTAATTATAAACGGGTAATTATGGGATGGGGAGTTATGAAACTGAGGGTTTCGCATTCCCCAAAGCTACAACGTTGGTTAATTAAATATAACAGAACATAATATGATTACAAGGTTTCCTCATTTTGAGTTTGTTTGTTTTTTTCATCGTGAATCTTGATCAGTGCGAATATATTGTGGTATTCATTTATTTCTGCCGTTTAAATATAATTCTTATAGTTCATACCGTGTGTCATTGTTGATCATGTCTGGCCACAGCCTCCTGTCTCGCGCCCTGCCAATCTTCTTATTGCCCATGCCATGTGGCGTTGGTGATCATGTCTGTCCATAGCCTCCTGTCTCATGTACTGCCAATCTTCTTATAGCCCATGCCATGTGGCGTTGGTGATCATGTCTGTCCATAGCCTCCTGTCTTATGTACTGCCAATCTTCTTATAGCCCATGCGTGTGGCGTTGGTGATCATGTCTGTGCACAGCCTCCTGTCTCATGTGCTGCCAATCTTCTTATAGCCCATGCCATGTGGCGTTGGTGATCATGTCTGTCCATAGCCTCCTGTCTCATGTACTGTCAATCTTCTTATAGCCCTTGCGTGTGGCGTTGGTGATCATGTCTGTCCACAGCCTCCTGTCTCGTGTACTGTCAATCTTCTAATGGCCCATGCCGTGTGACACTGGTGATCATGTATGTCCACAACCTTCTGTGCCGTGTACTGTCAATAATTTCTGATACTGATGTTCCTTCATGCTATTATGTCAAACTTACCAGCATCTTCTCCTTGTTCTCCCATTGAGTCTCTTCCAGTGTAACGACGTTCACCTCCATTCACCCTTTCACAGTATGACTAAAGAATGTGGACTGTCCACAAGTTCTCTGCGTGAGGTAACTTCTTTCAAGAACTGTCTAACAGTCTACGATGTTGTCATCATTCTTCTGCAGGGTGTTTGTAAAGTTTCACTACACTTTGCATGTAGAACTAATTTAAATAATGACGTATATGATATCGTCTAAAAATTTGCAAACAAATTCATTAAATTAACTGCAATTGTCACTGCTATGGTCTAACGCTGTTTTGGAGAAGCTGGAAAGTAAGAATGAAATATTCATAATAACAGGTGTTGGAAATGTCCACCACGGGCTTCAAGTCATGACTGTACACGTCTCTTCATATTATCAAATACCTTCTGCAACGTGTCTGTTGTTATTTCTGCGTTGATAACACCATTCTGTTTGGAGTGCAAAGAATTACTCCAGTAGACAACAGCCATTCGCTGCATATTGCTTCATGGTGGACTGAGGTGGACATTGTTGATGACGTCATGTAATTCATTTTTCAGAGTTGTTCTACATACAAAGTGTAGTGAGACTTTACAAACACCCGGTAAAGAACAACAACTCCACAGCTTCATAATAATGCCTCACTTATCTGCTAATTGTCCCTGATAATCTTCCATACATCAAGATTGGCTCAATGTAGCTCTTAAGAACTATTTTCTTCATCTTTCTACTGGCACAAAGCCTGGGCTGAAGTGTAGAGACCATAGCTGCCCATGCAACATGATCCCTCTCTCGGCTTGTTTAGTTTACATCAAAGGAAATATAACACCAATTCCTCTGGAACAAGACAAGCTGCAGAAGCTGCCGGATCAGCAAACCAATTCTTTAACTGTCCGCCTGTCGGAGCGTCGATCCCAGCGCACCAACCAGGGCTGATGGCATTGTCTGCCCGGCCATGATATTTAGTCTTTAGGTTGCATTTCCTCGCACTAGGGTCAGCTTGTACCCTCCTAAATGCGCTTCTCCGCCCGAAGCTGTTGGCTCAATGTGGGATGTCGGGTTCGATGAACGTCGCTAAAGGAAAGCAAGTAGCACCGTTTACTGTCCTACAGTAACTCAGTCATACCTGACTAAAACCTGACAGAATTACTTTATTTATCAAGTCTAACACGTTTATACCGGCTCCCTGGCGAAGGTTTTAAAGATGCTGTTCGTAATCCCGTATACCCACGTATTAAATAGCTGCGCGAGATTCGGCAACGAACTATCGCGTTGGTTACTTACGGAAAGGTATGTGAGCCGGTCGTTCAGAAAGCAATGGCAAACTACTGAACGTAAAACTTGCTAAGACATCACCAGCAGCTGGAAAATGTTTGTGTTGACTGCATTGTCCTGTAAATTGGATATGCAACCCCAAAACAAAAAAAAATCTTTATAGCGTGTAAAGCTTTTTATTTACTGTCTTTACTTTACACTTTACAACAAATGCTGACTGTACTTACCGATTCCAGTCTTTGAACTCTCCTTCAGTTGATTTACCGAACTCTCGTGTACGGTGTCTCTTGACACTGGGTTTAACCAAACAGGGTTTCTCCAGTTGTGTATGTATCGCCTGCATTGTCGCCCGTCATCCTCGAGATAAGTAATCCGTTGTGTTCTCTGTTTTTATTTTATTTTTGTTGTTGTGTTGATCATGCCCGCTCTGTGGCGAAGAGTTATGCACGCAATTGTATTACCGAATTCCGCGTCCCAAACACAGCTGCGGTCGGTTTGGAAGCAAACCGCCTTGCGTTGGTTTCCCATACAAAGATATGAGTGCAGGTCGTTCAGAAATCAATGGCAAACTATTGAACGTAGATTCAATGTTTTGGACACGTTAAGAGAAGAAATAAATTGGAGAACTTGAATGACAACTGACAAGATTGAGGGGAAAAGAACAAGAGGAAGGCAGAGAAGTAAATATCGGGATGGCGTGACCAAGTTGTGTGGTCGAGACGAGAACACAGAGCTGATCCATAACTCTGATAATGGTGTGAGATGGTGAAACGTGACCGCCCACGCTTATCGGCATGGCACATGATGATAAAATTTGCCAAGGAAAAAATTGCTAGGGTTTATTTCAACGTCCTGTAAAGAATATGCAACTAACATTTGTCCCGTTGACAAAGACGCATGTAAAAATGCTCACCTGTTTTTGCGTGTGTGCGTGGGTGGGGGGATGTCACTGGAGCTACGGAGTTCGTACAATGAACGACGCTTTCTGAACTCGGCTCTGTTGACAGACACCGAACCATATGGGATAAGCCCGGTGCAATAAAGTCTTTAAATATATGTTTCAAGCCGTGTGCGTGCGTGTGTGCGTGCGTGCGTGCGTGCGTGTGTGTGTGCGTGCGTGCGTGTGTGTGTGTGTGTGTGTGTGTGTGTGTGTGTGTGTGTGTGTGTGTGTGTGTGTGTTGTTTTATTTGTCGAGCTTGTTACTCAGACTTTGTGTTTTGATTCGCCCTTCATATTCACGCAGTTCTCGCTCGTTGCAGGAGTTTCCCCTGATAGCGATATATCCTAACATCCCGTCTAGCATTAGCGAGATGTCCTACCTCGCTGTCGTCGTGTGTTGCTGTCCATCCATCAGCATCATCTTCAGCTTCATCTTCAGCATCATCTTCAGCTTTATCTACAGCACATGTGTCAAACTCAAGGCCCACAGGCCACATCCGGCCCGCCGTACAATCATATCAGGCCCGAGAGGTCTCAACCGACGTACAAATACATTCGGTCCAAGAGAATATTTTAGGCAAAAATATTTTTTATGGTCACGATATAAAGTGCAAATCAAATTGCCTAATTAGCACCCTTCCGAATGATAGGCTACCTGAGAGCGGTCTCGCTTCGATCAGAATAAGCGAAAATAAAAGTTGTGTAGTGAGTTAGTGTTTGTCGTTATAGTTACCTAGCAACGTTCAGAAGCTCGTTTTGGATTGGCGCATAAAAAATGAAAGTAGTGTAATGCCCGGATATTACATCACCTTTTCCTGCTACGGCTAACCTGATATTAACCAAGCGTCTGTCGGTAGAGCACAATATTTTAAAATCAAATCTAGCCTTTAAAATGGCCAAGAGAAAAGTTGATTCTGAAATCAGAGCCTTTCAAAGCCGCTGGGAGGCTGAATATGTGTTTACTGATATTGGCGGTAAACCTGTGTGTCTAATTTGTGGAGATAATGTGGCTGTCATCAAAGAATATAATCTGAGACGGCACTGCGAGACTAACCATCAAGACAAGTTAAAAGCCTGAATGCAGAGCAGAAGCTACATAATGTAGAAGAATTGAAGAGGCATCTAACATCACAACAGATGTTTTTCACCAAAGCAAAATTACAAACTGACGCTGCAGTCACATCATCTTCAGCTTTATCGTCAGCTTCATCTTCAACATTGTCTTCAGTTTCATCTTCAGCTTTGTCTACATCATCATCTTCAGGATCATCTTCAGCATCATCTTCAACATCATCTTCAGCTTTATCTTCAGCATCATCTTCAACATCATCTTCAGCTTTATCTTCAGCATCATCTTCATCTTTATCTACAGCATCATTTTCAGCTTTATTTACAGCATCATGTTCAGCTTTATCTACAACATCATCTTCAGCATCATCTTCAGCTTCATCTTCATCATCTTCAGCACCATCTTCAGCTTCATCTTCAGCATCATCTTCAGCAACCGTACTTCTACAACAGACAAGGGGCCAACTCTAACATCTAAAACATCGCCACACTGACACGCAGAACCATAAGTGAGTCTTTCTAGACACCTGGTCACGATCGGTTAGGGGGGAATAGTCAATTATGTAGTCATGATTAGTTATGGGATGATGGTCAGTTATGGGATGATGGTCAGTTATGTGGTCATGTTAAGTTGTGGAGTCATATGAGGTTATGGGGTCATCCTAAGATATGGGGTCATCCTAAGTTATAGTGTAAACCTAAGCTATGAAATCATGTTAAATTATGGAATCGTGTTAAGTTATGAAACATCCTAAGTTTCGATACCATTTTAAGTTATGGGGTAATGTTAAGTTATAGAAACATTCTATGTTATGGGACCATATTACGTTAAGGGATCGTGTTAAGTTATGAGATCATGTTAAGTTATGGGGTAATGTTTAGCTATGGGATCATTTTAATTTATGGGGTAATGTTAAGTTATGGGATCATGTTAAGTTTTGGGGTCATGCTATCTTATGAAACGATATTAAGATATGGGGTCATATTACGCTATGGTATCATGTTACGGTATGGAGTCATAATAAGTTACAGGATCATGTTAAGATATGGGATTATATGTAATTATGGGATCATATTAAGGTAAGGGGCATATTAAGTTATGGTATCATGTTACGTTATGGTGTTATATTAAGTTATGGGGTAATGTTAAGTTATGGGGCATATTAAGCTATGGGTCATGTTAATTTATGGGTCATGTTAAGTTATGGGGTCATTTTAAGTTATGTGATCATATTAAGTTATGGGATCATTTTAAGTTATGGGATCATGTTAAGTTATTGTGTTGTTTTAAGTTATGCAGTAATTTTAAGTAATAGGGCATATTAAGATATGGGTCATGTTAAGTTATAGGTCATGTTAAGTTATGGGTTCATGTTAAGTTAGGGGAGCATATTATATTATGGGATCGTGTTAAGTTATGGGATCATGTTAAGTTATTGTGTTATTTTAAGTTATAAGGTAATGTCAAGTTATGCTGCATAGTACGTTATGGGTCATGTTAAGTTATGGGTCATGTTAAGTTATGGGGTCATTTTAAGTTATGGGGTCATGTTACGTTTTGGGATCGTGGCATCATGTTAAGTAATGGGAGCATGGGATCATGTTAAGTTATGGTATCATGAGATTATGCTAAGTTATTTTAGCTTGGGATTATGTTAAGTTGCGGGCTCACGTTATGTTATGGGATCATATTAAGTTATCTGATTATGGCATCATGTTGAGTTATGGGATCATGTTTTATGGGATCATGCTAATTTATGGTATCATCGGATCATGTTATGTTATGGCATCATGTTATGTTATGGCATCATGTTAAGTTGTGGCATCATGTTAAGTTATGGGATCATGGGATTATATTAAGTTATGAGGTCGTTTTAAATTGAGGCAATCAAGATAGCAACAGAGAAATTACTAAATACCCGCCATGGTACACAACCTGTGGTGATATTGAAAGATGCAAAATCAGTACTCGAGGTACTCCTGTCTGGGAAATTGCCAGTACTAAGGACACTGCTTTCTGAACTTAGCAGTCAGCATAAGGTCACCATACAGTGGATACCATCCCACTGTAGAATAAAGTTATTTTATCTTGGGATTATGTTAAGTTGCGGGCTCACGTTATGTTATGGGATCATATTAAGTTATCTGATTATGGCATCATGTTGAGTTATGGGATCATGTTTTATGGGATCATGCTAATTTATGGTATCATCGGATCATGTTATGTTATGGCATCATGTTATGTTATGGCATCATGTTAAGTTGTGGCATCATGTTAAGTTATGGGATCATGGGATTATATTAAGTTATGAGGTCGTTTTAAATTGACGCAATCAAGATAGCAACAGAGAAATTACTAAATACCCGCCATGGTACACAACCTGTGGTGATATTGAAAGATGCAAAATCAGTACTCGAGGTACTCCTGTCTGGGAAATTGCCAGTACTAAGGACACTGCTTTCTGAACTTAGCAGTCAGCATAAGGTCACCATACAGTGGATACCATCCCACTGTAGAATACCTGGAAACGACAGAGCTGATCGATTGGCTAAGGAAGGAGCAAAAGAAGAACAGCCTGATGTGCCCGTTACATACCACCAAAATAAAAGAATGATCAAATCAGTAAGAAAACCACCAAAACCTGCTCAAGATGACTACCACATTATGGATAGACCAGAACAAGTCATTATTCTGCGCCTCAGAACAGGGCACAATAGATTACGCAACCACATGTATACAAAATTCAAGATTGGTGAAACAGCCATGTGCACATGTGGTTTGGCGTCACAGACAGCAGATCACATACTCCAAGACTGCCCAAATTACAACTATGTCTAGGCAAACCTTCTGGCCTAGAGAGACGACAGTGGAAGATAAACTCTATGGACCGCTGTGTGAACTAAAAAAGGCAGTTAAATTCATACAAGAGACAACATTGCAGTTATAGACATATTTCAAGCAAACGAAAGAAGAAGAATGGGGTCGTTTTACGTTATGGGATCATGTTAAGTTATCTGATCATGGGATCATGTTAAGTTATGGGGTCATGTTAAGTTATGGAAACATGTTAAATTATGGGATCATCCTAACTTATGAACTGTTTTCGGACAATATCAGCGACTATATACTCAGTATTTCAGCCAATGTGTCGTTAACTGACACACTCCATATGATATAAAACTGCATTATGCACCTGCCGAGATACAGCGAAATATGCCAGGCACGAAATCGTGCAATATTGTTATTTATGCCGTCTTTGAGAGGCCGGGAATTCGACTTGGACATAAATTAACAAGTGCTTGGAGGCAACGGATAAGCTGTTCCTGAGAGAATGTTTTGAATTCCTTGGAGTTGAGCGGAGCTGAGTTGAGTCCAGAACCGACATCACAGCACTCCCTATACCTGCTTCCGTCCTCTTCTTCAACAGCCAGAGAAGAGACCCAATACTAATGATACCCGTAGCAGTCGTATTATGTAACCTGCACTGCCAGAGTAACTAACAATGATTGCCTGGAAGAAGTTAGTGAGAGCACACCATGATATACAACTGTAAGAAGGAGACAGACAGACAGGCGGCTAGATAATGTGCGACCAGGTACTGGCTACAGCTCTCTGCACAAATGCAAACTTGTGCAGACACTTGAAATGTAAGAGGAATGTACGAGGGCATCAAGCAAGCTGTCCGCCCATCAAACAATAAGATGGCCACTTTACGATCAACAGATTGATTGACTGATTGATTGATTTAGGAACCGACATCACAGCATTCAGGACATTCTCATAAGCGCTCCGTCCCCATCCCCAGCAGCCAGCGAAGAGTTCCAACACTAATAGTTCCAGTAGCAATCTGATTATATGTCCGTCTCGCCTTTCCTCTGAGCGTCGAGCGTAGGCCAGATCCCCTCGTCACACCTCGCTGTCTCATTCTTACCAGACTATGGTGATCCATTTGCTCCTCCGAGGTGTACACGTGCTCCCACAAGGCCGCAACCACATCTGCCTTGTCATGCATCAATACTCCACCAAGTTTTGTCGAGCCAGCCAATCTGTCCGCCTGTTCATTCCCCAGCACACCGGCATGCCCAGGAGAAAAGATCCAGGTGATGCTTACTACCCGTGACCTCAGAAGCGAAGCAAGCCACTCTGCACGAAGCTTGCCTGTTCTCACCCTTCTCAGCATGCTTTCTGAGTCAGTTACAATCACAATGTGTGTATTTATCGTGTTTTCTATCCAGCGGAAAGCTGCACTGACCACCTCCACCTCCATTCTTAAGCTAGATGTAGTGTCATCATACGCCAGGCTCTCCTGCACCAAACGCCGACCATTAGTTTTTGCTAAGAACCCCCAGGCACTTCTCCTACCTCTCAACACTGACCCATCCGTGTAGATAATCACATCACCCGGGCGAGAATTATCCTGAATTAGTTGCTGAATTTCCACTTCCGTGGCCCCTGCTGGCCACTCCCTGCACTCCCGGCTCAATGTGATTATAACTCTGCACAAGTCTGACTGCACGGCTGGCACTCTGACCCACTCCTCTCCTCGCCTGATGTTCTCCAAGGGGCACACCTGTCTGATCGTATCCTCCGCCTGAGCCATCCATGATTTCCCTCTTATCAGTCTCTGACCCTTAACTACGTCCAGCGCCTCATGCAACGGGTGATCTGTACCTGCAGCTACTCTGAGGTATGCCTTCGCTTGCATTACCTTGTGCATACCAGCAACAGTAGACAGACCAAGGATGTAACGCATACACACTACTGGAGTGTCTCTGGTGCATCCCAGAATGACCCGCATCGCTTCATTCTGTATGCGCTCTAATTTCACCAGCTGACTCTTTGAGACAGTGAGCAGTCCTAGTCCATAATCAATCACTGAGAGGATCAAGTGCTGGTATAGTGTGAAGAGCATTCTCTGCTCTGTGTCCATTGCAGCCATAGTTTTAAGTGCATTGAGTCTCTTTTGAGATCTTGTCACAACCGTCTCCGCATGGTCCTTGAAGGACAGACTCCTGTCAAATGTGATTCCCAGATACTTCCGTTTGTTTTCTCTGTTGACGCTTCTACCATCTATCGTGAGGCTTGGGGTATCATCTCTCACAATCCTGTTGTCCAGAGAGCACCACAACACCCCCGCCTTTTCCGGGTTGATGACAGCACTCATTTCAGTGAACCAATCAACAGTACGATCAACAGAGAGGGCAATCATAAAAGATCGAGCGAAAAAAAAATGGATTTCTGGATAGAATACAACTCAGAACTATACTCAGTGGAGAAAACTGTCGGGGAAGAAGCTCTGGACACCATTGAACATCAGCCCGCCATGCATGCCCTGGATAACGAACCGTGCCTCACAGAAATCAGTGAAACACTAGACACACTCAAATCCGGCAAGGCACCAGAAAAAGATGGTATTCCACCAAATATTTTAAAATGTGGCAAAGAAACAATCATCCCAGAACTTTATGCAATGCTTCAGCTCTGCTGGAAAGAAAAATCGGTACCACAAGATATGAGGGACGCAAACATTGTTACCATTTATAAAAACAAAAGTGACAGAAGAGACTGCAACAACTGTCGCGACATTTCCCTGCTCAGCATTACAGGTAAGATTTTCGCTCGAGTAATCCTAAAATTATGTGGTGTTATTTCATTTTCGTTTATTGGAAGTGTTCAAAAGAAGCCACGGAAGGCAGGTGGTGGATGAAATTTTGAGGACAGCCGACAGATATTGGTTGGTTATGGTCTCAAGTTTCACGACGGCAGGCAAAGGAGCTCTCTCGAGTCAATGGCTGCGGTCAAATGACCAGGACGGTTACTGCCATAGAAGAAAGCAACGGCAAACTACCTCTTTAAAAGTGCCTAGTACATTATGATTCGCCTAAAGATTGGTCATCGCAAGACAAGGACAGAGACGTTAAAATTAGCAACATGGAACATTAGGACGTCAAACGACGACGAAAAATTAGAGAACATAAAACAAGAAATTGAAAGAGAAAAAAATAATATTCTACGGATGTGCGAAACGAGATGGACAGGAGCAGGCATCAAGATAGATGAAGATTTAAAGATTAGTTTATTCTGGAGGTGAAGACCAACAAAGAGGAGTGGCTATTATTTTGGACCGGAAAACATCAAAATCTGTTCAAGGATATTGGGCCGTGTCGGACAGAGTTCTACTAGTTAAATTAAGTAGCAGACCTTTTATCATAAATATTATTCAAGTATATGCCCCAACAGGAGAATCCAGTGAAGATAGTGTAGAGGAATTCTATAATGACATAGAGACTGCCTTAAAGAAATGTAAAAATTCAGAAATAAACAGTCATAATATGAGACTTCAATGCAAAGTAGGAAATCAAGGTGTCAGAGTGTTGGAAGGGACAGATATAGAACTAGTATAGACATAGGATACAAGTAGGATAAGGGCAGATGAAAGTAAAGGACAGAGACAGGACATGATAGGGACTCTATACAAGAGTATACATAGAGAGAGACAGTAGAAGGAGGTAGTACTCCAAACTAGTGTTAAGACCAGACCTTGACAGGACACGCAGGTGTAATAGCTAGGACATAATTAGGACATGACGGGATTCACTCCCGTAATAAGACAGACTAACGTAAGCACGGGGATTACCCGTAAACAGACTGAACTCTAGTATAGCTGTAGGACGAGGACTGGACAACTGGACCAGCATGGCAAGTGTGCCAGCACGCCGCACAGCTAACCGCACGAGGGAATGGGAGGAGAAACTGGACTCGACAAGTGAATTGAGTCAGACGGAGACGGACAGTCGGTGTGACAAGACCTCTGTGTTTTCCCTTATGGTGTAGAGTTATAAGAAACAGTTATATTTAATCTAGGATAGTTGATTACCATTGAATATGATATTTACTTGTGTTTGCTCAGAGAGCGAAATATATTAGACATAATAAAACATGAAGCTTGAATGCCCATTCACCCACACGATGTGTTTTGTAATTTCGAGGGGTGAATGAAGGGTTCGCATGTAAACAGGTTGTTGACACAAGGTGATAGATACACAGTAAGAAACTATGGTTTAGGTGAGAGAAATGAAAGAATATACAAACTCGTAGAGTGGGCAAAAGAACAGGAGATTATTGTAGAAAAACCTGGTTTAAGCAACACTCTAGAAGATTATGGACATGGAGGAGTCCTGATAGCAGGATCAGAAACCAGATTGATTGCATTCTGATTAGCAGAAGATTTAGAAACGCACTAACAATAGCAAAAACAATTCCCAGTGCTGATTGTTATAGTGACCACAGACTACTTACAGGAACATTGAGGATAAAGATGAAGAAAGTCAAAATTATAACCTGTCTCTGTAGCTAAGGGCTTGCGAACGCGGTTTGTGAGCTCGTATACCCGGGTTCGAAACACGGCGGTGCTGGTTTTTTCGAAAAAGGTATAGGGGCCGGTCGTTCAGAAAGCAATGGCAAACTACTGAATGTAACACTTGCCTAGTACATCAACAGCAGCTGAAAATGCTGGTGTTGACTGCAATGTCCCGTAAGGGATACGCAACAAATATAACAGGAAACACATAATATGATTTGTGTACACTGAGTAATGACAAGGAAATACAAACCAAATTCAACATAGAAGTACAGAACAGATTTGATATATTGTCTGATCTAGAGATATTATTCCATGGCTGCAGAAATAACTATTCCAAAATTAAAGAAGGTGGGTCGTAAGAAAAGGATGACAGAAGAAATTTTACACATAATGAAAACAAGAAGACTCAACAAAAATAATCCTGCCAAATATGAAGAAATTCACTGACAAGTCGGAATATTATGTAAGGAGGCAAAAGGAGCATGGCTTGAGGAAAAGTGCTTAGACATTGGAAAACAACACAACAGTCAAAATACCACATTAGTGCACACAAGAATTCAGGAACTTACTAATAAAAGAACAAGTACATCAACAGGCTGTCTAAAAACATGTATGGACAGATTATGTGAAAAACCGTTATAATGATAACAGAGAGGAACAGTATGATATTAGATTTAATAATGAAGGGCCGCCAATTTTGAAGATGGAGGTTCGAAATGTTCTTAAGCATATGAAAGCTGGCAAGGCCCCCGGTGCAGATAATATCACAACAGAAATGATTAAAGCTTCAGAAGAATTTAGACTAGATCAAGTCACACGACTGCTGGACACATTATATGATACTGGAGATATACCTTCTGAATTATGTAATTCTGTATTTATTGCAATCCCAAAGAAATCAGGAACCTTGGAATGTGATCAACATAGAACAATTAGTATAATGAGCCACATCACAAAGAGTTTGCTACGAATTATCATGCAAAGAGTGAGGAAGAAAATACAACCTGAAATAGGGGAAGAACAATGTGGGTTTGTAGAAGGAAAGGGTACAGTAAATGCTGTGTATATGCTGCGAACAGTTATTGAACGTGCTATAGAAGTAAACAAGGATATACATCTTTGCTTTATTGACTACACAAAGGCTTTTGATAGAGTTAGACATGTCAACATAGTAGATATGCTTGCAGATCTACAAACTGATGGGAAAGACATTAGACTTATAAAAAACATATATTGGAAACAACAAGCTACCATAAGGATATATAATGAAGTGGGACAATATCAACCTATTAAGAGAGGTGTTAGGCAGGGATATGTAATGTCTCCAGATCTTTTTTCCCTATATAGTGAAAATATTTTCAGGAATGTAGAAGATATAAATGGAATCAGCATTGGAGGACGAAACATCAATAACATTAGATATGCAGATGATACAGTATTGATTGCAGACAATGCACAAGATCTACAACAATTAGTAGACGCAGTTGTTGTACACAGTGAGCAGCTGGGGTTGGAATTAAATTGTAAGAAGACACAGGTTATGGTCGTCACTAGGAAGAACGAAATACCACAATGTAAGATACAAGTAAATGGGAATATTCTTCAACAAGTGAATCGGTACAATTATCTAGGAACAGTCATAACATCTGATGGGAGATGCCTTGAAGAGATTAGAACAAGAATCGCCATGGCGAAATTAGCCTTTAGCAAGATGAAAAACATTCTGACCAATAAAAAGATGTCAATTGAAACGAGAAAAAGAGTATTGAGGGGATACATAGAGCCTGTTCTTTTGTATGGATGTGAAACTTCGACAATGTGCAGTCAAGCTGAAAAACATCTGATGGCTGCGGTTTCTGAGTAAAATGCAAAGAATACCATGGACAGATAGAAAAACCAATGACCAAGTACTACAGGAGACAAATAAAAATCGTAAATTGATTAGAGAGGTTAGATGTGGACAGTCAAAATTTTTTGGACATGTTATGAGAAGAAATGGATTGGAGAACTTAGTGACAACTGGCAAGATCAAAGGGAACAGACCAAGAGGAAGACCGAGAGGAAAATACCTGGACGACTTGGCCACATGGCATGGACGAGACAGGGACACTGAGCTGATCCATATTTAGACCCAACAGGTCCACCCTTGACATAACTTTCTCACTCAGGCAGCTCCAAGGGAATTGTAGAGAACAGAGAAAGCCATTATATATTGCTTTCATCGACCTCACAACGGCATTTGACCTCATGAGCATAGACGGTCTTTTTAAGATCCTTGAGAAGATAGGATATTCGCCTACCCTGCTAAGTCTCGTGAAATCATTTCATGAAAACATGCAGGGGACCATCATATTCGATGGCTCATCATTCCTGTCATTCAGCATCAGCAGCGGAGTAAAGCAGGGTTGCGTGCTTGCTCCTAAACTTTTTGGTATCTTCTTCGCCCTTCTCTTAAGACAGGCATTTGTGACCGCCACTGAAGGCATATACCTCCATACAAGATCTGATGGCAAACTTTTTAACCCATCAAGACTCAAGGCAAAGACCCCCCCCCCCCCCCCCAAAAAAAAAAAAAAATCAAGATGCATGAGAGAACTAGTTTTTGCAGACGACGCAGCACTGACTACTCATGCAGCAGAAGATCTGCAACGGCTCATAGATCCTTTTGCAGACGCCTGCAAAGACTTTGGGATCACCATCAGCCTAAATAAAACACAGGTGATGGAACAAGATGCTAGTGCGTCTCCGTCAATCAAAATTTCTAATTGCGAACAGAAGGTTGTCCATGAATTTGCGTATTTGGGGTCGATAATATCAGATAATCTTTCCTTAGAGGCAGAAATCGACAGTCGCATTGGAAAGGTAGCCACAACATTTTCCAGGCTAACTAAGAGAGGTTGTGAGAGCAATAGACTAACAGAGCGTACAAAAGTTCAAGTATATATAATTATATAAAGCATGTGTCGTTAGCACACTACTCTATGGGTCTGAATCCTGGACCTTGTATTCACGACAATGGAAGAAAGTTGATTCCTTCCACATGAGATGTTTGAGACGTATCCTGGGCATTTTGTGGAAGGACCATATAACAAACAAGCATGTGCTTGAAAGAGCGGATACTGCCACAGTGCACTCCCTCCTCAAGCAGAAACGCCTCATATGGCTGGGCCACGTATCTATTATGGAGGATGAACGTATTCCCAAAGATCTCCTATACGGAGAACTATCCACTGGGAGGAGGCCAAGCGGAAGACTAGAAATGCGATATAAGGATATGTGTAAACAAGATATGAAAACCCTTGGCATAGATCCATACACGTGAGAAAGTTATGCAACAGACAGATGTTTCTGGAGAAGCGATGTACGAAACGAACTGGTCAACAAACCGAGGATAGGAGGCATCATCATCATCATCATCATCAAGTGCCGTGCCGGCTGGCGTAGGCGTTCATGGCTCTCCACAGATCTCGGTCTTTGGTGTTCTGGATCAACTCTGCTGATGATATTCCTCCATGCCACCGTCTCAGTCCGTCCAGCATCATTTCTCTTGGTCTGCCTCTGCCTCTCTTCCCCTCGATCTTTCCAGTTGTCACGATGTTCTCCAATGCCTCTCTTCTCATCACATGACCAAAGAAAGATGTTTGTCGCTTTCTTATTGTTGTATATAGTGTTCTAGTTTCATTAGCCTCTTTCAGGCAATCGTTGTTAGTTACTCTGGCAGTCCAAGGAATTCGCAACATTCGTCTTAAAAACCACATCTCTGTTGCTTCTAAGTTCTTCCTAATTTGTTCATTTACATTCCAAGATTCGCTGCCATACAGCAAAACTGGTTCTATATAGCATTTTAGTACTCTCTTTCTTACATTCATTGATAGCGACTTATTGCATAAGATACTCTTCATTTTCTGAAATGCTGTCTTTGCCTGCCCTATTCTGCTCTTAATCTCTTTTGTACATCTTCCATCTGATGTTATAAGTGCCACTAGGTATTTAAAATTATCCACTTGGTTGAGAATTTCCCCTTCTATTTCTATGTCACATTTTGGCGTCCCCATTTTCTTTGATATCACCATTGTTACTGTTTTCTTGATATTCAAGGACAGTCCTTTCTGTGCACTCTCTGTTACTACACTGTCCAACAATTGTTGTAGGTCTGTTGCATTATCCGCTACCAATACTGTGTCATCTGCATAGCGTATATTGTTTATATTATATCCTCCGATTAGTATTCCTGGCTTCTCTTTGATCTCTCTCATTATTACTTCGCTATACAGGGAGAAGAGATCGGGTGACAAGACACACCCCTGTCGTACTCCTAGCTTTATCTGTTCGTAACTACCCTCTTTATTTCCCATTTTAATTGCTGCTACTTGGTTCCAGTATATATTCTTTATTATTCTTAAATCTTTCCCATCAATGTTGATATCTTCCAACATTTTAATCAGCTCATCATGTTTTACTTTATCAAATGCCTTAGTATAATCTATGAAGCATAAATATATATGTCTCTTTGTTTCTCTATTGATCTTTCTATTAGTGTTCGTAATATATATATTGCATTGTTTGTACCCTTTCCTTCCATAAAACCATACTGTTCTTCACTAATTTCCATTTTTATTTTCTTTCTTGTTCTTCTCATTATAATTCTGAGTAGAAGCTTAGTGACATGGTTTATGAGGTTAATTGTACGAAAATCTTCACAATCAATTGCTCCTGGTCTTTTTGGTATAGCTATAAATACAGATTTCAGCATATCACTGGGTAAATATCCACTACTGTAAATATCATTCAACATTTTGGTTAATATATCTACTCCAAATTCTCCCAACACTTCTAATTCTTCTATTGTGATTTCATCTGGCCCAGCTGTTTTTCCTTTCTTCATATGTTTCATAGCATCAGCGACTTCTTCTTTTAGAATAGGTGGGCCTTCTAAGTTACTTTCTTCTGTTAATTCTTCCCTTTCTCCATTATATAATTCTCTTATATACTCATTCCACCTCTTCATTATAGCACCTTCCTCCAATAAAGTCTGTCCTGTTTTTGATTTCAAACACCCTGTATTTATTCTTATTTTTCTTCCTGTGAGCTCGCTGATTTGTCTGTACATACTTTTTTGATCTTTAATGGAATTTAATTCAATTTTTCTGCATTGCTCATTTAACCAACTTTCTTTTGCCTTCACACATTTATCTCTTATTTCTTTATTTATCTTAGCATACTCTTGTTTGTCATTTTTATTCTGTTTCCTTTTGTCCATCAACCTTAAGATTTCTTCATTCATCCATTTTTTCTTAGCTTTTTGGCTTCTCTCCGGTAATATTTCTTTGCTAGTTTGATGAATGGAGTCCCTTAACATTTCCCATTGTTCATCTATACTCTGTATTTTAGCTATTGCATTGTACCTATTTTTCACAGTCACTCTGTATTGTTCTTGAATTTCTTTATCTACTTTCAGAACCTCTTTATTAAGTCTCAAGTTTTTAACCATTTTTCCCCTCTCTTTAATCTTACTTTTATTTGTCCACATAGTGGTACATGATCACTGTTACCGTCAGCACCAGGCATTGTCTTTACATTAATTAATGCATTTCTAAATCTTTTATTAATAAGTATGTAGTCAATTTGGTTGCGTATTTTCATATCAGGGCTTTTCCATGTGTATAGTCGTCTTTTATGGTGTTTAAACCATGTGTTTCCAATTATCATATCATTAATATTTGCCCATTCTATTAGTTTCTCTCCTCTTTCATTTCTTGTACCTAAACCATAATTCCCCACTATATCCTCTATTTTTCCCTTTCCTACTTTTGCATTAAAATCCCCCAGTATTATTTTTATTTCTTGTGATCCAATTTGGGCTATTGCCATTTCAACTTCATCGTAAAAGTTTTGTATATCTTCATCACTACTGTTTGTTGTTGGTGCATATACTTGTATAATATTTATATCTATTGGTTTGCCTTTGATTTTGACCATTATAACTCTATCTGAAATGCACCAGTATCCAGTCATAGATTTGGCTGTATTTTCATCAAATATTATTCCTACACCTTTTTCATGTGTGTCCCCTCCAGAATAAATTATTGTGTGTTTGTCGGTTATAATTTTGCCAGATCCCTTCCATCTCATCTCACTTATGCCTAGTATATTCATTTTCATGTTTTCCATTTCTCTTAGAACATTGTTTAACTTTCCTAGCTCATTTAATGTCCTAACATTCCACGTTCCTACTCTAAATTTATTTAGTTTAGTTATTGTTTTAGTTTTGCCATCAGTAGCTGGATGACGGTCTGGTGTCACCTGTGGCTCATGACTGTCCCTACCGGACGAGGATGTCCTAAGACAGCCATTAACGTCGTTCACTATTTCTGAAATGTGTGTCACCATGAAATCTTGGGAAGATAATGTGGTGGTTTCCCCTTGCCTTCCACATTCACACTGTGGTCTTTTAACTCTGCCTTTGACAGCCATTTCCGACTGTCAGGACAGGTGAGTGCCCTGCTCTGCTCAGCTGCAGAGTTGTCCACTTATTCCGGTGGATACTCGGTCCCCAGAGCTGTGTTAGCCACACCGTGGTGTGTTTCCATCGTCTACCGCGGGGAGGTGCAGTTGGGATTTTCCCTTCCTAAAGTTATGGTCTATGACCAAACCTCTCCAGTATCTTTTAGAGGATAGGAGGCACAGGCATAAAATGCAGTCACTTGCTGCGGGACCTCGTCTTACAGATGCGGAAACTGTGACAGAGATTGCCACTCTCGCATTGGACTATACAGTCACCAGTGGTGCTGTCAGATACCTCCCCAGCAGCACAACCCTATAGTCCTACAGGTCTGAAAGACGCCTTCTACTAATAAAGAAGCGCAGGATGTCTTTGGTCACGTGGTG
>JACEFZ010020105.1:590000-592500 GCA_014155875.1 Cepaea nemoralis
GCGGAGATTCTTCGCACTCAGGTTTGAGTTAGGAGTAGAACGGAGCACTTATGGCTTACACCGGTGTGCCGTGATGTTGCTCCGTCGACTAAACTAAACTTGATTAATTGAAAGTGTGTCTGGTTGGATAGTTAGTGGGACTCTTGATTGGTGAGTAAGTGTGTTAGTTGATTGGTTTGTTTGTTCGTTCGTTGACATACTGGCTGGTTGGTTGATTAATTGACACAATAGTTTGTCTGGTTGGGTGGTTAGTGGGACGGCTGGTTGGTGAGTTAATGTGTTGGTTGTTTGGTGAGTTGGGTCGGTTAGCTGATTGGTTGGTAGCTGGCCTTTCTATTGCGATGGTGTGTTTGTGGGATGTTTGGTTAGTTCCGGAGCAGGGATGGGCGATCACAATTCTCAATTCGGCCTCGTCATCTGCTGACGCAGAATTGAACGTCTCTAGAAATGCGTCCATTATGTCAGCTGATCTTTTTCCATGTCAAAAGTGAACATTTTGTGTCGACACATTCACATATAACCGTCTAATCATGTTATTAATTTTTCTCCACAATATTGATCACGTATTTCGTAAGAATTATTTTGAAACTTGATGTCCGTATTTGTATTTTCGCCAGTTACTGAAAACTATGTTATTGGAAAAGATTAATTTTTTTGCCGTTAACAAATTTTCATTTATTTTTCCGTTTTCTGTTCGCGGTTTAGTGTGATCATTCTACAAATTCAGACAAAACTACATTTTGAAATGTCGGCGTTTGTGGGTTATTGGTAGGGAAGGTAGCTTCAAAATTACGACATACCGGGTTGGAGGTCGGCCCCAGACGGTTTGGGAGCTGGGTTTTCATCGACAGCTCTATGGCGAAAGTTGGCTCTGTGACGAAGGCTGGCTCTGTGACGAAAGCTGGCTCTAGGGCGAAGGGCAGCTCTGGTGCGAAGGGCGGCTCTGGGCGAAGGGCGGCTCTGGGCGAAGCAGTTAGGATTGCAATTTGTAATCCTGCATACCGCTTTCGAAACACAGCTGCGGGTGATTTGGAAGCGCTAGTTTCCATACAATGGTATGAGTGCCGGTCGTTCATACAGCAATGGCAAACAACTGAACGTAAACTTGCATAGGATTCACAAACAGCCAAAGATGCTGGGGTTGACTGCTACGTTCTGTAAAGCATATGCCGCCATAAGCAACTAACTATCGAGACGGTCAGTTCCCATTCAACAATAACAGCCTGGTGGGAAGGTGATTGTCCGTGGCCAACTTCTGGCTGCCAATCCATGATGTTCCTCTCACGGCTCCTCAGCCCCGACTAGAGCTGTTTGTGAATGTGTTCAAGTCTTGCGTTAATCGTCATGTCCGCCATCATTAATCCATGCGCCATGAATATCCATGTGCCATTATTAACTGACACGGGCAGAACTTGGCTCCAGGAGATGGGACGATTTTTCGTCAGTTAATTTATTGTCTCTACTTCACTGGGTGATAAAACAAACAATAGTTGCGTATCCTTTACATGACGTCGCTCGACGCTCAGAGGAAAGACGAGACGGACATATAATCAGATTGCTACTGGAACTATTAGTGTTGGAACTCTTCGCTGGTTGCTGAGAATGGGGGCGGAGCGCCTATGGGAATGTCCCGAATGCTGTGATGTCGGTTCCTAGATCAATCAATCAATCAATCAATCAATCATGACGTCGCAGTCAACGCCATCATTTTCCGGCATTCATATCATTTTTATAAAAACCAACGCAAGGCGGTCTGCTGCCAAATCGCCCGGAGCTGTATTATGAACTCAGTAGATGTAGTAATACACGTCACAATACTGAAAGCTTGCATATTTCCTGTGACAACAAAACGACTGTGAAACTAGGGTATGTAATAAAACCGCCGGGAAGCATATATCCGGTGTTACATATACATGTTCTCTATTGTTCTAATGGCAGCTTATATGTGTTTTCTGGGGAAAATACATAGATCACCACAGACAGATAGATAAACCAACGAACAAGTCCTACAAGAAGCTAATGAAAACCGTCAAATGATTAGAGAAATTAGACGTAGATAGCCAAGATTGTTTTGGGCATGTTATGAGAAGAAATAAACATGAGAACTTAGTGACATCTGACAAGATTGTGGGGGGAAAGAACAAGGGTAAGACAGAGAAGTAAATATATGGATGGCTTGGCCACCTGGCATGGTCGAGACAAGAACATAGAGCTTATCCACGACTCTGGTGATCGAGTGAGATAGCGAAACATGACCGCCCACGCTTACCAGCATGGCACATGATGATGATGACTCCACACAGAAACCACCAATTACGAAGCGATAACTTTAGTGTTAAGATAGCGCCCAGTAGCTGGAAAAGTTGAAAACCATTGGCCTTTCATTATATACAGTTTATTCTAAAGAGCATTACCAACACGGCACACACGTATATTTTATGTTCCTTACAACGTCAAGTCAACACAAATAATGATGTTTATTACGCACAGAGAATTGTCA
>JACEFZ010020105.1:595000-665000 GCA_014155875.1 Cepaea nemoralis
GCTGCTGCTGCTGCTACTACTACTACTACTATTATTACTATTACTACTACTACTACTTTACAACTACTACTTTTGCTACTACTACAACAACAACTATTTCTGCTGCTGCTGCTGCTATTACTGCTACTACTAATCTTATGCATTCTTCTATAAAACCACATCTCCAAATCCTCTAAGATTTGATTGCGAAAGCTTACCAACTGCGCATGGTTCGCAGCCGTATGTTAAAATTGGTTCTATGCAACATGCAAGAATTCTTAATCTAATTTCCAATGACAATGACTTATTGCATACAATGTTCTTCATTTGATAAAATGCATTTTGTGCTTGTTCTATTCTGTTCTTTATCTCAGTGATGCATCTTCCATCTGATGTTATCCAGATATGGCCTAGATATCTGAATTCTGCGCTTGCCCTAAAATAGCGTCCTGCACTTTAATTGCACATGTAGGCACAATCTGTTTCTTAGATATCACCATGACTTCTGTATTTCTATTATTCATAGACCCATTTCTATCCCCCACGCTCCCCCCCCCCCTTCCCCCACCACCCCAACCTTTATACAACCACTGCATCTATCATTTCCCGTAGTACCTTCTGACATGTTGCAATCGAGACAGTGCTATATTATGTCCACCACCGAGGATCTCTGGCATATCTTCTGCAGATCTCATTATATATTCACTGTACAAAAAGACCAAATCAGGAGACAATACACAACCTTTTCTGGCGCCCTTCTTTATACACTGAAATGTTCCTACAAGGTTGTTAATTCTTGTGGCTGCTGTTTGTTGCTAATCTATGTTCTTTATTAGTCACAGTAAAATATTGACTTCTCGACATTGACTTCGGAACGTAAATTACAAGTACCTCTGATGTGGCGAGGGACACTGGTAATAGGGAAGGCTAATCCACAGGCAAAGATCAGTCCAGCGCAATGCTTGAGTCCAAAGCCAGCGAAAGCCCCCTAAAATATGCATAGTTCTTTGCCGTCAATGTTTTGTTTTGTAGCACCTTCTTCGTGTTTATATGTGTGTTTTATTGTATTTGTTTGCTGATGAAGGCTAATCGCCGCAACGTAATATGTTCTCCGTTCTGGCTTAGATTATATTAAGATGTAACTCTTCACGCCTTTCCATGGTGAAGTTTAGAGTGTACTTTTAATGACTGTGCAGCGTTTGAAAGTATTGCAGGTCCAAGTTTTGTATTTACCTATTATGTTGTATGAACTTTATAGAGGGTGAATACAAAACTTGGACCGGCAATATTTTCAAACACTAAACAGTCATTAAAATACACCCTATTGTTAAAACACTTGCCTCGAGTCCCGAATGTTGCCGGTTCGATTCCGGAATCGATTATTCTGCTCAAGAATGCAATTTTCTCGGAGACTCATTGGGGACATCGCTGGAGCTACGGAGTTTGTTCTCTGTGCGACCCTTTCAACACACCGCCCTGCGACCACATGAAATCATGGTTCCTTGCTTCTCTTTACAAAAGTTGTACTCCTGGAGAACTTGGTGACAACTGGCAAGATTGAGGCGAAAATAACATGGGAAAGGTAGAGAAGTGAATATCAGGATGGTTTGGCCACATGGCATGGTCGAGACAAGAACACGGAGCTGATCCAAGACACAGGTGATATCGTGAAATGACGAAACATGACCGCAGACGCCGTTCCGCGTGACACATGATGATTATGATGATGACTGCTTTCGGTAACTTAGAGCTGTTTTAGTGACAGTAGCAAGTGAGAAGCACATCAATATTAGATCACTGAAAACTCAGGTAGTCGCCATTATCATGTGCCATACCGATAAGCGTGGGCGGTCATGTTTAGCCATCTAACAAACCAACCAGTCAACCACAAAGACAACCAAACAACCAAACAACCAACCAGCTAGCCTACCCACCAATCAACCAAGCGGTCAGTCAGCCAGCCAGCCAACCAACCAACCAATCACCTAACAAATTAACTAACCAACCAACCAACCAACCAACCAATCAACCAAACAATCAACCAACCAATCAACCAACCAATCAACCAATCAACCAGCCAAACAACCTATCAATCAACCAAACAATCAACCAATCAATCAACCAACGAACCTATCAACCAACCAACAAAGTAATCTGTTCATAGAGACGATGGCCATGGTCATCGACCAGTATGGTCACTGCCAAGAAGGAAAGCAATGGCAAACTACCCTTCTTACAGCTGATTAGAAAATTATAACAGACAAAAAAAGGCAAAACAATGGATAATATAGAAACAGAACAACAAAGTCAATACTAGAGCAAAGAGAATCATCCATCCATCATGTGCCATGCCGGAAAGTGTGGGCGGTCATGACTCACCATTTCACTCGATCACCACAGTCGTGAATCAGCTCAGTGTTCCTGTCTAACCGTGCCATGTGGCCAAGCCATCCAGGTATTTACTTCTCGGTCTTCCCCATGGTCTGTTCTCTTCGATCTTGCCAGTTGTCACCAAGTTCTCCAATTCATTTCTTCTCATAGCATGTCCAAAAAATTTGACTGTCTACGTCTAATTTCTCTAATCAATTTACGATTTTCATTTGTTTCCTGTAGCATTTGGTCATTAGTTTTTCTGTCTGTCTATGGTATTCTTTGCATTCTCCTTCGAAACCACATTTCTACAGCCATCATATGTTTTTCAGCTTGACTGCTCATTGTCCAAGTTTCACATCCATACAAAAGTGCAGGCTCTATATAGCATCTCAATACTCTTTTTCTCGTTTCAATTGACATCATTGTATTGGTCAGTATGTTTTTCATCTTGCTAAAGATCGCCATGGCGATTCTTGTTCTAATCTCTTCAAGGCATCTCCCATATTTGTGTTATGACTGTTCCGAGATAATTGTACTGATTCACTTGTTGAAGAATATTCCTATTTACTTGTATATTACATTGTGGTATTTCTTTCTTCCTAGTGACGACCGTAATCTGTGTCTTTTTACAATGTAATTCTGACACAAACTCTTGTGTACCAAACAAAGATTGGTCGTTGTCTAGATCATAATACTCCTTCTATATTACTGCAGAGTGGAAGCTGAGCTAGCCACCTGTCTTACACTACAAGTCACCACTACAACATACATCAACCAGTCAGTGAACACGATTGAGTTTTGCGCACATAATATCCCATTTAATGCTGAATTAACACGGAACCACACAACATATAAATCCAGGAACAATAATTCTCTCAGAATATATCTTCATCACACTGAACACTCGACTAACACTGCCTTCTCAAGGCCTACTTAATCTCATCCACCACGACAGTTTACTAGCAACTCTCCCGGCCCGAACTCACTGGATCCAACCCACTCTGGATCTAAGCCTCCGCTAAATATCCGACCCTCTCTCTCTAGGGCTAGGCTTCACTCACTATGTCTGCTGATAACCGGGCTCAGTCTTTAATCCTTAGTCTCATAATTCCTATCACTGAAAACCACAGGCAGAGTTTTATCGCTAACTCCCCTATTCTTCACTTTCCCAGACCACCGACCTACACTTGTCGGGTCCCAAAACTCCACTGTCCCCGTCAATGTTTTTCACTGTCTTTAATCTTCCCCGTCTGTCCTCTCATTCGCACCCTCCGGGGACTTACTATCCAGCCCCATTTTACCTCCGTGAATTTGTTTATGTTGTCGCATTGCCATCAAGGACACTCACCTTAATGTCAGTGACCCCAGGCATGTATCAAATTCTAACTGCAGTTGTTCACTGTGTGCAACAACCGCATCTACTAACTGTTGCAGATCCTGCTCATTGTCTGCAATCAATACTGTATTATCTGCATATCTAGTGTAATTGATGTTTTGTCCTCCAATGATGATTCCATTTATATCTTCTACATTTCTGAAAATATTTTCACTGTAAAGGGAAAAAAGATCTGGAGACATTACACATCCCTGTCTCACACCTCTCTTTATAGGTTGATATTGTCCCACTTCATTATCAATCCTTATGGCCGCTTGTTGTTTCCAATATATGTTTTTTTTAAAAATAAGTCTAATGTCTTTCCTATCAATTTGTAAATCTGCAAACACATCTACCATGTTGACATGTCTTATTCTATCGAAAGCCTTTGTGTAGTTAATAAAGCAAAGATGTATATCTTTGTTTACTTCTATAGAACGTTCACTAACTGATCGCAGTATATAAATAGCATTTACTGTACTCTTTCCTTCCATAAACCGACATATCAGGTTGTATTTTCTTCCTCACTCTTTGCATGATAACTCGCAGCAAAATCTTCGTGATGTGACTCATTATACTAATTGTCCTATATTGATCTCACTTCAAGGCTCCTGATTTCTTTGGGAATAGCAACATTTAAATCTTGAGGTAACAAAAACAACAACAATTTCAACAAATTAAACGAAATTCTCTATAGAAAATGAATAAAGACAGCTGCAAGCAATCAAACCAATATTTCAACAGATGTTGATCCAGATAAATGACAGGAAATTGACAGATTCGAATGTCAAAGTGTAATGTTTGTGGGCGATGGAAATGGGAAGACATAAATTAACACAACAGACGTTGCTCTGCAAAGACTACAGCAATTAGTATCAATTGGGAACGAACGAACTTTATTTTCAAAGAGTCACAAAATGGGAACGCAGGCCCGTCTTACATTCGGCCCTTCGAATCACATCTTTCGTTCATCACTTGTGCATATTACATTCACATAGGACGAAACAACATTGTCAAATGAATGTTGTAAACACAAACAATGCATATTACCATGTTATGAGACAGGTAGGCAGGAAGGCAGGCAGACACGCACATACACACACGCACATGGTAAACACATACATAAATACCTGCATACTTACTTAATCATTTACATAAACTCTCACATGTATGATCCCAATCAATAATACATAAATACACACTCCCTCGCATACACATATAATCACTCACAATCACACACTCACTACCAACAGTTTGCTTATACAAGCATACATTCTGTCTGTCTGTCTGTCTGTCTGTCTGTCTGTCTCTCTCTCTCTCTCTCTCTCTCTCTCTCTCTCTCTCTCTCTCTCTCTCTCTCTCTCTCTCTCTCTCTCTCTAGCTCTCACTAACTCTTTGAGGCCACCAATACAGTTCATAATTACACACACATGTAATTGTTGGCACTCGTAGAAGAACGAGGAAGAAGTAGAGGCTGGAGGAAGTACTAGACTACATAAAAACTTAAAGCTTTAGTTACCGACCGGGATTCGAACCTGTCACCTCCCAATGATGGCAACGCCGCGATGCAGGAACAATTGTAACTCGAAGCTAGAGGGTGTCTAGTTGGTCGTGGGGAGAACAGTGATGGAAGACTTTGTGCCTGGTCGTAAAGGCAGAGGTGGACCAGCAAGGAGATGGACACAAGACATGGCAGACACCTCGGGCATGAGGGTACATGAGGGTTCATGAGGGTATATGAGTATGGGTGCATGAGGGTGGGTTCATGAGGGTTCATGAGGATGTATGGTGGTTCATCAGGGTACATGAGGGTCAATCAATCATGTGCCATGCCGGAAAGCTGGGCGTTCATGACTCGCCATTTAACTCGGTCACCAGTGAAGTGGATCAGCTCAGTGTTCCTGCCTCGTCCATGCCATGTGACCAATCCATCCAGGTATTTTCCTCTCGGTCTTCCTCTTGGTCTGTTCGCTTCTATCTTGCCAATAGTCACTAAGTTCTTTAATACATTTCTTCTCATAACATGTCCAAACAATTGTGACTGTCTACGTCTAATTTCTCTAATCAATTTGCGATTTTCATTTGTCTCCTGTAGTATTTGGTCATTGGTTTTTTCTGTATGTCCATGGTATTCTTTGCATTTTCCTCAGAAACCACATTTCTGCAGCCATCAGATGTATCCCCTCAACACTCTTTTTCTTGTTTCAATTAACATCTTTTTAATGGTCAGAATGTTTTTCATCTTGCTAAAGGCTACTTTCGCCATGTCGATTCTTGTTCGAATCTCTTCAAGACATTTCCCATCAGATGTTATGACTGTTCCGAGATAATTGTACCGATTCACTTGTTGAAGAATATTCCCATTTACTTGTATATTACATTGTGGTACTTCGTTCTTCCTAGTGACGACTATAACCTGTGTCTGTTTACAATTTAATTCTAACCCCAGTTGCTCACTGTGTACAACAACCGGATCTACTAATTGTTGCAGATCCTGCGCATTGAAGCAATCAATACTGTATCATCTGCATATCTAATGTTATTAATGTTTCGTCCTCCATGTCAGAATCTCCATCGCCATCGCCTGTAGGCGACGGAGAAGCACTACGATTAACCCGGCTGACAGCTACTACGCAGTTGACGCCTAGTGGTCAGCATGACGCACGAAGCGCACGGGGACTAACAGAAGGGCTAACGAGAAACATCGGCGTTAGCTCAGACTGCTTCAGGACTCGAGACAGGACGGACATGAGAGAAAGTGTTGCGTTTATTATTCTATGCTCTATGTGAGAAAGCCTGTATGCTGAGTAGAGTCTGTGTAAGGACTGAGTGAGTGCTTTGTTCTATGCATTTATGAACTTGTATATTGTATATATGTATTTTCAATGGCATTGTCGCTAGTTGTGAGCGCAGTTATATGAATGCCGTTGAATATGTGATTAAAGTGTTTCAGTTATGTCGCCGAGAGTCTGAGAACAATCATTCGTTGTGTTTGATTGTTTTCACTCCTGTTAGAGAACACAAGCCATTTTCAAGTTGTATGTAAGACCCTGACAGGGAGTGGACGTGGGAAGCTCGTCCGGCTTTGAACAAATTATACTTGGAAGTTAGAGAATGAACGTGGGAAGCTCGTCTGGTTTTGAACAAATTATACTTGGAAGTTAGAGAATGAACGTGGGAAGCTCGTCCGGCTTTGAACAAATACTTGTAAGCTAGGGAGCGAAAGTGAGGATCTCATTCGATTTTGAACGAATTACATTTGTAAGCTAGTGGTTGAACGTATGAAAATGAATTGTTAAACGAATGAAAGCATGGACAAGCAAGAGCAACAGTAGTCAGTGAGTTACAGTTGTACCAAATTTTCCATTAATCTGAACTGACGACGAGACGACATACAATTATACTTGACTGCATACAAACCTATAAACACTTAGTTGACATCGCATACATCACAGAGTCAAACACATACTAATATTTTCTCCCCCAAGTAAACAGGTGTGTCAGTTATAATTGTAGAAGTACGAAATTGACCAAGCTTCCCTTCTCTGGTGCAGTACCAAAAGAAAGGACTTCCAAAGCTCCGAACCCCATCGACACTTAAGTATTGTTTCCTTATATACTTTTGTAGGGGATCAGGCCTTATCTGAAATTTTTTTCCACTGTTGTATATTGTACATGTACTATATTTAATTGCATATTATAATAATTTTTGTATAAGACCAGTGTAACAAAACTGTAAAAGTACCATGGCTACGTTACACGATTTTATTGAATCTGGACTAAAATTAAATCTAAACGGAGACGAGTTGACAAAGTGCAGTGAGGCACAATATTCAGAACATGTCCAAAGAGAGGATAGAGCTGCTGAAAGGGAACTAAGAAAGGCAGAGTTAGAGGCTAAGAAAGCAGTTATATGCTAAGAATAAACAAGCAGAAACAGACGCTGAACTAAGAAAAGCTGACATCAGCGCACAAAGTAAACCAGAAGAACTGGAAATTCAGTTAAAACTTAAGCAGCTAGAAATCGAAACTTCTGACGACAAAGAATCTAGAAAACTAGAAATGAAAGAGAAAGAGAACCAATATAAGAAGTATCAAGGAATCGTTAAAAATGTCGCTACTGGGGACTGTATTTCAGCATTTACTCAAAATTTTGAAAAAAATAATGGAGCACTACCAAGTACCACTTACAGATTGGAACATAATCTATATGAGAAGTCTATCTGGGGAACCATTAAAAGTCATAGAAACCATCCCTAAAGAGTTAAGAAAAGACTATCACTACATGAAAGCCAAAATCATGGCACATTTTCTATTAGATGAGGCAGGTTATAGGGAACAGTTTGCTAAATTAGCTCCAAAAGCAACACAAACGTTCTCTGATTATACATCGCAAGTCCAAGACGTTTTCAGTAAATGGTTATCGTCAGCGAAAATTGACAACAATTTTGATCGTTTGAAAGATCTAATATTGAGAGATAAGATCATATCATCGCTGCCACCACCTTTTTCACGATTTTTACAAGAGTGTGAATGTGAGACTGTCCAGCAGATGGAGAAACGTGGATCGGCTTATTTTACAGCCAATAAAGACTGTTTTGTAAATGTTCTTAAAGAGACAGAATTCGTAGCAGCCGCTACATATGATAAATCTAAACCAACCAGTTAAACAAACAAACACCATTTAGACAATTCAACAACTACCGTTGTAAATACTGTAATTATAATCCATAGTGAAAGTGAAATGTGTGATAAACATCCAGGATACCTTACCTATTTACAAAATCACATAGATAAGCAAGAGAGGAAAGAAAGAACTATAAACGATTGACTAAATGTTATCTTTGTAAAGCGTACGGCCACTGGCGTCATGCTTGTAAGGGAAAGCAAATGACAAGGAAAGCCAATGCTGCAATGTTCGATAGCTTCATCCTCTGAAGAAGAGCAAGAAGAAAATCAACATCCAGCTAATGCAGCAGAAATTATTGATGTATTCCAACTAGAAAATGTGCACTACCTGCAATCCGCTTCCATGAAGATGGTTTATTAACATGTGGTCATTCCATACCAATAGCAAATGAAGGAAGCCAATCTAGTAATAGATTCAAAATGGAAGCTAAACATCCATCAGGGCTATGTCAACGGAAAAGTAGCCACTGTTTTGAGAGATAGTGGGAGTACTCTAATTGGTTTAAGGAAAGACTTTATACATTCTGCAGATTACACAGGTAAACATGTAACATGCAGAACTTTTTCAGGGAATATTGAAAAATATCCACTTGCATGGGCATACATTCAGACACCTTTTTTGACAGGCAAGGTAAAATGCGCAGCATTGTTTAATCCATGTTGTGATATAATTATTGGGTACCTGCCTGAAGTTAATGATATGCCACGTGACCTTGTAACATCTTGCTGTGAAAATATTTTATCAAATAACTCAGTAACGAGATCAGCTGCAAAATCACTAAGACAATCTGGTGCCATCTACAGAGAATATGCCAACAAGAAGAACAGAACAATAACGTTGACACCAGGACAGGGCGTGCTACTTCTCTTACCCAGCGACAAAAATCTCCTAGCAGACTCTTGGCAAGGACCTTTTAAAATACTAAGACAAATTTCAACAGTAGACTACGAAGTTGCAATAAATAACAAAAACAAAATATTCCACATTAACATGTTAAAACCCTACTATAACAGAGACGAAGACCAAGACGAGACAGCAGCAAACACAACCGTAGTAGACCACACAGACTTAGAAGATACAGACGAAATACCAGTCCCATCACTCAATACGACAGACACACTGCAAGACATCAAACTATCTCCAAATCTCTCTCAGACTGAGACAGACAACTGCAGACAACTGTTACAAGACTATAGAACCATTTTCTCCAACCATCCAGGACAGACGGATCTAGTAGAACACCAGATCATACTGACAACTCAGGTACCAATAAAGTGTAGACCTTATTCAATACCAATACATTACAAAGACAAATTACACCAAGAAATCTTAGACCTTGAGAAAAACCAAATTATTAGAAGATCACAATCACAATATTGTTCTCCTATCGTGATTGTTAGAAAAAAGGACAATTCAATACGCCTATGCGTTGATTATCGAAAACTCAACGCAGTAACGCAATTAGATTCAGAACCAATGGCTAATTGTGAGGACATACTGACAGAAATGACAGATGCCAAATACTTCACAAAACTCGACATGACAAAAGGGTACTGGCAAATACCCATGACCGAGGACGCTATCCACTTGACAGCATTTGCAACATCTTGGGGACTATACGAATGGTGTAAACTTCCATTTGGACTAGTCAATGCCCCAGCGACATTTGTAAGAATGACAAGACTGTTACTGGCAGACATACCCAATATCCTATCATATATGGACGACATCTGTGTACACACAAGGACAATGACAGAACACCTAGTGACGCTACGACAAACTTTTGAACGCATCAGGCAACATGGCCTGACAGTAAAGCCGGCAAAAGTAGAAATTGCCTATCATGAAATTACTTTTCTAGGCTACAAAATTTGTGATGGATATATTACCACTGATGACAATATTGTTTCGAGAATTCTAAAACTTATCACTTCCTACGACCAAAAAGGAAGTAAGAAGTATGTTAGGATTGTTGAATTATTACAGAAGATTCATACCTAACTTCTCTAGTTTGACAGAAATGTTCACAAATCTTTTAACAAAAAGCCAACCTAATAAAATTTTAAACAGAGAGGGCCTGAGACCTGCCTTTACAAAAGTATTGTCATATTTTTCCTCCAATCCCATATTAAAATTGCCAAATCTGAACATTCCTTTCAGATTGAGAACTGACGCGAGCACGATAGGTATAGCGGCGGTTTTGTTACAAGCCTATGATGACATCTTACATCCAGTGTATTATGTAAGCCGCAAGTTGTCACCAAGAGAACGTAGATGGTCTACACCAGAGTTGGAAGGTCTCGCATTAATTTATTCTATTTCTAAATTATCTAAGTATTTGCTAGGTAAACATTTCATCGTTGAGACAGATAACAACCCATTAACTGTCATAACAAAAGGTACACCGACAAACCACAGAATCGCCAGATGGGCGCTACTACTGCAGAACTACAGCTTCGAGATACGACACATCAGTGGCACAGACAATACGATTGCAGACCTACTCTCAAGATGTCCTCTCGATACGTCCATGGACAGTTTAACGACGCCTGAGCGCAATGACTAATGCTGTTACCTACGGCGCTCAGACAAGCGTCACATTCCAGCGGACAATATTCACTTATACCAATACCGCTGTGAAAAATTACTTTCTGTGATAAGGACGAAGTCCTGTGATTTATTCGAAATACATTTTTAACTAGTGAATGCGACGAATAAATGAACGACTAGAATGTGAAAGGACAGTGATTTTAAACCTTTATTATCAGTCTCACGAACAGTGTTAACAGTACTACACATGTGTATAGACTTACCGTATTCCAGCTTTCGGTAACATCCAGTAGTACCATCGCTTATGTATACTAGTGATATAAGCGCAGTGAGTTGTTCGAATATTTTAACTGTGAAACAGACTGTGTTAAATAGACGACAGTAGAGGAATCCAAAACATCCGGAACAGTGTAATCCAAACATGTGCTAACAAGAACAGTGTGTATTACTACAACAGTGTGAACACATTAGTTATGTACTTCCGCTTCCTTTTCTAATTATTTTCTAAATTTATCAAAAATAGCAGACTATACCACAAATAGTCACGAATGAATGACCGAGTGAACGATTTTTGTGACACTAAAATTTACATATGATAAATAGAATGAAAGGATTTATATATTTGTGATCTAAGAATCATTGATTGATTAATTTTTTCTCAATGGTGCCAATTATGCCACTATTGAAAATAAATATCAAACTATGACGCTTAGAATAGAAATAACAAATGTACTTTATTTTTTTGAAAGAATTTGAAAATTATCTCCCATAACATTTAATGATTGCATCTAAAGGGAAACAATCTGACATATCAAAAATGTAAGCATGCATATATTTTCTTTTTCATAGTAGCCAGAATGACTACAGGTCACCAGGTGACGTCAACTATGCGTGGAAGATAGTTACTGAGGTTGGCGGACCAGTATTGGATTATCCGACCATATCGGTTGGTTTCTAATTCTGAAATCATCTCATAAGGGAGATGATTTAGGGCCTAACATGTTCTTTTTGTCTTTTTTTTCTTTTGTTGGGAGGTAGGGCGTTGCTTGAAAGATAGCGTTAGTCGCTGTTAACTACCGGTCTGGCTTAAGTCCATTTTCAACCAAGGTACTAATCCAACTAGGGGACAACACTTGATGAGAGTAGCCTCATGGCAGCACTGAAGGAAATATGTATCATGCATCATGACCAAGTAAATGTCAATGTATAAATATACCAGAGAGTCACCTAACAGGATAAACAGTTAGTCGATTCTGACTTATAAATATATTATTAACTTAAACCATGTATAAACACCCATGATGAAAGGATATCCCTTTCATAAGAGGGGGCGGCGGAGAGTGTCAGAATCTCCATCGCCATCGCCTGTAGGCGACGGACAAGCACGACGATTAACCCGGCTGGCAGCTACTACGCAGTTGAGGCCTAGTGGTCAGCGTGACGCACTGAAGCGCACGGGGACTAACAGAAGGGCTAACGAGAAACATCGGCGTTAGCTCAGACTGCTTCAGGACTCGAGACAGGACAGGACATGAGAGAAAGTGTTGCGTGTATTATTCTATGCTCTATGTGAGAAAGCCTGTATGCTGAGTAGAGTCTGTGTAAGGACTGAGTGAGTGCTTTGTTCTATGCATTTATGAACTTGTATATTGTATATATGTATTTGCAATGGCATTGTCGCTAGTTGTGAGCGCAGCCTTATATGAATGCCGTTGAATATGTGATTAAAGTGTTTCAGTTATGTCGCCGAGAGTCTGAGTACAGTCATTCGTTGTGTATGATTGTTTTCACTCCTGTTAGAGAACACGAGCCATTGTCAAGTTGTATGTAAGACCATGACACTCCAATGCTGACTCCATTTATATCTTCTACATTTCTGAATATATTTTCACTGTACAGGGAAAACAAGATCTGGAGACATTACACATCCTTGCCTAACACCTACCTCTCTTAATAGGCTGATATTGCCCCACTTCATTATCAATACTTACGGCATATTCTTGTTTACTTCTATAGCACGTTCAATAAATGTTCGCAGCATATACACAGCATTTACTGTATCCTTTCCTTCCACAAACACACATTGTTCTTCCCCTATTTCAGGTTGTATCATGAGAGTACATGAGGATTTATGATGGTGCATGACAGTACATGAGGTCACATAGGATATTTCAACCAAAATAGGCAGAAATCTCTCCCCAGGAGTTAGCCGACAGTCTCTAGAAATTATGGCTCGTTATAAGAATATCTAACGTGATGATCCAGATAGAAGAAACTGGGATTCATTTGGGTGACAAAAGGTAGAAGATGAAGAACACTCGTGTATGTAGAAAGACCTAACACGAGAATCTAAGTTATCTGGTCGGTTTCTCTTGTCTTAGTAGTAAGCCCCCTGTTTTAAATACTTTCACGCACTCACTTGCACGCCTTGCGTTCAAATAATCAAGAGTGGTGTACATTGGTACAAGTATAAAACAATAATAAGTTCTTTTAATAACAGGTATACAACCACACAGGTTCTGAGTTCAACATGTGAACTATAATTAATGGATAGTTGGCTGACAAATTTGGTACAAAAGTAAAAGTAATCTCTGGCCTACATTGGTGTAAGCAGTCATCACGCACACAATTACAGACACATATGCTCGCAGACACAGAGTAACATGATACGTCTTGATCTCGTCTAGTGCGATTCCACTGTTGTAGTGTTGGAGTTAAGGTCCATCCAGGTACTTGATGCTCCACCGGATTCTATGCTCCTATTAACTCAAAGTGAATCAGCTACCTTCTTCCCAGTTTCAGCAATAGCAACAGCAGCAGCGAGGCTCCTTGAAGGAAAACAAACAGTGCCATAGCTCTCATTATCTTGGCCATTGTCACGTGTCTGAGGGTTGGTGTTGTGTGTGTCTGTGGTGTGTGTCAGATTGGCAGAATAGGGACAAGAGATAGTTCCTATCTGCTATTCTGCAGCAAAACAAAGAGTCCATAAATCTATATAGATTGGCTATACATTGTATAACTGTAACAAGACCCCCGGGGCTTGGACAGGTATGTTACTATAGTTAATATCCCCGGCCTTTGCTCCTACCACCCCAATAGGACTATACATCTACAAGGCCCCACACATGCCGGGAAAGCTGACCTTTCTCTCCCCTCTTATGGATTCCTACCCAAAGGGGGCTCGGACAAGACAACAGTCATACTAATACACAAAGCCATGGCTAACAAAGCAAAATTTAATTTCTGTATACGTCAACGGTAACTCAGAGAAGGATGGCTGAAAGCCTGGATAGAAGACAATATGTACACCGGAAGATCTCCTGTTGATCCGTCTTCATCACAGAGCATGCGACTTCAGTTCGTGAGGCTGCCCCGTTGTAGTTAACGACTCACCCGAGAAACCTCCAGTGTAAAGGAACTCCAAGGCATAGACCCTTCCAAAGTCTTCTCCTCCCCCTGTGAACAAGATCTCGGGCTGGTCAGGCGTAGGACTAATGCCTGACAGACACTTCACCAACAATTGAGGATCATCCCTTGATGACTTACTAAATCACAAGTTCCACTCCGCTGATGATGTCTGGGTCGACCCTAGAATCCTAGATGTCCCCAACTGAAGAAATGTACTATAGCACAATACACTAATGTATATAAGAGCCGGATTGCTCTTCTATCTCGCAAGTTACTGGGAAACACTTATCAGCAACCTATAAATGGAGCACTGGCTCCCTAGTACCACAATGTCACAATTGCATGACTCAACAAGTGAATGTTAGAACTGAACATATTCTCATGTAGCTATCTTCCCCAGTTCGGTAGGTATTAACTACCTCCACAGTTCACCAAGTCTGTCCATCAACTCAGTTCGGTAAGTATCAACTACCTTCACAGTTCACCAGAATATCAAATCCCTTCTGTCGGTCACATGACCTAGTTCATGGTTTCAATAAGGAGCACAACTGTAGATTCACATCTTAAGTCTAGTGAAATTAGACAATGTGTCCCACGACGACCCAGCCGGTCCGGAAACATAATAAACTGGCCATTGTCATGACTGGTAAACACTCTCTTCAACAGCTCAAATTCATGGCCTTGAAAATCCCAAGGTTATCATTGATCTAGCATTGTACCAGTTCCTTACTGGCTGGAATCACTAGACGCTTCAGTCTTTGACCCTACCTGGATCGGTTGACTAACTTCGTCGGACTCGTTGCGGTGGTCTTAGCATAGACCTAACGGGCTAATCTCAACTCAATTGACTCTCACGTGTTGACGTAGGCAGATTCAGAAGACTGATCCCAGTAATGCCTCAAACCTCATCTTGATTGGCACTGGAACGAGCAAGTCCCGTCGAGTTTATGGTTGAACTCATGAATCTCCATAGGATATACTATAACAGATCCTGAAACATGGAGGGGTTGGTGTGACTACTCAACTACAACAAGGACTACACTGCATCTCCACATTAACACATGCCTCTCAGTAATATATATATATATATAATACAATATATATAAGTGATCATCAACATCATCGATCCACTCTTAAATACAATGTATAGGCATGAGGCTGCAAGAGAAAGCAATAATGTGTATAGTCAAGTAACTCGTCTGGGCAACAGATAGCCCGATAGCGCCAGAGTAGACTGTATGACTCTGTCAAAGTATCCTTCGCCTGGTGCTAATCCACTCATGTTTCTCCACCATCCGCCAACCAGAAAATACACCTACTTCTCTTTCAGTGTAGTGGTTACATTATCTAGGATGTGCCCAGCCGGACATCTCCTCACCTACCTAACTCAACAATTAATCAATCACTTCACCCATTGATCGATTAATTAAACCTAATTCATTAATGACTACACAACATTAATAAATTATCTACATCACAATTCACTAACGTAGCATTAATAAATTATAAACTAGGAATTGTTAAACTTAATTAACAAACTCATAACACAGCAACAGCTTCTGTTCCGGGATCTCCGTCCAAGAACAACGTTAGACCTTTATTATTTGACCTTCATCTATAACGGTCAAGTCTGTTCAGGTCTAGCACAGATATGGTGGCAGTCCACCGAAAACACTTTCCCAGAGCTGCTGTGGGCACAGAGCATCTTGTTCCGTGGCGAGTTAGGCCACATCATCCATTTTAGAGAGGCTTCCAGCCCCTTATCTCCTAAATCTCCAGTCCCCCAAACCTGTCCAATTACCACAGAGGATACTTCTACTTCCTCACTGCAGTGAATAAGTTACCCCATTATCAGAGTCAGGTTTCTTGAAGAGGAGAATAATAGAGACAGACCAGGTTCTGTACATAGTTCGGATCTACATAGACGCAACGGCCTCGATTACAGAGCGTCGCATCGCTCTCGGTAGGGTATATTAATTCCACCTTCGGTTAAGCACGATCGCTTTGGGTCGGACAGGTCTAATAACCAGTCGGTTAGCTAGACATACGCCCGATTGGACACGCATGGTCCCTCTGGCGGACGGCATGTAAACAAGCAGTGACATCAGGCATCATAAATACTTCCTATCAAGCGCTATTCAGTCAAAATAAAACATTTCTGTCTATGAGTAATAGCACTGGCATTTTCACACAGCAAGTACTTACCTTAGAGATCTCCATAAAATTTTTGTGGATTTTAAAAAGGCTTATGATAGTGTCCATAGGAATAGTCTATGGAATGTTATGCAGGAATTTGGAATACCAAGGAAGTTAATTAACATGACCAAACTATGCATGGAAGATACTTATAATATAGTAACATATAAAGGCAGGAAATCAGACCCCTTCCAAATAACATCTGGCTTGAAACAGGGTGATGCACTATCGCCGCTACTCTTCAATCTGGCTCTAGAGAAAGTTGTAAGGAAGGTAAAGGAGGAATGTGATATTGGAGGAACATCCAAGCTGCTTGGTTATGCAGATGATATAGATATTATAGGGCAAAGTGAACAAAAGACATTAGAAATATTGACTCACTTAAAGGAAAAAGCCCAACAGATGGGGCTGGTTATCAACCAAGATAAGACAGAATATATGGTAATTTCAAGAGACGGAATGGCTAAAAACTCTGGCCACATACAAATAGATAATATGACCATTAAAAGAACGGAAACATACAAATACCTGGGTACAATCTTCAACTGCTCCAACATCATAAGGGAAGAAATACAAACTAGAATCAACTCTGGAAATAAGATATACTATGCACTACAACATCTACTAAAATCAAAGGCGCTATCTCGTAACACCAAAATCACAATATACAAAACACTGATCAGACCAGTTGTGCTGTATGGCTCTGAAACCTGGAGTACAACGAAAGGAGACGAAGCCTTGTTACAAACCTTTGAGAACAAAATTTTAAGACGCATCTTTGGACCCATTAGGGATACACAAAGTGGAGAGTGGAAAAGAAGAAGTAACAAAGACATTTATGATTTGTTTAAGTCCCCGCTAATCACTGGTATCATGAAGGCTAATAGACTACAATGGCTGGGGCATATAGAAAGAATGGAAGATAATAGGGAAACAAAACTCGCTTACACTCAGGAAATAAATGACCGTAGACCCCGAGGTAGACCAAGAAGGCGGTGGAGAGATAATATACATACAGACCTACAAGCACTTGGAATCAACGACTGGCAAGAGAAGGTCCACCAGAGAGACGAATGGAGACAGATTGTATTTGCAGCAAAGAACCTCAATGGCTCGGAATGCTGAAGAAGAAGAAGTACTTACCTGCACATCCCAATGAAATAACACCACCTTGTTTCCCGGAATAATAACCGCCACTGATATCAGGCATAAGTTACAAACCTATTCTAGCTATGCAAATGACACATCACTATCAATAATAATAAGCAATATCTCATCACTATTAAATGATTCTAGCATCACTATTTAACGAATGTCATCCTACTTTACAGCCCTGAGCATGTTGTCAAAGACTCAACCGCATCCCCTCCGCCAGGGAGAGCGGTCAATCCTGGAGGGACCAGGAGGAGATACGGTGCCCGAGACAAGAGCAGGGGAGATGAGGGAATCGTGGAAGGTTAGCCACTCCCTCAGAATACACGCAGGCGGTGTGCAGAGAGTTAGCACTCTAATCACGATACCACCACACCTCATGAAGCCAGAGCACAGTTGAGTAGACACTCAACAGGCCACGTTTTGCCAGCAGCGTGCGATGTGAGGTAACACGCACGAAGGAGAAGGTCACCCCCGCGTGGTGTGTAACCAGGGGAGAGATGTTCGGCAGACGGGAGACTGGACTTGGGGCGTTCACGTCGTTTAGAATAGCGTTAGGAGTTTTGTGGTCACTCATAGATAGAGTTAACATAGGGTTAGCAGTTTGTGTTAGATAATTCTGTGGCTGTATATTGTGTAATGCATTAGCGACTGTTTACCGCTTGTAAGCGAGCCAACGGCAATAAAATGGACCATGCATTTTGCCTCCCACACGACTTGCAAGTTGTCTTGTATGAGTGTGTGAGAAGTACCCGATGATGCCTGTCAGTTAAGTTGTTGACAGGCCAGGGTAATTGTGGTGTCAAGAAGTGGTGCTTGGACGAAAGAGCCAAGCTAATACCCACAACCCAGGGTAATTGTGGTTGTCAGAAGTGAAGCTTGAATGTAATATTCAAGCTACTCCACTCGTCCACGAGGCTCTAAGACTAGGGTTTAATTTGTGTAGTGACGATGATTTGTGCAGACGAGAGAATTTTGCAAGCTAGAAATGTGCCTATCGTGACGTATTAAACTGTTTAATTGTGTTTATGAAGTATTTATTTAGTGAGATTATGTATTCATCAAAGCTGTAAGTATTAATATTCTTGCTTTCTCATATTTATTTATATATTTACCTTTTTGTTGAGAAATGAGTACCAAAAATGATTCACGGCGGAGCGATATAAAGCTAGCCAACAATATCGATTTTTCATCGCGCTGTGCTGTGACGTCAGATGATTGACAAACAGTCGTCTGGGCTCATTAGCATACAGCAATCGAGTGTGTAGAGATTTGCTAAACAGCTGCTCGCCTGAATCGGTACGTTATATCATTTATTATTTATTTATTCCAACTACTAAAGGAATATATTTATTTATTTAAACATTATGATGTTATTTTTATTTCTTTAAAAGCAGATATGCATATTTTTGGTCATATTTTCTCTGTGTTTACCGTCACGATGGAACTATTTTTTGGCCAGGCAGATGATACTTGCCTGCACAACACGTACAGAAATTAAATAGATTAGTAACGTAAGGCAATAACTGATAGAGCAAAGACAGGACATTGACATTTAATTTATTTAATACATATTCTAGTTGTTCGTGAATCTGTCTGTCATTGTCTAAGTCATTGTCCGTAGGGGTCTGGGTTAACATATCGTGTAATAGGCCTGATTACTACGGCCCTGCATATCAAAGGGCGAACTACACCTGATTACGGCCCTGTGTACCAAATAGTTTGCTGGTAACGACACGTGTTTCCACCCTAAAGTACCAAGGTGTCCTGTGGCAACGGAGTTCCGTTCCCCGATCCTCGGGAACGTTAAAGCTGAGTACACTTATATATTTTGGCATGCAATTTGATTAATAGTGCATCTCTTTTTCATCTTTTGAGACACTATTGTATTTTTTGTGCTCTGTTTTTTCAGCATTAAATTTTGCAGGGCACAAGCAAAGAGTACAATTCTTTGCGCTCATTGGCGAACAAACATAACCTATCAAAGAAAAATAAGTAAATAATTAATAAACAACATGTCAACGTTACTTGATTTTATTAAAGAAGGCAAAGCATTAGGACACACGGGAAAAGAATTAGAAAAGTATTCTGATCAAAAATATAAAGAAGCAAAAGATGCGGAGACTGCTGAACGCACACGAAAATGGGATGCTGAGAGAGAGGAACGCACACGAAAATGGGATGCTGAGAGAGAGGAACGCACACGTAAATGGGATGCGGAGAGAGAAGAAGATGAACGAATAAAACAACACGAATTGGAAACTAGACGAAAAGAAATAGAATTAAAACATCAAAAAGATATGACACAACTAGCTGAGATAACAAAACAAAAAGAAAAGGATAATGAGCAACAACAGTTAGAACATGATAAGAAGATTAAACAACAACAGTTAGAACATGAGAAGAAGATGAAACAACTACAGGTAGAAGCTGAGACACGTTTAAAGATGAAACGTATAGAGTTAGACTCACGCGCAGAAATCGCTGCCACTAAATTAAAAAGTCAGCAAGAGGAAAATAAGTTCAAGAAATACAAAAACATTATCAAACCATATTGCAAAGACGATTCAATAGCAGCCTGGACAGATAATGTAGAGTATCAATTTAAATATCACCAAGTTCCTGTAGATATGTGGGCCCCTATTTATATGAAGAATCTAAGTGGTGAGCCCCTTAAAATAATAGAATCTATCCCTAATGAGCTCAAATCTAACTATCAATACATCCGTGACAGGATTATGCAGCACTTTTTACTTGATGCCCCTGGGTATCAGAGTCAGTTCTCAAATTTAAAACCTAAACATAATGAGACATTCATTGATTACGTCTCAAATGTTCAGATGGTAATAAACAGGTGGCTTAAAGCAGCTAACATAGGTAAAGACTTTGATAGATTAAAAAACTTAATAGTTATGGACAAGGTTATATCTACTATACCTTCTCCTTTTGCCAAATTTTTGCAGCAATCAGACATTGAGAACATCGAGCAATTTGAAAAAAAAGGCTCGAAATATTTTTCTGCAAACAGAGATATTTTTAAGACCTCAATTGACTCGGAAATAGTTTCTTGTGTGAAAGACCAACCAAAAAATTATCAGAAGAATAGAAAACCATTTCATAAAATCCACAAGAAAGAAAGTAAAGTATCAAAATGCATCTACTGTCAATTTTTTCATGACACTTCTTCAATGTGTGACAAATCGCCAGATTATCCGGCACATCTGGAAAATGTCATCAAAAAGCAGCAAAGTAAAAGATCTGCACGCAGGCGTGCGATCAAATGTTTTTTTTTGTTCCTGTTATGGCCATTATAGTAATAAGTGCCTTGGCCGGCAGCGTATGAAAGCCAGTAATGCCATTTTGATTGACACCTCTTTAGATAGATGGTAGTAAGAATAAATGTGCAGTTGAAAATGAAGGTGAGGTTGAGTGTGCCTTACCTTTCAGCCAAGCTGAAGATGTGTGTGGGGCAAACGATATGTTAAGCTTCGACAGCTGTGAACGATGTCACCAATTCCATACAGACTCAAAACTAGAATGTGGACATACAGTACTATGCTCATCTGAGAGTGTGAACGCAGCAATAGCCTCCAGAGGCAATCTTGTGTTCCACAATGCGATGGTCAATAATGTAGCATGCCAGTGTTTGCTGGACAGCGGCAGCACCCTTATTGGTCTTCGGAAAGAACTGGTTAATCCGGGTGATTACACAGGTGATACTGTCAAATGCCGTACCTTCTCGGGTAACATTGAAATTTACACTTTGGCAAAAGCCCATATTGATTCTCCTTTTCTCTCTGGTACCTTTACTTGTGCAATACTAAACAACCCTTGTACTGACTTAATTTTGGGGTGCTTACCCCAACTGAAACAATGTACTAATGAAGAAATAGTTGCATGGGAGAAATTAAATGCAGCTAATGCAACAACAAGAGCAGACAGTGTGAAACATCAAGACACACTTCAAGATGAGAGACTACTGTTGCTTTCTCCAACTGGCACCGACGACAACAGCAGACAAGAATTTATAAAACAGCAAAAAGCTGACCCAAGTGTGTCTCCATACTTAAAATTACTAAAAGATAAAGCAAAAATAACCAAAAATGCATCTTGTTTATTTAGACGTAAGAATGGCATTTCAACTACAGGTCATGCTACTGGTAACCATGAACAGGTGTTACCTGAACAACACCGGTTAACTATGCCAAAATATGCACATAAAACACCGGTGACTGGTCATCTTGCATACAACAACACCAAACCAGGTTTTTTCAAGAAGATAAAATTATGTTTTCAAAATGTATTTGCGTGTAATGTCTGTCAACAATTGGTACAAAAGTTTAAGGGTAGACATCCTACAACTGAAGTACAACCTTCTATACTGGCTCCCAAGCCATTTGATAGAGGAAGGGTCAGTTCTACCACAAACACACAAACAACGGTGCAAGAACCAGTGATCTTGAACTTGATCAAGACAGATGTAGGCTACTTCCATACCAACGAAATGGCAACGACTATACAAGGTGTTACATAACCATGGTACATGTTGACTATGAAATATCGATAAACATACACTTAGAGATATTCCATGTCAACATGCGTAAACTTTACTTTTCAAGACAACAGACAGAAGTAGAGACAGACGAACATATTGCAACAACACCAAGTGATCAGACGACAGACATACATAGCGCAACTACACTAGTTAGTGAGACTGGCAAATCCGACGAGGGGCATACATGTAGTGAACTTATAGAATACACATGAATAAATCAGAATACTGATGACTGGACAATACACCTACTGAAACTGAGACATGCCTTTGACAGAGTGCGACTCTTCGGTCTCACTGTCAAACCAAGCAAAGTCAAATTATGCCTAAAATAAATTCATTTTTGGGTCATGTCATTTCTCAAGTCCAACTATAGACTGACCTGAAAATTAGTACCAAAATTATAAATCTGACCATGTCTAACAGAAAGAAACAGGTCAGAAGCCTTTTGGAATTAGTAAACTTACTCAGAAATTACAATTCTATATTCCTATGTTTTAAAAGGCATTTGTGAAATGAAATGTGAAAGATGCATTATTAATTTCTGCATTGTCAAAAATGAAAATTCTTTTTTGTAAATATTCCAATCCTCCGCTTGCCTAATCCTAGGCTCGTTTATTATTCTAGGACAGATGCTACCAGTACTTAGGCCAATTTTTTGAGGGCATCTTCCACCCGAGTTGCTACGTGAGCCGTAAGATCACACCTGCTGAGTCCAGAGATTGCATATCACAGTTGCAACCCTAAGCGTCATCTATGCAGTGAGAAAGCTCCATCGAGTTCTGACGGATGTTCACTGCATTGTCCAGACCGACAACTCCCCGATCACGGTCACAGAAAGTGGTGTGCATCAAAATGACCGGATATACAGGTGGTCACTAATTTTACCATCTGAGGTAATAATACCTGAAATCCCACATAATAATGTAGAGTGATAGTTAGTACATGAATACAGTACAATATGCTATGTAAAATAGGTTACATATACACCCATGGTGTTCTTAAGACTGTACCAAGTACAACGAACTATCATGTGTCCGTAGACATTAACTTAAGAACTGTGCTACAGAACTTAGATACTACCGTGTGAATCAGGACAGCTCATTTCCAACTAAGCTCCAGTCCGGTGTATCATTTGTGTGAAATGTAGAAAACAGTGTCAGAACAGTGCTTAATTTCAGACACATAAAGACCAAAGCTACGACACCAGCGAATCTCTACACGTGCACTACCGATGAACATTATTATGACCGTAAAATGTATTTCAGATACCCAGGCAAATTATGTAGTTAGATTGTGCCTATACCAATATTCAAACATGAAGGCAACTACTAACCTGAGAGAACTGAATACTGTGTATATAAACTTAATGTGATATGTAAGATAATATTTTAACATAGTGATAGATGAGAGATAGAATTAGGTAATATAATAAGTCTCACTTTACTTAAATAGTGTAGTGAGTACAGTAATTAACCCATTTACTTAACTTAAAATTAAATTAGAATATTAGTTTAGACATAAGAATAGGTAATTACAAGTTAAATTAAATTTATAAGATGAATAGTACTATTTAGATTGTTATATTTCACTTAGCTTCATGTGAGTTTAGTTTATTCCATCTTAATAAAACCATACCATATTTTAAATACTACCATTTATTAGTATCATCATTTGACATCATAATAGATTAAAAAGAATAGATAAGTTAACATACATCATTTACACCTATTTAGATTAAGAATATCACTCATAGAATTCCTTTGTGCATTTAAAAACATTATTTAACATAGTATTTAGAAAAGTACATAAATTGTGGTCACATCATCCAGGTAATTAAGGTACATAACTCATATCACACTAATTACATTTAAATAGTTACATTACATCCCTTAGATTAGATAAACATAACGAGTAGGATAAACAGATAATATAATTAACATAATAGAACTTATGTAACACATTAAATACTTAGTTATAAAAGGAGAATAGTTTATGATAATATAAAATATGATACTTCAGGTTAGTGTAACATACTAAATGATGAGATCAAAGGGACAAGCCATCAACCCTGTCTCGCCCATGTAAATATAATGTACATATATGACTCGTGCAATGACTAGCGCACAGTCATGAGGCTCAATCATCTCAAACTGAGCCAAACGTGTACAGTCTCACTCAAAGGTTTTTAAATAAGCACAAGAATAAGTATGAAGGGTTGAGTGATGTGTGATAGAAGTAAGGGTGAAAGGAGTATGACAGAAGTGTGAAAGTGAGAATGAATGAAAGATAGACGGGAGAGAATGCAAGCAGTCAGCAAATTCTTTTAATATTGGTTTGCGCTAATGTTGGTTTTCGCTAGGGAAATTCTGTTAGTGTGAATGTGTTGTCTGTGATATAGTTTAGAACTTAGAATACAGTATTTTGGGTCTCATAACAATGGAATGTAGTCACGAATTAGTGTTATACACCTGTTTGTGGCCACATTGAACAAAATTATGACACTCAAAAAACTAACATACATACACAGATAAGTTAGAAATATAGAGTAGAAGTTAGATTAGTAGATTTATTACATCCAAACACGCAAACAACCAGAAAAACAAACATATAAATTGCATACACTATTTGTAGATCAAAGGCAGATAACTTTGGGGCCAGGGGACATAATAGACAACGAAGAACTAAATTAACAGTGAAATAAAGTCTTACGCGCGGAAGCGAAGTAGGTAAAGCCTGTCGCACACACTCTTGTAGAATGGTTGTTAAATATTATATGGGGGACATGAAGCAATTCATGTGTTGGCCCTAATAAAGTCAACTTTGTATGGGTAGTAAGTTAATTTACTATGTGAGGGCAGGTCTTATAAGACAACGGTCCGGTTCAGACATACCTCTGATAAATATAATATAGCATGTGAGAAGGGGCTCACGCCAACCAGGCAAGTTTGTGGCGATTGCCAGTAGCCAAGTGAGGCTTTGCTACATTGTGACAATAGTTGTTAATAGTCTATTGGAAAGCCCAGAGCCAGGTTATCTAGAGTCTTTGACAAAAATTAGAGACACTAATTTTTTGTGTAGAAACCTCCTTGCGTCACAACCAATAAGTGAAAGTTGATGACGCAACACAAGAGGGGGCGGGTGTGTGTCAAAGACTCAACCGCATCCCCTCCGCCAGGGAGAGCGGTCAATCCTGGAGGGACCAGGAGGAGATACGGTGCCCGAGGCAAGAGCAGGGGAGATGAGGGAATCGTGGAAGGTTAGCCACTCCCTCAGAATACACGCAGGCGGTGTGCAGAGAGTTAGCACTCTAATCACGATACCACCACACCTCATGAAGCCAGAGCACAGTTGAGTAGACACTCAACAGGCCACGTTTTGCCAGCAGCGTGCGATGTGAGGTAACACGCACGAAGGAGAAGGTCACCCCCGCGTGGTGTGTAACCAGGGGAGAGATGTTCGGCAGACGGGAGACTGGACTTGGGGCGTTCACGTCGTTTAGAATAGCGTTAGGAGTTTTGTGGTCACTCATAGATAGAGTTAGCATAGGGTTAGCAGTTTGTGTTAGATAATTCTGTGGCTGTATATTGTGTAATGCATTAGCGACTGTTTACCGCTTGTAAGCGAGCCAACGGCAATAAAATGGACCATGCATTTTGCCTCCCACACGACTTGCAAGTTGTCTTGTATGAGTGTGTGAGAAGTACCCGATGATGCCTGTCAGTTAAGTTGTTGACACATGTACTCACTAAAGCAGATAGTTAACACATGTGCTACACAGTTGGTAAATTACCCGAACATACTTACACATAGCAGTGAAAACATCAACGTACATGTCACTAACAATGCATATGATTTGTACACTAACATCAATAAATTCTATCAGATATACCAACCTCGGATTTACACAACTAATCAAATGTAACACACGTATACAGGCCAAATGTTTATACACTCTCACAACAGTTGGCGTTACCAGACGCGTCTGACAAACACATTACCTAGCCGATCAATAACCGCTAATTAAAAATGCAGGCAGGCGACGATCAATTTATACGCTCCGCGGAAATTATTTCTGTCAGCGGTGTAGTTACTGACAACGGCAAATATATAAAGTAATTCAACATTACCTGTGATCTTAGAGTCACAATATTTCACTGCAGGTGTCGGCTTTAGCTGCGATAAACGACATCTCTTTTATCAGTGAGTTACTGCGGCCTTCCCTGACGAAATTCGGCTGGCGACTGACGTTGGATAGCTAAGTGCGCTGCCACAAGGACTTCTCGGGCCCCGAGAGTCCCAAGGATCATGGAGAAGTCCAAAACTCCGTGAGTCCCGAGCAATTGTGAGTCCAACGTGACAACAAGCACGTACGCACTGGGCTGGGGACATTCTAGCATCTTCCAGAAGTCACCAGAATTGTGACGTCACGGACTATTCCACCGGGGAATTCCCTAGTTATGATCACCATATCAAGGGAGACTAACCCGTCTTATGTGATCAAAGGGAAATAATACAGAGGACAGACTGTATCTAGTCCCGTTTCGTCACAGTGACAAGATGGTATCGGGTATAACAATGTTACCAATGAAAAATGGTTCCTAAAGTGGATACATCTGAAGACAATTTTCCATAGTATTAAAACAAGTAAACAGTTTTGTGTGGGAAAAAGACATTACAAAAATGTACATGATTGTAAAACTTGGAGTGACTCATATGTAATAATTATTGGTGCTTAATTCCTTAACACCATGATGAGGAAGTCCTGGGCAGCCATGATGTTTCCCTAGATAGCTAAGACAAGGCCAACAATAATACAGCCTACACTCACATGCAGCATTCGACATACAACAATCAATTGCCGCCAATGAGTCGTAACCCAAGAAATAACGGAGGCAGTACGTAAGACTAAGGCAATCAAGCAAAATGACTGAGCATTCAAGAAGTCTTGCTTGAGGATGTCTCAGTGGTCTTTGAATTCTTTCCTCCTGTCATATAATTCTTACAACCGTCAAAAGCGTGATTAATATTTCCCCCACTACAACCCTATTTTACCACAACACCAAGCAACAGCGACATTGAGCCGAAGAGAGAATGAAAGAAGACTTTGGATTGGCCGTGACGTCACAGCCTAAGCAGGACAAACGGCGATAAATATGGCATGCAAAGCGAAAAATGGTCTGTTTACACCAACCCAAGCACGGGGCAGGAGAAAATCCGATGTATCTGACGGAGTTATGGCATCTTCCACATCAACTAACAAAAGATAACTTAGTCTTATTCATGAGATGACTAAAGCATCGGCCTAAAAGCAGACATCGCATTTGGAAAATCGAATCCAGGTAAGGTCCTTACACCTGCCGGCAACGTGTTTGAGGCCATTCAAGTAATATGAAGGTAAGCACAATGCTATATTTTATATTACGTTAGTAAGTGATCCTTTCCCAAGAAGAAGTTGTTAAGTGGATGTGTTGTAACCAGGTGGTTAGTCCTTAAGAAACTAATTAGGAGCGACTAAGTACTTTATTCATATGCCGTAGTTCATGAATAAATTGTACACGAGGATAAACCATGAGGAAGGTTTCTTCTTGTTAAACAACTTATTTAATGTGTAAGCATTAGACCTAGGTTGTACAATTTATTTCTTAAGGAGTTAAACTAAATCAGCAGTGATTTAGAAGTTGTGATTATTGTAAGATTTAGGAAGCTAAACCACTATTTTACATGTGCCAACACTGGTAAAAGAAATTAGTGTAATGTGTAACAGAAAAGTACATGAGCACATGAGATGTAAATAGATTTCTATATGTATCGTAATTTTGGGTGTTGGGTGAAAGCACCCATGTGGTGAGTCAAATGTATTTTTATTGTTGTTAAACATGTGTATTTATCATTTGTGAGGCACATAATAATGCCTAATCATCACCCCTGCAAGTGTGGCTGTGATTCGTGATGAATGAATGTGGATTGGGTGTATCACATAATTCTATGGGACGCAGAGGTTTTTCCAAGGTACCAGGGCCGGGTTATACTTGCAAAGACCTATTGACGCGTTCTCATCGAGCGTCCTGAACAACAGGTACCTTCGGGGTCCTGGCTAAAGTCAGTAGGATCGCCGATTCCTCCGAAGTCGCAGAGTGGCTGCCTGTACGGCGAGGAACCACCATTCTGCACACCAATAGCCAGACATGGGACAACGGATACTCATGCAAACCTCAGGTCATGTATGACATCATACTGATGTTGGACAACAGGATGCCTTCATCCGACATACAGAACTTCGCGTTGGAGCTCAATCCAACGAACACAAGCAAGCAAGCAAGCACATAATTCTATGTGTTTGATGAGAGCATGCATGTGGTGATTCGTGTGTAATTTAATTATTGCTAAACATGAGGAATCATAATTTGTGAATCTCATAATTATGCCTAATTATCATCCATACAAATATTATATCTAATGAATGATGGTGGATTGAGTGAGATTCCATTGCAATTTCATTGATAACACATCTGTCAATTTGTCATTTGTAAAATCACATCAGTATGCCTACTTATCATCCATGCACATATGAATATTATGTCTGATGAATGATGAGAATGAGTGAGATGAAGAGACATGCTGAGAAGGAGTATGAACCATCAATCAATCTCATGATGGAAGGCACTTTGATGTATAATGTCATGTCTATCAGACGAGAACATGTTAATGATAACTCATACACTAATTAATAATTTAGTGCACTCCGACGCATGACACCCCTCTGTATTCCATACAACTCGTTTTACAATCATATGGTTTTGTGTCCTGAATGACACCACTCTGTATTACATATAACTCAGGTTACAATCATAATGTTTTATGTCCTGAATGATGATGATGAAAAAGACGACGACGACGACGACGATGATGATGATGATGATGATGATGATGATGATGATGATGATGTTAGTGGTGGTGGTGGTGGTGGTAGTGGTGGTGGTGGTGGTGGTGGTGGTGGTGGTGGTGGTGGTGTGGTGATGATGATGATGATGATGATGATGATGATGATGATGATGATGATGATGATGATGATGATGATGATGATGATGATGATGATGATGATGATGATGATGATGATGATGATGATGATGATGATAAATTAGGTAAAGGCCTATTACATACATGGTGAACAGGAGGGAATATATTCGCCTTGAAACTTTTGATTAGAAAAGAATTCACCTGAAGGTTATACAAGAGATGTACTTACATTGTTTATAACAAAATATTCATTGCAATGGGGAATGGTTTTAAAACCCTTAATGTATGAGACCTTTTTCTTGTAAGGGAAGGAGTTTGGTCGAGACAAAAACACGGAACTGATCCACGACTCTGTTGATCGAGTGAGATGGCAGAACATGACCGCCCACGCTTACCGGCATGGCACATGATGAATGGATGGAAGGAGATCTAGAGAAACTAATTATGTACAGAAGAGAAGGGAGAATATAGTTGTCAAATTCCACATCAATCAAGGTATTACTCAACCTGTAGACCATAGAGGACAGGCATGGGAGAAGATGACACTGCGTATCTGTTAGTCTAAACCTTGAGCGCCATATAATGACGGATTGGATGGAGAACAACCAGTTATGTTGTGGATAACTATTTGAGAGCACCAAGACTCTTTTTTCCTTCCACTGTTTATCTTCCTAGAGTCACAATTCTTTCATGTGTTTTTCTTTGTGGTGTTCATGAAAGTGTACAGCGTTTCATTTCTGATGTCCATAGTGATGATATCATTAGATTTATGAGTGATGCCGAAATTTCAGGTAGTGCCTAGATCTATCTAGATCCAGACCTGACTTTGCGAATCTAGCAGCTTAACTGAGTGAGGCAGCTGATATAGTGAGGCCAAATACTATTCCAAATCAACTTCCTGCAGATTTTCTCTACCAAAATAGGAAAGCTATCCCAGATAACTTAGTTCTATTCATATAAGTGGAAAAACCATAGCCACAACCTTATCCTGGAACAAAAGAACACTCAAGAAATTATTTTGCACTGACTGATTGCCGCATAGATCCAAGAACTTGACAGTTGACCAATCAGTGTGTATACAGTTGGTTGTTTTTTCTCCCCAGATTATACATTCGTGTGTGTGTGTGTGTGTGGGGGGGGGGGGGGGGCGGAAGTGGATAATGTTTCCTTTCCCGTATGACCATACTGCGTGGGTATCGCATTTTCTTATGGCTTGGAGTGACCTTAAAATTATATCCCAAGTCAAATGGACTACGTAGAGCAGAGTAAGTGAGCGCAAGACAGAGAAAGCAAACTACGGCGTCATTTACATTGATGACGTGGAATAAATGCCGTCCCGAATATAGCGGGGTATAGTTTTAGCGCAGAAATTTCCCGTGTCATAGCATAACGTCATTAATTGTCATATTGACGATATATGAGATTTAGAATGTACACAGTAAATCAGCTAACATATTGAAGGTCACATAGTGATCTAGACTCATCTTGTCACAGTACATGAGGGTACATGAGGGTGCATGAGGGTACATGAGGATGAATGATGATGCATGGGGGTATATGAGGGTACATGAGGGTGTACCAAGGTACATGAGGGTAAATGAGGGTTCATAAGGGCACATGAGGGTACATAAGGGAAACTTGAGGGTACATGAGGGTACATAAGGGTGTATGAGGGTGCATGAGGGTATATGTGGGTACATGAGGGTACGTGAGAGTACGTGAGGGTGTATAAGGTACATGACATGAGGGTACTTGAGGTTACTTCCCTTTCTCGTCGCCTTTCCGTCTTGGACAATTCCTAGAAAATTCGGAAAATTGTCTGATACCCATTTTTTAATGCTGGGTTTTGTGAGGCTAGATTTTTTTTTTTAGACTGGATACCAAGTTTGTGAGAATGGATATCCATTTTGTGAGATTGGATACCAATTTTGTGAGGCTGGATACCAATTTTGTGAGGCTGGGTACCAATTTTGTGAGACTGGATATCTATTTTGTGAGGCTGTGTACCTATTTTGTGAGACTGGATACCCATTTTGTGAGGCTGAATACCTATTTTGTGTGACTGGATACCCATAGTGTGAGTCTGGGTACCCATTTTGTGAGGCTGGATACCCATTTTGTGAGGCTGGGTACCCATTTTGTGAGGCTGGGTACCCATTTTGTGAGGCTGGATTTTTTTAGGCTGGATATCCATTTTGTGAGACTGGATACCCATTTTGTCAGGCTGGATACCCATTTTGTCAGGCTGGATACCCATTTTGTCAGCTGGATACCCATTTTATGAGGCTGGATACCCATTTTGTGAGACTGGATTGACCCCAGATTATTTGGAAATTACCATATTAATAGAGGTCAGCATGGCCGAATGGATAAGAGCATATGCTCTTAAAGGTATGGTGTGCTGATGCCGAGGTAGCGGGTTCAACCCTTACACCGGACAATTGGACTAATATGTTGACTTCTCGTCCTTGACTTGGAGACGTAAATTACAAGTAGCTCTGAAGTCTGAAATGGTTCGTCTGATAGCGAGGGATACTGGTAAAAGGAAAAGCTAACCCACGCACAAAAACTTAGTCCAGTGCTACTATAAGTAGTGGTGTTCGTCCAGCAAATAATGATGATGACCATTCGTTTCATCAAGTGGGGTTGAAAGTTTGGAGCCGTGAGTTCTAAGATGGCTGGTAAGGCTTATTTTGACTCGAAATGTTCTTTGAAAATGTGGGTTAAAAAATGCATGACTTTCCGGGAGGATCTCCCGCTGTTGTTGTTTTGTCCAGTTTTTGTTTTTATTTTTTTTTTTTCAGCTCTTGTAGTCTTGTTTGCTTCACACGTGACATCCTTGAGTAATGATGTACGCCATGAATTTCGGTCTTTGGCAGCAGTTTTCCAAATGTCGTGATGAATTCCAACAGATTGTGGTGAAATCTTTAGAGTGTCTTTAAAGAGTTTCGTCTGGCCGCCTTGGGAGTATTTACCACAGTGTAGCTCGCCGCAAAAAAAAAAAAAACATTGTTTATGGAGCCTGTGATCCGGCATGCGAGTCAAGTGACCAGCCCAGCGAATCTGGTTCTTCATTTGAATTAGTAGCACGTGTCTGGACTACGCTAAAGTTTAGAGCGAGCGAATTCAAAACAAACATAATACATTAATAGGTCCATTACTGGGATTTAAACCCCGACCCCTGACGTAGCAGGCAATACAATGCAACAGTAGCGAATAGAAAAGGTAGCCTAGAGGCTACATGGGCATACTGTGTTAGCCTTGTATATGTATAGACCAATCTACTGGCTTTTGATGTGACGGTTAAGACGTTACACTGACAATGGCATCAGAGCGGTCGGACATGGTTTTGATGTCCGCTCTCATCATTCGCTACGGAGGGAGGGGGTGGGAAGACTGGCCACCTATCCCTCCGTGCAATCATCATCATCAAGTGCCATGCCAGCTGGCGTAGGTGGGCGTTCATGACTCTCCAAAGATCTCGGGCTTTGATCTTCTGAATCAACTCCACTGATGAAATTCCTCCGTCTCATGTCCGTCTCAGTCCATCCATCATCATTTCTCTTGGTCTGCCTCTACATCTCTTCCCTTCGATCTTTCTAGTTGTCACGATGTTCTCTAATGCCTCTCTTTTCTATACATGACCAAAGAAAGCTTTTTGTCTCTTTTTTATTGTTGTATATAATGTTCTAATTTCATTAGCTTATTTCTTATTGTTGTTTATACTGCCCTAATTTATTTAGCCTCTTTTTTATTGTTGTATATAATGTTCTCATTTCATTTGCCTCTTTCTTATTGTTGTATATACTGTTCTAGTTTCATTGGCATCTTTCTTATTGTTGTATATACTGTTCTAGTTTCATTATCCTCTTTTTGATATTGTTGTACATACTGTTCTAGTTTCATTAGTCTTCCTCTTTTTGATATTGTTGTACATACTGTTCTAGTTTCATTAGTCTTTGTCTTATTGTTGTATATAATGTTCTAGTTTCATTACCCTCTTACTCATTGTTGTATATAATGTTCCAATTTCATTAGCCTCTTTCATACACACACACACACACACACACACACATATATATATATATATATATATATATATATATATATATATATATATATATATATATATATATATATATATATATATATCCTCATTACCCTCTTTCTCATTGTTGTGTATAATGTTCTAGTTTCAATAGCCTTATAATGTTCTAGTTTCAATAGCCTCTTTTTCCTTGCTGTATATAATATTCTAGTTTCATTAGCCACTTTCAGGCAATCGCGGTTAGCCGTGCACTCCTGTCTACAAATACAATGGCCCTGATACTTCACAAGTCCACTGCAAGTTCTTGCTACGGGGCGTAGTTTTACTTTGTTGTTACTCGACACTCGAATTGTCTATAGTCGAGAGGGTCGACTTCATTGCCCCCGGGGTTTTATCCCATATGGCCTGCCGAAAGGGTCGCTCAAAGCACGAACTCCGTAGCTCCGGCGACGACCCACAGGAGTCTTCAAGAAAATGTACTCTTTAACCGAAAGACGTAGCGCGGAATCGAATCCACAACCTTCGGAGCGCGAGTCAGACGCTTTGACCACTTCGCCACAGAGACTCAACACCATTCCGGATGCCTCTGCTTCCCATGACATCTTCTGGTAGCCGCTTTGGGCTGGGTAGGCCTAGAAGACAGAGCAAATAAGGAAAAGCCGCCTTGGTGTGTTTCTTAACACTTGACACCCAAGGCCTGCGGATGTCCAAGGAAATGAGCAGGCTGACCGGTTTTCGGATAAGGCTACTGTGGAGGGCGGACGAGCCATGGATCAGGCTGATATACTGAATGTTCTACGAGAAGTAAGTCGTTTTCGAGAACTGTGAATCTACAACCATGGTTAGACTGCGAAAACAGTGTTTTTAAAGAGGTATGGCCAAACAAGAACACTATGCAGGAAGCTAAAGAAGATGAATAAACCAGCACAGAACTGATGTCGTTAGCCGCTACACGCTGCGGAATTTACTGAGGAGGGGATCCGAGCACTTATGGACTGAATAGTTCGATGTGCAATAAGGATTATCTGTCGACTAACTAACTAGCTTGACACCCAGGCCGGTGGTAAGTACTTCATATTAATTTGTTTCACATAAAGGCTGGCCTTTCTGCAACTGTCCCCGATGTTACTACAGTTTTTTTTTAATTATTTCTGCATTAGCACCCGAGTTTCCCAACAAAAATGTATAACATCCTGGGGAAAGTTAAATATTCCTAATTAATCTTTTACAGATTACAGAACTATTAGCTTAATGACCCATACAACTAAGATACTCAAGGTCATTCAAGAAAGAATTCAAAATAAAATAGATGAAGAAGTAGCTGAAGAACAATTTGGGTTCAGCAAAAACAGCGGCAACAGAGAAGTAATAATTTGTGTGAGGATGTTAATTAAAACATACATAGAAGTTCAAATCAAATCAAATTAAATCAACTTTATTAGGGTTACAAATTGGGCGCGCGGGCCCGTCTTACATTCGGCCCTTCCAATCACTCGTCTTTCATTCATCAAGAGCATTATACATTTACATAGGAAGAAAAATAAACATTGTGAAATGAATGTTGCAAACATAAACAAGGCAAATTACCATGTTATGAGGCCCATCTCCCACCTACCCATACATCACCCCACCCACACACACACCCCCACCTACCCACACACACGCACAACAAGGGACACATACATACCCCACCAACCGACCCATCCCCTTTCCGCACATCCCCCACCCACACACTCTCCCGTCACCTGTTCCCCCAACCAAAACACACTCGCCACCCACAAACATTCCCTCACCAACCCACACAACCCACGCCCACCCACATACACATCCTAACCCACACATCCTCTCCCCACCACACCTCAAACCACCTATCCCCCAGCCACATCTCCATTGACCACATATTCACCACCCACGCACACAATCCCCCACCAACCCACACATCGCACATCCACTCACACATCCCCAAACCATACACACACATCCCCACCAACTGACATCTCCCTACCCCCCCCCCCCCCCACACACACACATCTCCCTAACCACCCATACATCCCCAATCCACTCACACACACACACCCCACCACCCACACGTATCCCTCACCAACACATCCCACACCCACATACCACCACACATCCCCACCTACACACCACACACATATCCCCCACCCACATATCGCACAGTATTCCCACCCACACCCACACAGATACACTTACCCGTCCACCCCACATACCCCCACCCACACACCACAAAAATCCCCCATCCACACACACATACCTCACCCACACAATATCCCTAACCAACACACCACACACATCTCCCCACCCACATACGTATTCCCTACCCGTCCACCAACACACACTCACTCACGCACACATCCTCCACTAAGCACCCACACACCCCACCTACCCACCTGTGACATGTTTAATTGAGTTGCCAGAGGACTTTGTTTGTAGTGTTCTCTGGAGATATATCTTGACTAATAAATAACAAGATAAAGGATATGATTTAGCACGTTTTGTCTAGAGGTCACTCAAATGAGCTAAACATTCCCGCAATAGCCTTTTTGGAGAACCATTTTTCTTTGGCTCAACCCCCACTGTGAGACCACTATGTATCTACACAGAAATTTATAAAAGAAGTAAAAGGTTCCCTTAAGGCCAGAAAAGATCTGAACTATTAGCGCCTGTACAACTGAGGATCCCTCTCACTCATTATACTGTTGACAGTGTGCTGTTCGTCCGTCACCTAGATCTCTTCTTTCTTTATTTTGTCAGTATGACCTATATCAGTTCAAGTAGTCCTTCAATTTTGCAGACAAACAAACTTTAACAATAACTGTACATTACATCTGTTGGACAGGACATCTACATGACAGTTTCTCGACAAAAGTGGAACATACATTCACAAGGAATTGGTTTACACCACAAGTGTACAAGATAGACATCATGAGATACCTGACAACATCTATACAGAACTTTTCACAATATGTATAACCAACCACAGCACTTAAGACAGTCACCAGAGACAACACTTGACAGCAACTGTACAAGAAATTCACTGGGGACATGTACTTGAAACACTGGTTCAATCATACTGTTTATTGAGCTGATGGTGAGTCTAGTGCTGACCATTGTTCATCCCATTTGTCATGTCAACACCTCAACAAGGTACATACAAAATGTACAAATATGCTAACATGCATGAAGATAACATGATACACCACTTCTCCATTACTCCACCAACTAATAACTCTTATCCACCTCTCCTCTCTAAGTACCACCACACCATTCTGTTTACAGTATCTATCTCTATCCTCATCTCATGTCTCTTGGGAATTTAGGAAATCCTATCCATGGGCAACTCAAGGAAGAAACTACTGTTCTGGGTCTGTTGAATCCTTTTATCATCAGCATGGATGTTGGACTAGCTCCAGTTAGCAGCTTTCCCAAAATAAGCTTCATGGCAGATTCATTCCTCTGGAAGACAAGATTTGGTAGGATGATATGATGCTGTCTCTCACCGTTGACCAGACTGTCTGTGAATGCTGATACTGGGATACTTCAATAGTTGAGGATAACACTCTCCTGACATTGGGAGATGTATACTCGGTACATGCAGAACATGACTTGCTGAAGAAACCCAGAGATAGGAACAAAATCCAATATACTGCAGCCCCTCAGTCAGTCCACTCTCACCTACACTTCAAGTCACATTCTTCAACACTGTGTGAGTACCAGGCTGGAGATTAACCAAGATAAGTCCTAGCTAAACAATCCATTGCACCAGTCATTTCACAAGTTGTCTTGAATGGGGTTAACAACCAGACTTGTTGTTTTCATTCTCAGATGATCCTGATAATTATGATCACTGGAGTCTTCAGAACTATTTTTCTCCCTTATTTATATCCAGCTGTTTGAGAGCTGAGCTGAAAGTCTCTAGGAAATTCCCATATTGTGGGTTCTAGAAGATTTCACTTATAGAGAGTTGGTTCTGGATTCTGGGACTACTGGTTAGTTTTCCCAGATGATATATGGATGCCTCTCCTCCATCCTCCTGTTCTCTGTGGATATATAGAATGGCACAACATCTCTTCACATGTGTTAAAAGATGATGTTATCATACATTAACATACACAGATGGAGATGGGGAAGGTTAGGGTTGATGATGTAGTGAATTTCATTCTGATGTACTGTGGTAATCACAAGACCATATGCTGAGACAGGGTAGCTTAACACAATTACAAGCATTTATGTGGTCTAAGTTCCACCATGTTTGAACCACAGTAGACCTGGGCACAAGGAGGACCAGACACAGTACAGCAATCATTGTGACATAGCAACATGGGACAGGCATTGTGAAGGAAAATGGAAAATAGGCATTTACAACTGCAATATGCATTATGTATTAACTAATGGCATTTACCAAATTAGCAGACCAGACATCCATTCCTATAGCTGTGATGTTGGTGCATGAATGTCTTATTCCATATTCACACAGCAATGCCAGACCTCACCCCTTTTTCACCAGACTTGTCTCACAGATACATCATCTTTATCATCATCATGTGCTCTTTCCCTACTGAGTAATGTCCACAGTAGGTAACAGAAGCTCAATTGCATAGCAATAGTTCACATATGCACCAAGCACATATGTGGAAAACATGTTTAGTCCTTGTAAGTTTGCATGAGCCATACATTATATTCAGCCAACTGAGATACAGGTTCACACACCTAGGGTTCTCTTAGGAACTAGTTTATATGAACCATCCAACAGTAGAGGTAACAGTGTAATACTTCAAAGAGAAATTATAGTAATTCTCTTGAGTTTATAGCAACCAGGCATCACATGGACTCAGGAATTCTGGCGTGCCATCACCGTCCTGTTTACATATGGATATTTGAAGCATCTTTCTTTCTACTAATGTGAGAGGCTATTTATTAAATCACCAACTCACTCACTCCATCATTCTCTGCGTTTTACAAAGGAACGTGTACATGTTTCATCACTCATTCCCATTCAGACTGCCATCTGTTAACTCGCACGAGAGCAAAGGTACAGTTGATTTTAAGAATAAGTCATCCTAGGCATGTAGAATGCACAAGGGGTTTTGGTTTGCGAATCTGCATGAGTGTACTACATTCCTCAAGCATACACAACCAGTCACAACAAGGGATTGATATGCACTTGGAGTATACAGCGTGAAAGACGTGTCAAGGTTGAAGAAGCAATATTCAGAATACTGGCGCACAGAAGTTAGGTTTTCCACTTTCACATATTATTCATAAAATACTCTTATATTCTTCTCTTTCGTACATTAGGTTTAGCCACACATTAAAGTATGTTTTAAAGTGGTACCTGTTGTCCAGAGAACAATATATTGAATCTACAAGGGCATTGTTGGGTCATCACATCACACTAGCGACCGCTCCTGGTGAAATTCCCGCTCCTACTAATTAGATTTTAAAATATGGCCCAGGAATAGCGTGGGCTCATTATTTATGAACCAATCAAAAGACAAGTGCATACCGCCGCCTCCCCCAACTCGTTCTGGAACCTTCGATCTAAGAATAGCCCTTATTTTGGGATGGTCCCTGTTAAGACTCAAAGTATATTTATGAAATGTGTCGGACTGGAAATGGGGATTCTGTTCCATCATGCTACACCACCCCAACCAAACATCTCTCGATCACAATACTCCTACCCACACACATCCTTCACCCACTCACGCATCCCACCCCGACACATACACATCCCTCACCCACCTATACATCCCTAAGCCACTCACACACCCCCACCCACACATTCCCCATCCACGCACACATCCCCACATACTTCCCCCAACCACCCCACCCATACACACATTCCCCGCACCCATCACACACATCCCCCACACCACACACTATCCCCCACCCACACACATATCCTCACCCATACCACCACACCCCCACCCACACACCATGCACACATCCCCCACCAACACACCGCACACATATCTCAAACCCATACACCATACACATTCTCCCCACCCGCCATTGCATCCCTAATCCACCCAACACAATCCCCTAGCCACACAATCCCGCCACCCACACATACTTCCTCAAACCACCCACACATCACCAGCCACATTAACACACACACCGCACACCCGTCCCAAACACATATCCTCCACACATACACATCCCCTACACCCATTCCCACACCCCTACTTTCACCCCCACACATCCATCCACACATCCCACCAACACCCACAAATATCACTACCCACAAAAACCCACACACCCCAACCCATCCAAACTCATACCTCCACCCACACATCCCCCACCCACACATATCCCCACACTCATACACATCCTCCACACACAATCACACCTCCTCACATCTAGACACATACAAAATGTCTCACGTGAGCATTGAAACTAGTATGAACAAACTCCCACACTTCACTCACACAGCATACACTGAAAATTGTCTGAGCATTCTCATAAAAATGTTAAACATGGAGAAAAATGTGTACATGAACAGTGTGTGACGTAAAAATAGTGATGCTCCCACACACAGAGATACACACAGAGAAGGCACACACACACACACACACACACACACACACACACACACACACATATTCACTCTCACGCTCACTCATTCTGTCTCTCATTCACACTCACTGACTCTCTCACTCAAACTACAGTAATGTACATAAGTTCATATTATACTTGATAAAATCAAATGGTATTTAACTGATAATATGACAGATGAGAATACATAAACATATGGATTCGCGTGTTACATAACATGCGTGTTACATGACATGCATCTGCTCAGCTCTCTCTCTCTCTCTCTCTCTCTCTCTCTCTCTCTCTCTCTCTCTCTCTCTCTGTGTGTGTGTGTGTGTGTGTATTCTTTCATATACACACACTCACACGCATGCGCCCGCTCACACACACACACACACACTAACACATCAACTCTCGAACTGTCTCACTCTCTCACACACAATCCTTCACACACACACTCACTCTCTCAATCACACTCTCTCACAAATATACATACGCATGAACGCATGCATGCACGCACACACTCCCTCACTCACTCTCACACATACACGTACGAATGCATGCACTGACACATTCCCCTACCATTTCCTGCTCAATCACTCTCTCCACAAACACGCACGCACGTGCGCACACACACATTCACTCTCTCACTCTCTCTGACACCCACTTTCTCTCTCTCTCTCTCTCTCTCTCTCTCTCTCTCTCTCTCTCTCTCTCTCTCTCTCGCTCCCACACGCACACACATATATAGTGAACAATTATAGTTAAACAATTATAATGAACGATTATAATGAACAATTATAATGAACAATTATAATGAATAATTATACTAGTAAATGAATTATGGTGGCATATAGTCGGTACGGATTAAGTATTGAAAGAGTTTTCGGTTAAATGTGTAGGGCCTCATTGAAGTTTTCAGATCTGGAGGCAGATCATTCCATAATTGCGCACCAGAATAGGCGAAACATGTTTTGTATAGGTCCAATCAAGGCTTTGAGACATGTAACAAATTTAGGCGCTTGCTGTTCATTGCATTAGATTGAATCAGCGGCAGAAGATACTATGGGGTATTTTGAGATATAATTTTGTTCACTAATTTGGAAGTTCAGGAAAATATGTATGTTTGTTTTATAAATTACAAGAAAGCTTTTGATTGAGTACAGTATGATCGACTAATTACATGCCTTCAAGCCATAGGAGTAGACGGAAAGGACATCAGACTTATTAACAAGACTTACAAGACCTAGTGGAACAAGTAAACAGGAATAGTGCAGAATAGGAATAGGGCTTCTAAACGGAGAGATAATAGAACAAGCAACAACTTTATCCTATCTTGGACTTGTAATAACAGATGATGGCAGAAATGAAATAGAAATCAAAAAGAGAATAGGAATAGCTAAAAATGCTTTCAACGGCATGAAATCAATATTAACATCTAGAGAGATTAACGACGCAGTAAAAATGAGAATTTTCAAATGTTACATATATTCAACACTGTTGTATGGCGCGGAAGCCTGGACATTGAACAAGCAACTAGAAAGTCGAATAGATGCCCTGGAGATTTGGATATACAGAAGAATATGTTGTATTTCATGGAAACAGAAAAAATCAAATACAGAGGTTCTAGAAAAAAAAATTGGGAATGAAAAGGGAGTTGATGAAAGAAATAAAAAAGAGGCAAGTGAAATATTTCGGCCACTTTAAAAGACATAACACTCTTATAAAAACCATACTGGAGGGCAAGTTTGAGGGCAAGCGAGCAAGGGGTAGACAACGATAAAAGTGGCAAAATAACATCAAGAGATGAACGAACATCAGTCTGACAGAATGTAAAGTCATGGCGAGAGACAGACAGTGTTGGAGATCCATTGCAGCTAACCTTCATTTGTGGAGACGGTTTGCTTGAATTAATCTTGTATGTGATTGTGTGTGTGTGTGTGTGTGTGTGTGTGCGCGCGCGCTCACGCGCATGTGTGCGTATGTGTGAATGAGTAAGTATGTCAGTAGGAAATACGAAAACATTGAACGCTAAACTATGCTACCGCCATCTTGAACAATCCCTGACCTCAGCAAGGGGAGATAAATGGCCAGAAGGAACAATAATCGACATGGCCTATTATCACAATGCAAGCTATCCATTTATCATTTCAATGTTTGCGTGTTTTGCCGTTTGAACCGGGGCAGATAACACTCTGAAACTGGCTTTTCTTGCAACCCTCTGTTGCTGGCAGCGACCAGTTTGACAAGTTTTTTTTTCATTCAGAAATGGGTAGTTTGCTGGGAAAGAGAAAAAAGAAATATGGAGAGGAGGGAAGAAGACCAGACAGAGACGGTGTTATTATGCAAACGTTCGCGCAGTGACAATGAAGACAAATTGTGTTTTTACAAGCATTACTGCAGTGGCAAAATGACGGTTTGTTGATATAAAGCACGGTTATCCAAAGGCGTAAACATACGCAAATGCAAATGGCAAATATACGAGGGTGAGTCAAGTATGTCACACAGTTATGTGGGATGGCAGGTAGATGTAATTGGTGTTTTCTACAGGTGTCATAAGGTGACAGTAACATCGAACTTTATATTTCCGTTCGTCAGGTGGCTCTAGGTGTCTCATTCGCATGCACAGCGCATAAACAAATAGCGACTTACTTACGGAGAGTACAACCAAAGAGCAGCTTGCTGTTGTTCGTTTTTTGTGGGCAAAAGGACTGCCTGCAACGGACATTCATAAGGAAATGCTTCCTGTTTATGCTGACAAATGTTTGCCCCGTAAAGCGGTGCATAGCTGGGTAGAAAACTTTTCTCAAGGACGCTCTAAACTTGTTGGTGAAATCCGATCTGGTAGTCCTGTTGAGATTGCAACAGAAGCATCCATGCAGCGGGTGGAGGAGATGATTACAGGTGACAGGCGAGTAACGATAGACTCTGTAGCATCTGCAGTAGAGTGCTCACATGTGGTTCAGCATACAGCATAATGCATGATCGATTGACATTTCGGGAATGACGCCGAAGTTGAATGTGAAGTGAAAAAGTGGTTTAGAAAACAGAACACGCAGTTCTATGCAGTCGGTTTGGGAGGACTGATAAAACGATGGGATAATTGCATCAATGTTGGTGGAAATTATGTTGAGAAATAAAGGGACAATGTATGTATAAATATAAACTGGTTTCAAGTTGTCATCATATTTCGTTATTTTTGTACAGCCATTTGTGACTTACTTATGACTTCCCCTCGTAGATGAGTGCACATAATAAAAACGATAATGAATGAATCACGAGAAAACGAGAGGTAGATTGTGAACTTTACTAGAACACGATTACAAGTAACAACACGGACGTTGTGGCTAAATCCTTCTTCAGTTCAGAATAAACAAACACAAACCAACACAACTACATGAAAAACACTACATGAAAATATAAGTATAGAAGTTACTTATCTGTATCCTTGCTGTGTGATGGACACGTCTTTTAACTGATCAGAGCGTATGATGACTTACAATTGAGTGAATGAAACGGATGAAGGGCTGTGGCTGGAAGGTTATGGTGTCCGACTCAGGCGTTGAAGGTGCCGGGTTTGGTCACAGCATAGTGCTGGGAATTGTATATCACACTACCCCATTATCTCTTGGGTAGTGAGATCGGTTACAACACCCCTCTTATGATCAAAGGAATGTTAATGCTTTGAAATATGTTCTTTGGCGTATTGGTTGATGTCCCCCAGATGGTTCATGAATCAGTCCCACAGACGTCTTTCAGCATCTCCACTATAGATCATGCCATACTTCTTGCAAATAAGAGGTTGCCAGATGTGTCTGAAATAAAAACACACAAAGACACAGCTTGTACCAAAAAACGATACATATAAAGATATAGCTTATATCATAAAACACAACACAACACACAAATACATATATTACTGAAAGATGTGTCAGTGGGAAAGTTAAAAAGAAATGCACAAATGAGAAAACAAAAATAAATCACCAAAGTCTATTCCGAAAAAAAGCTAAATTTACCTGTTTCATTGTTGACTTCTAATCCACACACACACACACACACACACACACACGCACGCACGCACGCACGCACGCACGCACGCATACACACGCACACACACATATCACACACGCTCACAAACATACACACAAACCTATACACACATTTACATAAAGTTACAAAACATTTCAAACGAGAGATGACAGACTGTACTATCAAGACAAGAAGTTAAAAGTAAGGCAACCGACCTTCCAAGCACAGGAGGGTAGCTGATGTAGTTTTATAGCCCATAATTTTAAGCTCTCGTATATGTTCTTGTTTGCTTGCGTGCCCTGGCTCTTTATTCGTTAACCTACAATTTCCACACGAAACTTTTGTGTGTTCTCCGGGTACGTCATCTTTTTTATCGCTGTGATAAAATCGGGAGTGTGGGTGCGGAAATGGCTGCGTACTTTTACCTTCATTTAGGTGAGAGATAAGGATAGTAAATGACAAATTCAACGATGTAACCAAAGATATCATGAACATTATCTTGCACAATGTCTTGCCTGACGTATTTCGCTGCATCTCACCACGTACAGATATATAACATTTAAAGTGAATAAATGAATAATACTTTGGCTGAAAAAAAATGTGTATTCGAACAATTTCACTGACTAACTAACTGGCAAATATTGGTGTCACCTTTCCTCTGGTGTGGACTAGACAGGCCGAGAGAGGGGTTATGCTGCATGGGCGGCATGGCCTCTAAGTTCAGCCCAGGCTTTGTGTTATGGAGAGATAACCCTATTTTACAAACTATCGTCTGTCAAGACGGCAAGGTGCCAATCAAGGTAGTAAAGAATATACGTAAGCAGACAAGAAGGTATGTAGGTAGATAAGAAGATATGTAGGTAATGAAGAAGGTATGTAAATCCAAAGGGAGGTATGTAGTTACATCCCCCATAGGTCCAAGCCTGACATACAGCTCATGCCCGTGGCTCCTAGTAGCTGTCAGCATGCGACAGCGGCCACCCCCCCCCCCCCCCCCACCTCCCCCCCCTCGGGCAACAGCTGTGAGAGGCTGGCTAAACCAGGCGTGGGTAGCCGATTTGGTGTCAAACCAATCGGTTAACTAGGGTATGCCTACCCAGCATGTGAAGACAGGAGTCGGCAGACTTCGCGGAAGAAATCATTATTGATTCAACGGACAAGACGGCGTTTATCCGCAAAGCGTTGTGGAACTATGTCCTGTTAAATTCCCGAGAGGAGACTGGACTCAACAAGCACATCTTTAAACTTATTATCTGTTGGGATTATTGACTGACTTTGGTCTACACTCCTCTCTTCTGTCTTCCCTTCCATATATCTATTTCTTTCACTCTCTCTATTATTCCCTCAAACACATACTCCGACAACAGTTCCTTTCAACGATAAGATAAAAGATTATTTAATAAAAACTATGTCTGGTGTATGTATGGATATTGTCTATGTAGTTGGTATGTTCTTCTAGTGTGGCTGCCAGATAAGATGTTGATAGATAGTCTCCGTGGCTTCTCTCGTCTCTTCTCTCAGCTAGAGTACAGGACATGACATAGATATAACAGAACGGTCTCACCCTGACAGCTCCGTCTGCTTGAGTCTGTAGATATATCCGTTTTTTTTTGTAATGAAAAATGTTCACCGCTGTATGAATGTATTTAACCCGATCACCATATGCTGTCAGCGTAAACTAATGTTCTTTAGTATCTTATAGCGTTCTTAATTCCATCCTGGAAAACACATCGAGTTTCTAGTATTCTCTATTTTTGTCCTGTAAAAGTTCTACACTGGATAGTTCTTAATTGATATAGGCACTTTGTATGCACCTTGCAACTCTTCGATACTGGGTAATCTGCGTCTTTTTCTTTAGTTTGTATGATCTCTATTTTCCGTTCTCTGTCCTCCTGACTTATTAAGATGACACTTCTTGTCTTTCCTTTCTTATGCACAAGTGTCGTGCTTTATTACTTTAAAGTGCTTTCTTGTGGGTTATCAACACTGAGTGATCTTGACCACAGCCATCTGTTTTATCTCTTAGTTGATAAGTCCCGCACTGGTATGGAAACCTTATAATAATCCTAGTCTGAATTGGGAGTATTAATGCACAATAGATACACAAACGTTCTTCTGAACGCAGCACATCCCTTTTCATAATCCTTCTCTCCCGACCTAAGAAACACACTCTCCCTCACAAAGACGTAGCCACTCTTTTATCGGTCATTTTTGCCGCATAGTCCTTGACATTGCTGGACACCTCACATCCAGACTGCATTATCATCGTTAGTGGAAAATTACAGCTCTGAACCGTTTCACATCCATACCGCAATATGCTGTCCAATAATCTCTCTGCTTTAGTCGCAAACCAATTTTTCCACTCGACAGTTTACCTGTGCGGTTAGCCGGCCCCTTCTGTGTCTTGACCTATAAACACATGCGCCTGGTCACTCCTTTGTTTGTTACCATTACTGCTTCGCTTGTTAACCCTTCCTCCACCTGGTCAGTCGGTGTATACAGTCGTCCATCTGGGAATCATTAACTCTCAGTATTTCACGACAAACTAAAGAGCACGTAGAGCGCCCTGGTCATTCACTGCACCTGTATTCGTCTCCAGTCGTCTTGACTTGTCTTGCCAGTGGACTCAGATGGGCTTAGGCGAGAGAGTGAGGTCGACGAACTGCGCAATTCTTTCTCACTATAATTCAATTCTTTGCGCAAGTCATTCTTCATCCAACTTCATATATCACCTTCAAGCCCTCTGGCGATGGGCGAGCGGCGAAGCGGCAGGCGTGGGTACGCTGGCTGGCAGTCGTAGTCGCAGAACTGCACACAGGCGGCTCAGGCCATATGGTCGTATTCTACTGACCGGGGCAGCAGTGGGATTCGGCAGCCCCCTGAGCGACTGAGCAGCCCTCTATAGGAACACACTGCTCACCTCCATAGCATGAGGAAGGGGCTAGAAAAGGTGCCCTAAGCATTGCCTGCTCTATCATTACCTAATAAGCTAGCCGCAGTTTGTGGGTACCCTGCGGTCGACATACAAACAAAGTAAAAACAGGTAAAGCTAAAAGAGCTAACCATATTCCCTTGACAATCGGAACTTGAAATGTACGCACTCTACTCGATAGAGTCGGCGCATCTGGCCCAGAGAGACAACGGCACTGATTGGGAGAGAGTTGGGCAGGTACAACATCGACATTGCAGCCTTGAGCGAGAAATGACTTGGCAGAAGTAGGCCACATCTGTGAAGTAGGTGCCGGCTACACATTCTTCTGGAGTGGAAGGAAAGGCGAGGAAAGACGGCAGTCCGGTGCTTGATTTGCAATTATGTCGGCCCTAGTTGGCAAACTAGCTGGGTTTCCGAAGGCTATAAACGACAGGCTTATGACCATTAAGTTGCCCCTGCTGAATGGAAGGATGCATGCAACCATCGTTAGTGTCTACGCACCAACCATGACCAATGAAGATAACGTCAAGAACAAGTTCTATGAGGACCTGCACAACGTATTGATATCTGTTACCAAAGGAGACAAATTTATACTCCTTGGGGATTTCAATGCCAGAGTAGGCACGGACACTGCCTCTTGGAGTGGCATCATTGGAAAGCACGGAGTCGGAAATTGTAACAGCAATGGACTCCTCCTCCTCCTCCTTCGAACATGTGCCGAACACGATCTCATGATTACCAACACAATTTTCCGTCTTCCCATGAGAAACAGGACATCGTGGATGCACCCTCGCTCGAAGCACTGGCACCTCATTGACTATGCCATCGTCAGGAGGAGTGACAGACAAGACGTTTGGGTAACAAAATCCATGTGTGGTGCCTAATGTTGGACAGACCATCATCTCATTGTCTCGAGAATAAACATACACATCAAACCACCACGGCGTCCTCAAAGGGTAAAAATGCAACAACAACAAAAAAAACAACAACAAACAAACTAAATGTCACCCGCCTAAACAGAAAGAAATGCAGCTGTCGTTTGAAAATATGCTGGAAGACCGCCTCAAGTTCAATATTGCAGCTAAACAGATGCGGAAACAGAGTGGAGAGCTCTAAATCCCTAATAGGCATAATTTACAACACAGGCTCCCCCCCCTCCCTTCCCCCCCCCCCCCCCCCCCCCCCCCCCCCCCCCCCCAGAAAGCATAAAGACTGATTTGATGAAAATTCCGAAGACACCAACCAATTGCTGGCCGAGAAACATCTTCTCCTCAAGACATACTTGAAAGACTCCAAGTCACCATCAAAAAAAAAAAAAGATGCCTTCAATAACTTTCGTAGAGTAGCGCAGCAGAAACTTCGGCACAGGCGGGACTCCTGGCTGAGCAACAAAGCTGATGCAATTCAAGGCTTTGCTGACAGACATGATATGAAAAACTTCTACGACTCACTGAAAGCGGTCTATGGTCCTACATCACCAGGCACAGCTCCCCTCCTCAGTGCAGATGGGGGAACATTAGTCACCGATAGGAAAGAAATCCTTCAACGCTGGGCAGAACATTTTAGCAACATCTTAAATGCATCTTCCTTCTTCGATGATGAAACCATCAACTGTCTTCCTCAAGTTCCCACTAATGATACACTTGATGACCTGCCAACCATAGTGGAAGTAAACAAAGCCATCCAGTAACTTTCCAGCGGTAAGGCTCCTGGTCATGACTTAATCCCAGTAGAGATATACAAGGCGGGTGGGCCCGTTCTAATAGAGCAGCTTCACCAAGTCTTTACAAACATATGGGTGAACGAGACCATGCCATAAGATTTCAAGGACGCGTCAATAGGCCACCTTTACAAACGCTAAAGGAAACCGCCAATCCTGTGACAACCACCGAGGCCATCTCCTTGCTCTCAATTGCAGGGAAGATACTCGCCAGAATTCTTCTCAATCGCCTCACGGCCCATCTCGATCAAGGTCTTCTTCCTGCGAATCAATGCGGCTTCAGAAACGAACGAGGAACTGTTGACATGATTTTCGGTGCAAGGCAGCTGCAAGAGAAATGTCAGGAACAGAACTCCGAAATGTTCTCAGCTTTCATTTACCTTACCAAGGCTTTTGATACAGTCAGATGAGAAGGACTGCGGAAGATTATGGCGAAATATGGCTGTCCACGAAAGTTCGTCCAAATAGTGAGACTATTTCTTGATGGTATGCAGGCAAGAGTACAGGTAAATGGTGAACTGTCTGATCCCTTTCCCGTCACCAATGGAGTGAAGCAAGGATGTGTCCTGGCACCAACACTGTTCAGCCTCATGTTTTCAGCCTTACTGACGAATGCCTTCGAGAACAACGACACTGGAATAGGCATCAACTACCGAATGGATGGAAAGTTGTTCAATCTTAGAAGGCTTAAACCAAAACTAACAGCGACACCGTCACGTTTGCTGATGATTGCGCTCGATATGCCAACTCAGAGGCAGACATGCAACACAATGTTTTAGCTTTCTCATATTCCTGTGCCAACTTTGGGCTCTATATCAACTTGGAGAGGACTGTAGTTATGTACCAGCCAGCTCTCACAGTGAATGGTCATAGACTAAGTGTTTTAGACAAATTCACCTATCTTGGCAGCACTGTGTCACAAGTTGCCACAATTGATGACGAAGTGAATGCAAGAATCTCCAAGGCCAGTGCGACCTTTGGCAGACTGTACAAGAATATATGGGACAGAAATGGAATACGTCTGCAAACAAAGCTGAAAGTCTACAAAGCAGTTGTATCATCCACACTGCTATATGCTTGTGAAACCTGGACTGTTTACCAGAGACACGTTAGGAAATTAAACCACTTCCACACAGTTTGCCTTAGGAAGTTATGGAAGATTAGATAGCAACACAAGATCCCAGAACTGAAGTCTTAGAAAGAGCGTCCATTCCCAGTATCCGTAATCTACTAATGAAGAATCAGATTCGCTGGGCTGTCACTTAACTCGCATGCCAGATCGCACACTCCATAAACGATTTTTTTAAGGCAAGCTGCGTTGTGGTAAACGCTCCCAAGGCGGCCAGAGGAAACGCTTTAAAGACACTCTGAAAATCTCACTGAAAGCTTTTGGAATTCATCATGACACCTGGGAGACTGCTGCTAAAGACTGAAATTCGTGGCGTACATCATTACGCAAGGGTGCAGTCACTTGTGAAGCAACCAGGATTGCAAGAGCTGTGAAGAAAAGGCTGGACAGAAGAACCACTGCAGGAGATCCTCGTCCTGGAACGTCAAGTATTCTTTGCCCACATCAAAGAACAATTCGAGCCAAAATAGCCAACTTAGAACTCACGGCTCCATACTTTCAACCAAATTAGATGAAAGGAATGGTCATCATCTTTATTGATGGACAAACAACAACAAACAACAACAATGTAGTTACATAGGAATGTAGATATATAGGAAGATAAGAAGATAATTAGGTAGGCAGAAAAATAATAAGGAATGTAGGTAGATAAAAAGGTATTATGTCGATGGGAAGCTATGTAGGTAGACAGCAATGTTGGTAAGTAGATATGAAGCTAGGTAGAAACGATGGTAGATGGGACGGTAAGTAGAAGATATGACGATATGTAGATAGATACGAAGGTAGATATATAGATAGAAAAGTACACAGACAGATAGATATGCAGGTACACACATCGTGATTGTAACTGACTCAGAAAGCATGCTGGGGAGGGTTAGGATAGGCAGGCTTCGTGCATAGTGGCTTGCTTCGCTTCGAAGGTCACGGATGGCGAGCATCACCTGGATCTTTTCTCCAGGACATGCCGGTGTCCTGGGGAATGAACAGGCGGACAGATTGGCTGGCTCGGCAAAACCTGGCGGAGTATTGATGCATGACAAGTCAGACGTGGTTGCGGCCTTGTGGGAGCACGTGTACACCTCGGGGGAGCAAATGGATCACCATAGTCTGACAAGAATGAGGCAGCGAGGAGTGACGAGGGGATCTGGCCGACGCTCGACGCTCAGAGGAAAGGCGAGACGGACATATAATCAGATTGCTACTGGAACTATTGGTGTTGGAACTCTTCGCTGGCTGCTGAGGATGGGGACTGTCGTAAGTCTTCCTTACTTACTTTCGTGTTGTCCCTGGAGTGGGGGGAATCAACACTACATTTTTATTACCCCAATATTATTGTCCTAGAGAAACCACCAGACTCCGTCCACAAAACTCCGTCGGTCTGCAAACCCCTTTTTCTTACTCTCACTCACCCTTAGATCATGCCCCCTCTCACTCCTCCCCAACATAACATACTCCACAACTCTAGCTTTAACAAATAAATACAAAATAATTTATTAAGCAAAGAGTATAAGTGTGAGAAGTGTGTGTTAGTAATGTGTAGAATGTGTGTCGAATATTCTAGTGGGTGCAGACTTAGACCAGGTAGCTGAAGAGCCCAGCCCGATCATCCCAGAAAGGATCACACCACATCTTCATTCAGTCCACTAAGACCTCACCCAGGTATGTGTCCATCCTGCTAGATGTAGATTTCCACCGGTGGCTGTTTGATCACTCAAAAGAACTAGTCACAGTCCGACCCTAAATCCTGTCTGGATCACACAGTTAATATATGTCTAATTTGTTCCTATACTTATAACACCCTTGTCTAGTGAGGACACGAACATACTGTTCTTTGAAATAAATGTACTTCCTGTCTCAAGTGTCTACTGTTCACAAGACCATTGTTATACTAACTTCCTAATAAGTTTATACTGATTTATTCCCATGTGCTGGGGAATAACTGTATCTCTTTGTTTGTTCACCTGTCGTGTAAAACATACTGCCACTGGGCTGTTCCCAGGTGGTGTAAAAGAAATTCACTTTTTACTATTCTGTTCCCAAGTGATGTTTGAAACATTAATTTGACGATTGGTCTTCCTCCAAAATGGTGCGGAGAAAACAATTTCTGGTCTTCTGTTAATGTGTGACGTTTGATAATCCCTCTTATGCTTGTTCCCGTAAACCCTTTCTATCATGGGCTAAGTGCAAAAGATGTTGACCAACTGCCTGCACCAAGGTCTCCATTCTCAGTGACTTGAGTGACCTAAAGGAACCTGTCAACGAGAGAACAACACATTGGGTGATAGCAACTGTCCCCAACCTCCATTGGATGGGGGGGGGGTGTCCGCCTCACTCAGATACATGACAGTGAACATTCTCTGTCATGGGCATAGGAGTTCTTCACTCCGGTCTGCAGTGGGTTAAGATCAGGACAGAGCAAAATGTAAAGTGTAGACCCCTAGCGGACATCACTAGAAGATCCCATCATTGTACATTCTCCCCATCCCCAATTTCCCCAATATCACCCCACTACACAATTCTCACTAGCAGAGCTAATTCTATTCATTACTCTAGCAAGTTTTACCGAGGCTACTGCTTATATTAACTAGGCTTAAATATACTCTCTACAATACCTTAAGCACAACACAACAGTGTCTTCGAAATCATATCCACATTTTGCCATAACAGGCACGTGTACAATTAAATCTAATTAATTTCCGCACACGGTAGATATTTTTTTTTTAAATCCACTGCAGTGACAAACACGTCCGTGCAAGTCAATCCTCAGAGTTACACTACTTGTAAACAAAGCATGTTTTTTACCCAACAGCCTTGAGTGGCCACGTGACGTTCTTTTGATGTTAACAAAGGTGGTTCAAGGGCAAGATTATCCATTTCTGAATAAATTCTTTCCCTTGGGTTTCATCAATGTCACAATAGTAGATTATCTCCCCCTTTTGGACAATCCATGCACAAGTCGCTTCCCCCTTTTTCTCAACATATGCCTACAATTTCCCGTCTTGTGGGATTGTCAAAGAAGATTTCCTTGTTTGATGTTGGCGACTTAGCGGTGTCCTTGATCTAACTGGTAAACAACTGCAGATGTACATTCCGACTTTGTTTTTCTGTCCCGGTTAAAAAACAAATGTAGCTTTGCACACAGGCCATGAATATGACCGTCTGTATTGTCATTATCTGGTGGATACACAGTGAAATCATGACATAGGCCCCCTCTTAAGAGAGTAGTCCATCTCACTCTTCTCCACTGTGAATTCAATCCAGATGATTCATTCCTCTTCTTCAGGAGCTGGGTGTCTTGATAAGGAGTCCGCTCCAACATTTTCCTTCCCAGGAATATACTCAACTGTGAAATTGTAGGGTTGAAGTAACAACGACCACCGCATCAAACGGGCGTTGAGCTTCTGAGAAGTAGCCAGGAACATCAGGGGCTGATGATCTGACTGGACCCGAAACTTAACTCCATACAAATAGGGCTGGAATTTTTGCACGGCCCATACGAGAGACAAACATTCTCTCTCGACGGTCGAATAATTCCTCTCAGCCTGGAGTAGTTTTCTTGCTTGCGTATGCCACAGGTTTCAAAACCGAAGCATCGTCTTTCCCTTCCTGTAACAACGCTGCCCCAATCCCAATCCCACTTGCATCCGTTCTCAACACAAATGGTTTGGAAAGGTCCGGGAGCTGTAATACAGGTTTACTGACCAAGGCCTCCTTTAACTGACTATAGGCAGTCTCACATTCTGGTGTCCAAATGATTTGGTCCGGGAATCCCTTTTCCAAGGTTTCCGTCAATGGAGCTCCCAGTTCAGTGAAATGTGGGATAAATTTCTGGTAGAATCCACACAACGAGAGAAAAGATCGCACGTCCTTCTTCGTTTTTGGCCTTGGGGCATTTCTGATTTTCTCTAGGTTCTTCTCTTCTGGGACAATGTGTCCTGGAGTGATGGTGTGACCTAGAAATTCCAGAGTCTGGTAACCAATCATGCACTTGGTTGGACGAGCGGTAAGCCCTGCTTCCTTGAGTCTATTAAACACTCTCTCCAAGGATTGCAAATGGTCATCCAAGCTGCCACTGGAAATCAGAATATCATCCATGAAGGAGATGATGGCCGGATCCCTGTAAAGGATCTAGTAAAGTCCTCATCATACGTGTAAACACACTAGGTGCATTGCTGAGTCCAAAGGGCATGACCTTGAATTCGTAGTGTCCACTGGGTGTACTGAAGGCCAGCAGTGGTCGAATCTCCGGTTTGACTGGTATTTGATAGTACCCCCGACTCAGATCCACCTTTGAAAATTACCGAGCCTTATGGAGCCTAGCGAATAACTGCGTTGGATTCGGCAAAGGTTCCACCTGAAATTGTGTATGACTGTCAGAAGTCGGTAGTCTATACACAACCGGTGTTCTCCACTTGGTTTCCGTAACAAAACTACCCCCGCATTGTATGGGGATGTGGATGGTGCAATCACGTCATCCTCCAGCAGTTTTTGTATTTCCTCCTCCAGGGCCTTTTCTTTAGAGAAGGGCACTGGGTAAACCTTCTGGCGAACAGGCTCCTGTGTAGTCAACGTCATCTCGAACTCCACCAACCTCGTTCGTCCTGGTTTATCAGTCAGTATCTCCTTATGAGACCTGAGAACCTGGGTTATCTTCTCCCTCTCCTGGGAGGTCAGATCAGGGTTCACCTGCACATCCTTGTAGGTTTCCTGGTGTACCAGGGGATATTCCCTGCCCTCGCTGGTTCCCACTTCTGTCTCCACTGCAACTGCCATTGCCATGAGGTGAGCTGCTTTTTCTCCGGGTCTCTCTTCGTATTTCCGCAAGAGATTGATATGGAAAATCTTCGACTTTCCCCGGATCCGGATCTGATAGTTGGTTCTGGATATTACCCTTTCCACGGGAAATGGTCCTTGCCAACCTATCTCCAGTTTGTTGTTTCCCGTTGGGAGTAGCAACAAAACTTTGTCTCCCACCTCTAGAGATCTGTCTTTAGACCTACGGTTGTAGTAAGCCGCATGTCTTTTCCTGGCCTTTTTCAAGTTTTGATTTGCCAGAGTCAATCCTTTGTGGAGTTTTTCTTTCAGTTCCTCCACGTATTGATAGGATGAGATTACTTCTTCTGACGTCCCCTCTTCAGTCCAACTCCTCAACATGGCTTCCAACGGTCCTTGATTGGACGACCAAACAGCAACGTAGCGGGTGGTAGTCCTGTTGAGCCATGAGGAACTTCCCGATAGGCAAAGAGTGCTGCAGGGATATATTCATCCCACCTATCAGGTTTTTCCTGCGCTAGTTTCCTGAGCATTGTCATCAACGTGCCGTTGAAACGCTCTACTTGTCCATTGGCTTGAGGATGGTAAGGGCTGGTATGTATGTGGTTAGAGTGAAACACTCTAAATACCTCCTCCATGAGTTTTCCACAAAACTGGGACCCATTGTCCGTCAGAATTTGATCTGGGAAGCCTAATCTTGTAAAGGCCTCCATCAGTGCATCCGCCACTCGTTTCGAGTCAATCGTGGTCAACGGTATGGCTTCACCCCACATTGTACAGCAATCCACCATTGTGAGTATATACATGTTCCTCTTCCTAGTCCTAGGAAGTGGACCCACGATATCGATGGCTACCCTCTCGAAAGGAGAGTTCATGATGGGCATCTCACCCAGGACCACCGGTGCTGTCCAGTGTTTCGGTGCCACCCTCTGGCACTCAGGGCATGACTTCACATACCGACGCACATCCTCTGTCATTCCCGGCCAATAGTAGTGGCAGGAAATCCGCTGCATGGTGGCGGCAATACCCATATGTCCACTAAAGGAGATGGTATGCCCCATATGAAGAATCTGGGACCGTTGAGCTTTTGGGACGACCAACTGACCGTATAGGTTGTCTCCCCTTCCTGCTCTCCTGTAGAGTATCCTATTCTTCATGTAGTACTGCCCCCGTCCTGGTGGATCAGCACTTTTCTGCAGCTTTTTGTAGCAAGGACGTAAAGTATCATCCTCACTCTGGGCAGTTCGTAGCTCCCCCGGCATTGGGTTAGTCACAATTGCGTCTGCCTCTTCCGTTCTCGTCTGAGAGCGAGTCTGTATTGCTCCCATATGGATTGGCTCCCTGGGCATTCCAGAAAGACATACCGGCAACCTAGGATTACTGGGAAAATGGGATCGGTCAATACAGCAGCCTTGATTGTGCCGGTGACATATCTTGACCGAATCCCCACGTTAGCAATGGCAACTTCATGGCCACAGCACTCTTCTGTGCAGGCTGTATTTCCATGGTCTCACCTGTGAATTGTTCTGGATGTACCAGATCCGCAGAAAATCACGGCCTCCCCGTCCAGTCCTGTGTCGTACAAACACTCCACTTGACGACCGTTAACCTCTACCAATTCCACAACAGGTGGTTTTCCTGGTCTGGAGTTTCTTCGTCGGCCTCGACCTGTTCAGTGGGCTCCACCTTAGGTCTCCCGGGGCACACGATGAATTTAGATTCTCCTGACTTTCTCTTGCAGTCAATAGCATTGTGCGTGTTTGACTTGCATTGGTTGCACCATTTCTCTGTCCTAGATTTTCTTGTGCCGGACTGAGTGAGCTCTCCTGATGGTGAGCTATCTTGCTGACCTTGGCATTCTCCGTGACAACCTCCTTGGAAGTCACTTGACATGCTGCGAAGTGAGGGCTCTTAGCCTTCGATTTGCAGTCCCTCGTATTGTGAGTGGATGACTTACAAATTGAACACCACTTCTCCGACCACGGTCGTTTTGGTGTAGAGCTCGAAGAGCTCTTGCTTCCCTCCTTCGTCTTCTCTGAACTATCCTCTGATTTTTGCACATAAGGTTCCCCCTTTTTTGTTCCAGAGCTTTTGGCTTTCTTCTTGTCATGTTTCTCCTGACTTTTGGTGTTGGTGGGAAGGTTTTCCCCGGCCTCCCCATGTACCTCTACGAACCGTTCTGCTAATTTTGTCACGAGGTCAATACGTTCCGCTCCTTGTTCTCCCAGGAATGTCCTGAGAGGTTTTGACATTTGCTTCTTCAGCTGGTCGACCACCATGAGTTCTTCCAGACTCTCATAGTCATGTGCGAACCCAGCCAAATCCATCCACTTATGGAGATAAGATTTAAGACGCAAACTGTAGGCGGCAAACAACTCCCCCGGTTCTCGTTTCGCTGCTCGAAATTTTTTCCGGTAGGTATGTGACGTAACCTCGAATCGTTTCAGCAGAGCCGTCTTTAACTCATCATAATTGTTCTCATGTCCTGGTGGCAGGCGAGTATAAACTTCGTATCCCGTCCCGCGTAATCCCTGGGATAGCTTAAGATTCCATTTGTTACGCTCCAGACCCATAGCAACTGACATAGCCTCGAAGCGTTGAAGGTATTGGTCAATCTTCTCTTTGTCCTCCTCGTAGACCGCCAAAGGAAACTTCATAGCATGGTACCCCTGTCCACCTACTGGTGTTGAGCCTGGGACTGAGGAACCTCCAACTGCTCCCTCAGTTTCCCCATTAGATTGACTCTTGAGCTCGAGTTCCCGCATCCTGTACTCGTGCTCCCTTTTCTGAGCTTCTTGTTCAGCTTCCAGTTTCCTAGCTGCTTGCTCAGCTTCCAGTTTCCTAGCTGCTTGCTCAGCTTCCAGTTTCCTAGCTGCTTGCTCAGCTTCCAGTTTCCTAGCTGCTTGCTCAGCTTCTAATTTCTTAGCTGCCTGCTCATCTTCAAGTTCCATCCTTCTAGTGGCTTGCTCAGCTTCTATCCTCTTAGTTTCTAACTCCATCTTCCTCAATTCCAATTCGGCCTTCCGATCGTCTCTTTCTGCTTGACGATACTCTCTCTCCACTTCCTGTATGTAATCCGTTAAAGCTGAACCAGACAAACCCATTCCTTCCCCCTTTGCCCTTAGTTCTGCCCCAGTTAATTTAGGAGTGGCCATTTTTTCAGACAGGTAAGTCAGCAGATAGGGTGCAGATTATCTCCAAGAGGAATATATATATATAATGAACAATCACTGTTAATCTAATAATTAAGACCACACACAACACAATCACTCAGTGACAAGAGAAGAATCAGGACCACAGACCTATGCAGACGTGTGAGGTGTGAACAGGTAAGATATGTATCCTAACCCCTATCCACATTCACTCTAGCTGGATTCTCTCTCCAACAATATCACCGTCCTCTTAGTAAAGATCCCGTGTCAAAAGACCCCGTTGTCAGGAGATCCCACTGTCAAAGGATCCCGCTTCCAAGAGATCCCGCTTACAAGAGATCCCGCTGTCCAAAGATCACGTTTACGAGCCCCCAATAAATGTCGTAAGTCTTCCTTACCTACTTTCGTGTTGTCCCTGGAGTGGGGGGAATCAACACTACATTTTTATTACCCCAATATTATTGTCCTAGAGAAACCACCAGACTCCGTCCACAAAACTCCGTCGGTCTGCAAACCCCTTTTTCTTACTCTCACTCACCCTTAGATCATGCCCCCTCTCACTCCTCCCCAACATAACATACTCCACAACTCTAGCTTTAACAAATAAATACAAAATAATTTATTAAGCAAAGAGTATAAGTGTGAGAAGTGTGTGTTAGTAATGTGTAGAATGTGTGTCGAATATTCTAGTGGGTGCAGACTTAGACCAGGTAGCTGAAGAGCCCAGCCCGATCATCCCAGAAAGGATCACACCACATCTTCATTCAGTCCACTAAGACCTCACCCAGGTATGTGTCCATCCTGCTAGATGTAGATTTCCACCGGTGGCTGTTTGATCACTCAAAAGAACTAGTCACAGTCCGACCCTAAATCCTGTCTGGATCACACAGTTAATATATGTCTAATTTGTTCCTATACTTATAACACCCTTGTCTAGTGAGGACACGAACATACTGTTCTTTGAAATAAATGTACTTCCTGTCTCAAGTGTCTACTGTTCACAAGACCATTGTTATACTAACTTCCTAATAAGTTTATACTGATTTATTCCCCATGTGCTGGGGAATAACTGTATCTCTTTGTTTGTTCACCTGTCGTGTAAACATACTGCCACTGGGCTGTTCCCAGGTGGTGTAAAAGAAATTCACTTTTTACTATTCTGTTCCCAAGTGATGTTTGAAACATTAATTTGACGATTGGTCTTCCTCCAAAATGGTGCGGAGAAAACAATTTCTGGTCTTCTGTTAATGTGTGACGTTTGATAATCCCTCTTATGCTTGTTCCCGTAAACCCTTTCTATCATGGGCTAAGTGCAAAAGATGTTGACCAACTGCCTGCACCAAGGTCTCCATTCTCAGTGACTTGAGTGACCTAAAGGAACCTGTCAACGATGAGAACAACACATTGGGTGATAGCAACTGTCCCCAACCTCCATTGGATGGGGGGGGGGGGTGTCCGCCTCACTCAGATACATGACAGTGAACATTCTCTGTCATGGGCATAGGAGTTCTTCACTCCGGTCTGCAGTGGGTTAAGATCAGGACAGAGCAAAATGTAAAGTGTAGACCCCTAGCGGACATCACTAGAAGATCCCATCATTGTACATTCTCCCCATCCCCAATTTCCCCAATATCACCCCACTACACAATTCTCACTAGCAGAGCTAATTCTATTCATTACTCTAGCAAGTTTTACCGAGGCTACTGCTTATATTAACTAGGCTTAAATATACTCTCTACAATACCTTAAGCACACACAACAGTGTCTTCGAAATCATATCCACATTTTGCCATAACAGGCACGTGTACAATTAATCTAATTAATTTCCGCACACGGTAGATATTTTTTTTAAATCCACTGCAGTGACAAACACGTCCGTGCAAGTCAATCCTCAGAGTTACACTACTTGTAAACAAAGCATGTTTTTACCCAACAGCCTTGAGTGGCCACGTGACGTTCTTTTGATGTTAACAAAGGTGGTTCAAGGGCAGATTATCCATTTCTGAATAAATTCTTTCCCTTGGGTTTCATCAATGTCACAATAGTAGATTATCTCCCCCTTTTGGACAATCCATGCACAAGTCGCTTCCCCCTTTTTCTCAACATATGCCTACAATTTCCCGTCTTGTGGGGATTGTCAAAGAAGATTTCCTTGTTTGATGTTGGCGACTTAGCGGTGTCCTTGATCTAACTGGTAAACAACTGCAGATGTACATTCCGACTTTGTTTTTCTGTCCCGGTTAAAAAACAAATGTAGCTTTGCACACAGGCCATGAATATGACCGTCTGTATTGTCATTATCTGGTGGATACACAGTGAAATCATGACAGGGACGGAGCGCTTATGGGAATGTCTCGAATGCTGTGATGTCGGTTCCTAAATCAATCAATCAATCATAGATATGTAGGTAGGTATGTAGGTAATTAGACATGTAGATAAGTAGATAGATAGGTAGGAAGGTTTATAGGTAGATAATTAAGCAGATAATCAGATAAACCGATATAAATCATAAATCCAATCACAGCATAGCAACGATATAAACCATAAAACGACGAAAGAACAAAACAAAATAATCAAAACGTTACACTGTCACAGACACACATTCATCCTCTGATAGCAGTCACGAACTGTGACATCGATAGTAAAAACCCAAATACCATGTTTGCTTAACTTTCCCGTAAACAGAGTTCGCAAAATCGACCTCACGGAGAATTCAATACACAACGAAATGGAAATGTAGTTCAATGTACTCGGCGCCCGCGCATTTTAAAATACGCAGATGGACTTTGGTGGCCGTCGTGTAGTTTGTCTCATTTCGGATGCTAAAGCTGGTTTGCCATATTGTTTTATGATATTCTGGTCACGTAGTAGTTGTTTGCTCAGTTCGCGTTGGCTTGTGTTTTGTGCATGGACGTTTAGTTGATGAGTTTCGCTTGGTGGTGTCCCATGTCAGCAAATCTGAGTTCTGGCTTCTGGTAAATGTGAAAGATGAGTGAGTCCGGTGTAAGGTTATTGCCACGTTTAGGGGAATGGCGCTAGGTACATTGACCACAGCGGCAATAGAAGGGTGATGTAGTCAGTACCAGGTCTTCTGTCTGACCTGTTATAGTCCATTAAACAGGTGATCTTGATAGACTGGACAGACACTGACACCGAGTTGAGAAAAGAACAGGAATCACAGCACTCAGGAAGTTCCCGTACGTGCCCCTCCCTCTTCTTCAACAACCAACGAAGAGTCTAATACCAATGGTACTAAGTGCGATATGGTTATGTGCCGATCTGGCCTTTCAGCGGAGAACTGAGTGTCGGCCTGATCGTCTAGTCGCTCCCTACAGCATCATTCTCTCCAGGCCGTGATGGTGTATCTGTTCTTACACACTACACACAAGAAGCACTTATGTACACTGAATATTCACTACTTATGTAGGTAGATAAGAAGATATTAGGCAAATAATAAGGAATGTAGATAGATAGGAGCGGCTGACTGAGTTGCTAGAATGCCGGATTCTCCTTCGGGAGACTCGGGTTCGAATCTTCGGTAAGGTGTGGATTTTTCTTAACGTCGGGGGCAAAAAGAAATCCCTAACCTGTACAGTTCGCGGCGACTGCACTAGCCAGGCGGCCTCATCTCCTCAGGCTCAAGACACCCCCACCCCCACCCCAACAGCAAGGTACTATATAGGCTGTAAATGATTTTTATTTTTTATTTTTGACAGTAGATAGATGAGAAGATATGTAGACAGATAAGAAGTTATGCAGTTGTAAAGAAAGTATTAGGCAGATAGTAAAATATATAGATAGATAAGAATGTGTGCGGTAATAAAGAAGGATGTATGTAGATAGTAAGGTATGTACAACGAATACACGAACTTTATTTTCAAAAGGTCAGCAACTTATAGATAAAAAGGCAGGTAGATAATAAGTTATATATGTTGATATGGAGGTATATAGGTGGATAGGGAGGTAGACAGACCGGTATGTAGAAGATATTAGGGTATTTCGATAGTTGCAGAGGTAGGTAGATAGGTTGGTAGGTAAATGGATAGGTAGAAAGATATGCAAGTAGGTATGTAAGTAAGTAGGTAGGTAGGTAGGTAGGTACCGTCCACATACATCCTCAATCCACACAACCATTCCCAACCCACACACATCTTCCCACACCCCACACGTTCCCCTACCACACACAGATCCCCCACACACCCCCACACACATCCCCACACACTATCATCCCCCACACACACACCCACACACATTCTCACATCTAGATACATACATGACGCCTCACATAATCACTGAAACTAATATGAACAAACTCCCACACATTACACACACATACACTGACGATTATTGTGAGCATCTGACGGACATGTAAACAAATGGAGAAAAAATTATACATATACATTGTGTAACGCAAAAAAAAATAGTGATGCTCCCACACATAGACACAGACATACATGCACTCTCACACTCACTCAGTCTCTCTCTCTCTCTCTCTCTCTCTCTCTCTCTCTCTCTCTCTCTCTCTCTCTCTCTCTCTCTCTCTCTCTCTCTCTCTCTCTCTCATTCACACTCACTCTTACTCACTCTGCTGTAAAGTACTTTTGTTCATATTATACATGATAAAATCAAGTGGCATTCAAAATGATATTTAGAAAGATGTGAATACACAAAAAATATGAAATAGCATGTTATATGACATGCGTGCGCTCAACTCTCTCTCTCTCTCTCTCTCTCTCTCTCTCTCTCTCTCTCTCTCTCTCTCTCTCTCTCTCTCTCTCTCTCTCTCTCTCTCTCCCCTTTCATACACACACACTCGAACACATGCGAACCCACATACACACACACTAACACTACTCTCCGCAAACTCATAATCTGGCACCTACCCACACACACACACACACACACACACACACACACACATCCCGCACCCTTCCACACATCCGGCACCAACCTACACACTATCCCCACCCATGCCTAAACCAACACACACTCACTCACCCACATATCCTCCACCCCCCCCCCCACCCACATCCAATCACCCATCCCAAACCACACATCCCCACCCACACACACACATACACACATCTTCCACCCACTCACCCATACACACATTCCTCATCCACTCACACATCCCCCACCGACTCACAGATCCCCCACCCACACACACATCCCGACTAAACACACACATCTCCCCACACATACATACACCCCCCACCCACACACACACACATCTCCCACCTACACACATGATGGAAAACATAAACATGATGAAATAAGCAGTGCGTATAGTACATGTTAAATTCAAGTGGCAGTAAAAATGCTAATATGAAAGATGAGGATGGAGAAAAAAAATATGGAATAACATGCCACATGACATGCGTGCGATAAACTCTCCCTCTCTCTCTCTCTCTCTCTCTCTCTCTCTCTCTCTCTCTCTCTCTCTCTCTCTCTCTCTCTCTCTCTCTCTCTCTCTCTTCTCTCTCTCTCACTCTCTCTCTTTCTCTCTCTCTTTCTCTCTCTCTCTCTCTCTCTCTCTCTCTCTCACACACACACTGTTTCACTCACTCATGCATACTCTATCACTCTCACTGTCTGTCACTTATTTTCCCGGGAGGAAAGTGGAATCAACAAGCACATCTTCAAACTTATTATCTTTTGGGATTATTGACTGACTTCTGTCTACACTCCTCCCTTCTGTCTTCCCTTCCATATATCTATTCCTTTCTCTCTCTCTCTCTCTCTCTCTCTCTCTCTCTCTCTCTCTCTCTCTCTCTGTTATTCCCTCAACACATACTCCGACAACAGTTCCTTTCAACGATTAATAAAATATTTATTAATAAAAACAATGTCTGGTGTATGTATGGACTGTGTAAGCGTAGTTGATAGTGTATTCTATTGTTGGTGCAAGAATGAACTCGTAATGTCTATCAGCGGTATCACATCTCGCCCAGTCATTCTGCAAAACCACAGGACAGCACATCAAACAGGACAGGTCTCACCCTGGATGATCCGTATGCGTGAGTCTGACGGTAAATCCGTTATTGAATGAAACAAAACTGTTCACCACTGGATCACTGTACAGTAATAATAGTCCAGTAAGTTTATGACTTCGCCCGAGTATGTTTCATGAAAGTACTTATCCAACATTGAAGAAAACCACATCACCACAGTCCTGCATATTGTCTCTAATGGATAGCAATGTTCTAACTTGTCTATTGTTACTTAACTGTGAGTACAAGACTTATGTAGTTTTATTTTGCTTTGCTTTCTGCAACTTTATCTTTCTTTTTCCATTATTACTTTGGTTATCTGGATCTTCTTTTCTTCTTTTTCCAAGTTCCTTTAAAGGTATGTTTTATTTCGTATTAGACCCTGTCTAGGTTATTCCTTGGTTTATTGAGATATTTGCTCTCCCCACAAATGAAATGCCTTGAGTTTTTCAACCAAGCTTTTCCGGTACACAAGAAGTATGTGTCTATCTTCTCTGATATATCCAGATGGGAGTTTGAACCTTATATATATAGAATTTATGTAAATCCCGGAATCGAAATCTATCAGCACATAAGCACTCTATCCCATTGCAAGGGATGATATTTCTTTTCATTTACAGGACACATAAATCCAGCTTTCCGTCCAGTTTGGTACACACACTAATCAAGAGAACCCAATGTCTACTATTTATAACGAGTGGCTCATCCTTCGTTATTTGTTTGATGTTCATACCTCCACCTCGTCTCTTGACGTGTCCTGCCCATCAAAAGGCGGTAAAATCACGTAGTGACTATTTGCTCGTTTCATCCGTTGTTGCGCTGTTTCCCTGAGTTCCCCGTACGCGAATACTTCAAAGCATCCTAACTCGTTGACCGGTTTCCTCCGTTCATTTTTCCCCAACGCGATCTCCCCGGGTCCCCGTGTCCGTACGATCCGATCGTCAAGCAATGAACTCTGCGAACACCTGCATCCTATTTTTATATTCGTAGGTCAAGGATCTTTTATTCGTCCTCATCTCAGAATGAAGTACACGATTGTTAACCCTCCTCCTTCATTGTATTTTGATATGTAAGTTATCAAGGAATCACTAAACTGCAGTTTTTCCGTGACACTGTCTATACTCACTCTTTCACTCACACTCTTTCTCACTCATTCTCTCACCCACTCACACACACACACACACACACACACACATAAACACACAGACATATATATTCACACATACACAAAAGCACACACACGAGCACAGACACAAACACACACATGCACACATACATACACACACATACATTCACACCTACACACAAATACATTCACACACAAACACAACACATACACACACATATGCGCATATACACACCCTTACACACATATATAAACACACACATAGACTGCTGGTGAAGAAAGGGGTGAAGCATGTGGTACTTGATTTGAGCCAGTGGAATCACAGTGCAAGAGAGGTCCAGGGTATACAAATGGAGATTGGTGGCTTAAGTTGGAACATCATAAATGTATAAGCCACAGTGGACTGTTTTGTCAGAAAGGAACAATGGGACTGGCTTAAGGAATTAGAGGAATTACCAGGTGATAGGCTACTCATATGTGGAGACTTCAATGCGAGTATTAGAGATTGGGACAGTAGTGGAGAAAACCGACAGGGAATTGCCCTTGCGGATGCCATGGTGGACTCCAATGTGGTCTGCATAAATGATGGTAGGCCGACTAGAATGGCAATGAGGCCTGGCGATGCAGACACTGCTATTGATTTGGCACTTGTCTCCCTATCATCAGTCCTTGATGTAAAGTGGACTGTTTTGAATGACCATGGGAGTGATCACATGCCATGCTCAGTCCTTATCTCTAAATCCAGGAAGATTAAGGCTGGGAGAGTGCGCAAAACCTTCCGGTATGAGTGGACCGACAGCCTTCTTGGACGCCTCAGACAGGGGGCATGCAACAGGACTGTTAAAACTCCTTTTTTGCAGCCCCCATGGTGGACCCCAGAAGTAGACAATGCTTGGAATGCAAAGAGAGCTGCAGTGAAGCAGCTAGGGAAAGTGCGACAGACACCCCGAAGCTCACGAGATGAAGTGGACACAGCGGAAAATGACAAGAAAGACAAGGTGGCGGCTTTCAAGCGCTGTGCTGCAGAGGCCAAGAAAGTAACATGGGAATGTTTTATGAAGGAGATTTGAGGTGATAAAACATTGCGAAAATTATGGAAACTGCACAGACAAATGCAAAGAAAAGATTGGCCTATGACAGTGGGAACAATTTATAGAGAGGATGGTGTGCGCGTGACAACAGACAAAGAGAAAGGGGAGGCGTTTTTCCAGAGATTTATAGAGCAGACCAATCATAATGATGCGGATACCAAGGATGCAGTTAGAGAGGAGTTATCTGACACAATGAATAATATGTATTATGAAGATATCATACGGGTGGAAGATGTTAAACATATTTTGAAAAAGGCAAAAGACACGGCACCAGGGCCCGATGGTGTTTGGTATGGCCACATGAAGGTTTTGAGCGATGTAGACCTGAAGGAGATGACCGACTGCTTTAACCAGAGCATTAGGACAGCATCAGTACCGCAGGATTGGTTACATAGCTATCTCGTCCCTCTCCCAAAACCATTCAAGGACAATTCAAAGCTTAGCGACTTTAGGATCATCACCCTTCAAAATACATTTGGGAAGGTTTTAGAGAAGATAGTCGCTGTCAAGCTGCAAGAGTTTTTGGAAAAGGGGAAGCTTCTTCCAAGAGGCCTGGGAAGCTACAGGCCAGGGAAAGATACCTGATCAAATGCAGCCACGTTTGCCTTTGACGTTTATGAGGGATTCCAGAGTAGACAGGAAACGATGGCGACAGCGTTTGATCTCGAGGATGCGTACAACAGAGTTCGCTACATTTTGATGACCGCACTGATGGAGAATCCCTGGTTGGTGAACTGGTTAGCAGCCGTCCTGCATTCTCGTCGGGTTGCTCTCCGTCTGGGTGCATGGACCTCAGAGCCACATATTTTAACCCCGGGACTGCCACAGGGATCTGCAGTCTCACCGGTGGTCTTTAACGTGTATACGAGCAAGATTGCAAACCTAGAAGCACCAGGGGTTGGAAGGATACTAACATTTGAGATGATATTCTTGCATATAGGCAAGAGAGAGATAGGGAGCAAACAGTCCAGGAGCTACAGGCGACAGTAGACAAAGTGATTGACAGTTGCACTGAAATGAGTGCTGTCATCCACCCGGAAAAGGCAGCTGTTTTGTGGTGCTCTCTGGACAACATGATTGTGAGAGATGATGTCCCAAGCCTCGCGATAGATGGTAGAAACGTCAATAGAGAGAACAAACTGAAGTATCTGGGAATCACATTTGACAGGAGCCTGTCCTTCAAGGACCATGTGGAGTACGGTTGTGACAAGATCTCAAAAGGGACTCAATGCACTTAAAACTATGGCTGCAATGGACACAGAGCAGAGAATGCTTTTCACACTATACCAGCACTTGATTCTCTCAGTGATTGATTATGGACTAGGACTTCTCACTGTCTCATCGTGTCAATTGGTGAAATTAGAGCGCATACAAAACGAAGCTATGCGGGTCATTCTGGGATGCATCAGAGACACCCCAATCGTGTGTATGCGTTACATCCTTGGTTTGCCGACTGATGCTGGTAGGCTCAAAGTGATGCGGGCGAAGGCATACCTCAGAGTAGTTGCTGACACAGATCACCCGTTGCGTGAGGCGCTGGACGCAGTTAAGGGTCAGCGACTGATAAGAGGGAAATCATGGATGGCTCAGGCGGAGGATACGATCAGACAGGTGTGCATCTTGGAGAACATTAGGCGAGGAGAGGAGTGGGTCAGAGTGCCAGCGGAGCAGTCATACTTGTGCAAAGTTACATCACATAGAGCCGGGAGTGCAGGGAGTGGCCAGGAGGGGCCACGGAAGTGGAAATCCAGCAACTAATTCAGGATAATACTCGCCCGGGTGATATGATTATATACACAGATGGCTCGGTGTTGAGAGGCAGGAGAAGTGCCTGGGGGTTCTTAGCAAAAGCTAATGGTCACCGTTTGGTGCAGGAGAGCCTGCAAAAATGCGACAGCGAGGGGTGACGACGGGATCTGGCCGACGATCGACGCTCAGAGGAAAGGCGAGACGGACATATAATCAGATGGCTACTGGTACTATTAGTGTTGAAACTCTTCGCTGGCTGCTGAGGATGGGGACGGGGTGCTTATGGGAATGCCCCGAATGCTGTGATGTCGGTTCATCAATCAATCAATCAATCAATCAATCAATCAATCATTTAATGTGTAAGCATTAGACCTAAGTTGTACATTTTAATTCTTAAGTACTTAAATTCAGTCAGCAGTGATTTAGAAGTTGGTGAGTAATTTAAGATTTAGAAGGCTGAGAATACTTAGTGCAGTGGTAAGAAAACTATTTTTAATGTGCACACACTGGTAAGACAAATTAGTGTAATGTGTAATAGTCAAGTAGATTTTTTTTTACATGAGCACACGACAAGTCAAGTAGTTTCTTTTTATCCATGAGCACATGAGAGCCAAATAGATTTCTACATGTATCATAATTTTGTGTGGTGGGTGAAAGCACCCATGTGGTCGAGTCAAATTTATTTTCATTGTTGTTAACATGTGGATTTATCATTTGTGATACACATAATAATACCTAATCAACCGCCATACAAATGTGGTTATGATGCATGATGAATGAATGTGGATTCGGTGTATCACTTAATTCTATGTATTTGATGAGAGCATGTGGTGATCCGTGTGTACTTTCATTATTGTTAAACATGAGGTATCATCATATGTGACACTCATAATTATGCATAATGATCACATAATTCTATGTATGTGGTGATCCATGTGTAATTTCATTATTGCTAAACATGAGGAATCAGCCTTTGTTAATCTCATAAGTATGCCTAATAATGACATACGTCTATGTCATAGAAGAGAGCATGCCTGTGGTGAGTCATGTGTGATTTCATTATGGTTAAACAGATGTGAATGTGTCATTTGTAAAAGCACATCAGTATGCTTACTTATCATCAATGTCCATATAAATATTATGTCTGATGAAGGATGAGAATGAGTGAGATTCCATTGTAATGTCATTGTTGTTGAATTATTCTTTATAAAGCACATACATATGCTTAATTATCATCCATACAGATATGATTGTGTATGATGAATGGTTTAAAGAAGGATGGTGTTAAACATTAAAGTTATCATTGGGAAATCGCGTAAGTATAATTACTTATCTTACATGAGAGCATGATAATGATTTTTGATGATTGAGTGAAAATGAGTGAAATAAAGTAACATGCTAAGAAGGAGTATAAGCTACCAATCTATCTAATGATAGAAGGCAACTCTGGTGTGTAATGTCCTGTCTATCAATAGAGAACATGTTCGGCATAACCCATACATTAAGTAAGCATTTAATGCACTCCGTCGCATGACACCACATTGTATTAAATATCACTCAGGTTACCATCATCTGGTTTTGTGCCCTAAGCACGACACAACCTAATGTGATAGCGCCAAACCGATGCACCTTGGTGTCTACAACATTCCGATGCACCTTAGTTTGGTCTATCAAAGCCGTATTTGTCCTGGCCACAACCGGAACTCGGCTTAACAAAGGAATCGGAAGCCAGTTGTGTTTTAGCAGTCCTTTGTGCTGATGAGAGATGCGGGCAGCATGGCCTTCAGTTCAGTGCTGTTCTGTTGTTGTCAGGTGTGGGAAAAATTCCCTGAGTTGATCTGTGTCAACTAATGTTGTGACAAAACTGTAAGTTTTAACTGATTAAGTTTAAAATGTTTAATTTAATAAATATTTGTATAATCGCAGCACACGCCAGTTTACCAACTTGAAAGTGTTTACATGGTGGGACAGGCGTGGGTGAAAATAATTGCTAGTTAGATGAGCTTGTAGGAACAAAGAAATATAAATAGATAATATGAATAAGTGCTATTGAAATGAGCTATTCTACAGGGAACTGATTATGGGTTCCTTGGCAAATGTAGCCACTTTGGTAGGTAGGAATGACAGCCTAATTTACCAGAACAAAGATGTCATTCTTATGCCTGTTAACTTAATCAATGCTGATATGTTGTTTGTGTGCAATGTCTGTTATATGTTAACCAAAAGTGTTGAGATGTTGTGGCTGTTTGCAACGGCTGATGTATGTACTCTGTTGTTTGTAGCTATGTGTTTACAGCTGGACAAATGAGATCAATCTTCCACGGCTTGTGTATGTAGGAGCTGTGTGGTGTAGTTACATTGAACTGAGAAGGTGGAGCAGATTGACATTGTTGCATTAGGTGGTCCATTCT
>JACEFZ010020105.1:667500-702500 GCA_014155875.1 Cepaea nemoralis
CTAATCAGTTTACGGTTTTCATTTGTTTCTTGTAGGACCTGGTCATTGGTTTTTCTGTCTGTCCATTGTATTCTTTGCATTCTCCTCAGAAACGACATTTTCACAGCCATCAGATGTTTTTTCAGCTTGCCTGCTCATTGTCCACGCTTTACATCCATTCAAAAGCAAAGGTTCTTTGTAGTACCTCAACACTCTTTTTCCCAATGCAAATGAAATATTGTTATTGGTCAGAATGTTTTTCATCTTGCAAAATGCTGCATTCGTCATGGCGATTCATATTCTAATATCTTCAAGGCATCTCCCATCAGATGTTATGACTTTTCCGAGATAATTGTACCGATTCACTTGTTCAAGAATACTTGTATATTTACTTGTATATTACATTGTGGTGTTTCCTTCTTCTTAGTGACGACCACAATTTGTGTCTTCTTACAATTTAATTCTAACCCTAGTTGTTCATTGTGTGCAACAACTGCACCTACTGACTGTTGCAGAGCCTGCTTATTGTCTGCAATCAATACTGTACCATCCGCATATCTAATGTTATTGATGTTACGTCCCCCAATGATGATTCCTTTCATATCTTCTACAGTTCTGAAAATATCTCCACTATACAGGAACAATCGATCTGGAGACATTACACATCCCTGTCTCACATCTTTAATATCAGCAAAACGATAACTGCATTTCAATGACAACCTCAGCAAATTGATAATCATATGTATCTTTAGTAACCCAACCGAATCAATAACCACGGTAAAGCGACAGCACCCATAAAATACAACACCCAGTATAACGATAACTACAGGCAATGGATAACCTCGGCACAACATTAATTACGGATTGGCGTTAACCCCACCACAAAGAATCCCTTATCAATTGTTTTCTCGGCATTTGAATCAACAACGTTATCTTTTCTGGCATATAACGGCCGGAACTGGTCCAAAAACAATCAACGACAACGGAACCAGCGATTGCCACACCGACGCCAAATTCCTCCATATGTTGTGTTTTATTTCCTTATAACCCCTGATGACTGATGTGTCTAGAGGGGATGTTTATCTTTTCGTCTGTTCTTTTCCTTTAGTTGATGTTCCCGGTGGAGGATGACAAACATGTACTTCTGGCAAAGATCGTTATGTTACAAACATGAATGCTCATAGTTAAACATCTCTGCTGCCCTTATTGTTAATTATTAATGTGGCAGCTGAGCAAGCAAACTGTGCGCCTCACATCGGATCTTGTGTCAATGTATGAATTGTTATATCGGCTTTCCAGTGTTTGATGCCAAACTGTGTCGCACTGATTGTGGCGCTTCATTTTCATCGTTCTCAAGTTCGTCTTGGGCACCGACTTCGTCTTCATCTTCCTCTGCCTCTTCATCTTCCACTGCGTTGTCCATTCCTTCACCCTCTTCTTCTTCCTCTTCTTCTTCTTCTTCTTCTTCTTCTTCTTCTTCTTCTTCTTCTTCTTCTTCTTCTTCTTCTTCTTCTTCTTCTTCTTCTTCTTCTTCTTCTTCTTCTTCTTCTTCTTCTTCTTCTTCTTCTTCTTCTTCTTCTTCTTCTTCTTCTTCTTCTTCTTCTTCTTCTTCTTCTTCTTTTTCTTCTTCTGCTGCTGCTGCTGTTGTTGCTGCTGCTGCTGCTTCTTCTTCTTCTTCTTCTTCTTCTTCTTCTTCTTCTTCTTCTTCTTCTTCTTCTTCTGCTTCTTCTTCTTCTTCTTCTTCTTCTTCTTGTGATAGTCCATGCCGTGGTGTTGGTGATCATGTCTCTCTACGACCCTCTGCCTCGTGTACTGCCACTCATTTCTCATAGTGACATTCCCCCATGCCAAACTGTCACCGTGTCCCAAATCTTCCCTGTTGGTCTCCCCCTGCCTCCCCTCCCCTTCAACTTTAGCATTGAGACGACATACTCCTGTTTTCCTCTTCTCATAACATGATCATAGAACGTGAACTGTCTTCTTCTGATGCGAGTAACCATTTGTCTTCGTGTGTTACCATCATTGAAGATATCTTCATTGCTCTTCCTATCCTTCCATGGTCTTCTCGGCACTCTTCTACCTAACCACTTCTCCGTATCTTCCACATAATTGCACACTTGTTTGCTAATTGTCCATAATTTACATCAGCACATCAGGAATGGCTAAATATAACTCTTATGAACTTTTTGTCAGATTAACATTCAGATTGGCATTCAGAGTGACAAAGATAATTTCCATCATCCATAGACATAGAATAAAATGTATTTATAGACAAGACGATAAATTTCATTGTACCAGGTTCTATCCTATACAGCTCACAGAGCGGTCTGTGGGAACCGTCACCCAGAACACCAACTCCCTAGCTCCAATGACCACCCCCCTGGGGTCTCCAAAAAATACAGCACTCCTGAACAGAACAACAGAGTCTGAACACGAAAGTTTTAATGGTCAAGTTTACGTTCAGTAGTTTACCATTGTTTTCTGAACAATTGACGCTCAAAGAATTGTTAAAAGTTAACAAAGGAGGTTTGCTTCCAAATCGCCAGCAGGCGATTCTCGAACGTGGTATATGGGATTGCGAATTGCTTTTGTTATCCATTTGTCACAAATAAATGTAGTTACAGACCAACGGCGGGTATTTGATAACCGTCAAAGAACACAAACAAGGACGTACTACAAAGACAGGGGTTTCAAGAAAACATTACGGAATGAGATTAACATGAGATAAACAAGATACTTTAGGTATATAAAGAGACACAGTAATTTGTGAAGTGGTTAAAATAATTATATTAAAGAACACTTTTACACGAAATCAAACTGACCGATAAAAATGTCAATTGCAACGAGAAATAGAATGTTGAAGTGCTACAGAGAACCTGTACTTTTGTATGAATTGTGTTTGCTGGCTCACTTTTAACTGAAGTGTAGTCTATACACACTACTTCCAGTAGTGATGGACAGAATTTTGCGTGTGGATTAGCTCTCCCTGCTAACAGTGTCCCTCGCCAGCAGGTGAACCCACTCCAACTTCAGAGGTAATTATAATTTACGTCTTCAAGTCCAGGACGACAGGTCCACATTTTAGACCAACTTTCCGGTGTAAGGGTTGAACCCCTTACCTCGGCATCAGCATCACCGAATGATCAAGAACCCGCGTTCTTATCCATTCGAAGCTGCATGTGAAGCGTGGACGATGAAGCGTGGTCGGTTCTTGACTCAACACGGCACCCCAGGTCTTCTTTCTCGTGTACGGGCCAATCTTCTTATAGTCCATGCCGTGTGATGTTGGTGATCATGTCTGTCCACAGCCTTCTCTCTTGTGTACTTAAATAATTGTTTATACCAGTCTTCTTCATGCCATTATGTCAAGTTGCTCAAAAACTTCTGTTTGTGTCTCTCCCTGCCTCCTCTTCAAGCCTCACATTGTCACAGTGTTGTTCAGCTTTCATCTTCTCAGGAAAAGCCCACAGAACGTGAACTGACTACTTCTGATGTGAGTAACCAGTGCTGTTGGTGAGTCAACTTATTTCAAGATCTCTCTCTCTCTCTCTCTCTCTCTCTCTCTCTCTCTCTCTCTCTCTCTCTCTCTCTCTCTCTCTCTCTCTCTCTCTCTCTCTCTCTCTCTCTCTCTCTCACTGTCCATGGTGTTCACATCATTCATATGCACCTGACGAGTTGTAGCGAAATATACCAGGTAATAAATCGTACAACATATTGTTTGAGGCTTCTGTGTTTAAACTCAATTTCTGTTATTTTGTCCCCGCAAGATTGATTCTGCGCCATACAAGTGCGGTCCCCCTATCGTCAGATTCATGAACGATGCTCCCGTCGGACGCGCGTACACACTTCAGCCCCAGACATGGCCTTGACAGACCTGTTGTCGAAATGCAGAAGAGAACATTTGGAATTCATGATTGATCGAAAGGCGAGGCTTTATTCTACGTAAAGAAGTCAGTTGTCTTCCCCTGAGTTCTCTTGACGATGGGGTGGGGGTGGGTGTGTTTTTTAAGTGGGGGTTGTTCTTGAAAGGGGGGGGGGGGCATTGAATTCAAACTGAATCGATATCACTGCACTTCGTGTTAACTTCAGGAGGCTCTGCCTATATCAGCTATTATTGCAAGGTGTTGATGCTTAACCTTCTCATCATTCTCCTCATTTTCTTTCCTCTTCTTCCTCCTCTTCTACGTCTTTGTCGTCGTATTATTATTATTATTATTATTATTATTATTAATATTATTATCACTACTACTACTACTACTACTACTACTACTACTACTACTACTACTACTACTACTACTACTACTACTACTACTACCATCTTTCCCCGAAAATAAGACCGGCTTAAAAATGCACTAGGGCTTGTTTGCGGTGGGTGTATGTTTTTCTGATACAAAAATCTACATTTATTTCTGTACAAACTTCTACATTTATTCATATACAGTCGTGTCATCTTCTTCTGGAACATTGTCATAACTCTATAACATCCCGAATTCCGGCCTGAATTTCTTGCGACTCCATTTCCTGTAGAACCATTGGTCCCAGTCTCTCATGTCTAGCAATAAAGCTTTCCTTAATTGAGCCTTCCGTGTCCATGTAGCCTGCTCATAGTGCATTGGTAACTGTATTTCACACGAGTGACATATTGAATTATGAACCACATCCGTTCATGATCAAGTGCGCACCACTGGCGTCTGTACTCCGACTGGCCATTCCACAACAAGTCTCTCATCCTAGCTGACGATTTTAACTAGGGCTTATTTTAAGGTAGGTCTTATATTAAAAGCATCCTGAAAAAAAAATCGTGCTAGGGCTTATTATAAGGGTATGTATTATTTTCGGGGAAACACGGTACTACCACTACTACTCCTGCTGCTACAACTACCAATACTACTGCTGCTCCTCCTTTCACAACAACTACCACTGCTGTTATGATTATGGTGATTAGTCTTATTCGCATCGCCTTCAATCCCCATTTGAGACAAGACAACCTTGTTCGACCTGTTGTTTCATTGTTCTCGTTACATGCATGTCACGATCAAGTGTCTCTACAGACTTATAACAAACTTGTGGCGGAGACAGAAATATATGTTAATGAGGAAAAATTGGAGGTGGTGGAAAATTTCGAAAATCGTGGGTCATTAATTACCAACAATGGTGACACAATGAAAGAAATTAAAAGATGAATATCTAGTGCTCTTCAAAAACTACAACAACTGAATAAATTGTGGAGTGGGAAGACAGAACTACAAAAAATAGATTTTTTAATGCATGCATCTTTCCAATTGCAACATACGCCTGTGATACCTGAACACTTACTAAACAAGCTGAACAGCGCATGCATGCCTTTGAAAATAATTATAGACGGGTTCTAAGAAAATCTTGGATACAGAAAAGAACACATGCAAACTTAAGGCAATACAACAAATAAAATTGAAATATTTTGGTCGCTTACAACGCCATGAAAGTTTTGAGAGAACAATCATGGAGAGGTATATGCCCGGGAAGAGAGGAAGAGGAAGGCCAAAGAGAATATGGGTGCAGGATGTGGCGGATGATCTCCAGATGGGTGTATCGGACGCGGGACATCTTGCTTATGATCGAGAAGGTTTTCCGGAAGGTTGCTATGGGAGCGAGGTTCTGCAAAGGGCATGCTACTCAATGAATGAATTAATGAACTTCTTTCTTTTACTTCTATAAGCACCAAACTATACATGTGTGTTTATTTATGAACTGTCGTATTGGAGTCAATGTGATCGCCAATTGATATTTCTTCTTCAGAAGTTCCCAGCCGACTAACACGTGTGTAGGTAGACATATGTCATTGCACGGAATATATTAGTGCGGTGTAGTGTATCTACAAATGGAGACGTTGCAAACAGTGAATCGGTACAACTACTTCGGAACAGTCATTAAATAATGTCAGGTGCCTTGAAGTTATTAGAACAAGAATCGCCATGGCAAAGGTAGTCTTTTGCAAGATGGAAAACATACTGACCAATAATAAAACAGATGTCAATTGCAACGAGAAAAAGAGTGTTGAAGTGCTACATAGAAGTTGTACTTGTGTATGGATGTGAAGGGAGGACAATCAGCAGACAAGCTGAAAAACATCTAAGGGCTGTGGAAATGTGGTTTCTGGGAAAATGCAAAAAATACCATGGACAGACAGAAAAACCAACGAACAAGTCCTACAAGAAACAAACTGATCAGAGAAATTAAACGTAAAAAATCAATTGTTTTGGACCAGAGAACTTGGTGATAACTGGCAAGATTGATGAGAAAAGAACACGGGGAAGGCAGAGAAGTAAATATCTGGATGGCTTGGCCATCTAGATGGTCAAGATAAGAACACAGCTGATAGTGTGAGATGGCGAAACATGACCGCCCATGCTTATCGCCATGATGCATGATGATGATAATGATGCCAACAGTCCATTCACTCTGATGTTGCATTTGGAAAGACGTGTTTTGTTGGTAATTACCATTACTTCAGTTTTTCTGTTATTTAACGTAGGTCTTTTGGCCTTCTATTGCAACCACATCTATCATATTGACAACTGTACAAACCAGTGCAGGTGGAAGAGAAAAACCAGACACAACAATTATAAGACATTTCACATTCATCATCATCATCATCCACTTCTGCCGTCACGCGGCGTGGGGAGGAATAATTTGCGCTCCAGCCCCCGATGGGCAGCACTGGATAGTGTCATTTCGTGTGATTTTTTTATGTAAGGCCAGTGATGGTAGTTGATGGGTTGCATTCTAACCATGGCCAAACCACTTGATCTGCTGCCTTTCAATAGATGTGGCACAAGGTGTTGATCACACAGTCTGTCTGATAACAGCATTTCTTACTCGGTCTCGGATTGTTAAGCTGGCAGCTCTCCTTAGGCATCTCATCTCGCAGGTGTTGATTTTGCGAAAGTGTGATTTGGATAAAGTCCAAGTTTGAGATTGGTAGCATAGGGCTGGTGTGAAAATGCTGTTTATTATCTGTCGTTTTGCGGAAAATTCGTATATTAGGATGTTTCAGTAGTGTTGATGGTTGATATGTAAGTGCACTAGCTTTTTGACATCTGATTTCGATTTCTCTGTCCAATCTGCCATCTTCTGTGATCATACTTCCAAGATATTTGAATTCTTTAACTTGTTTCAGAGTTGTGCTATATCTTCACACTTTTTTAATTAGAAATTCAAGATCCCAGCTGCACATCTTCAGAATCCGAAAAATGGTCTTGGTACACGGTCTCAAGACATCACCTGAAGCAGTTTATTATGTGGATTAGTTCTCCGGTTCTCATGTTGTGAGACGATGGCCCGACGCTGTGATTACTTATTGATTTTGACTGAATTTATCCAAGCGAGAAAGTAACGATGATAGTTTCCGAGATTATCTTATTTTTCGAGCTGTGGTTTTGTGTAATTACTGGCAATTTATAGAGGGTCGTTGAGGGTTGTTGATTTCTAGCTTCTTGGTAGATCTATCTGTCTATCTATCTATCCATCCATCCATCCATTCATCCATCCATCCATCCATCCATCCACCCACCCACCCACTCACCCACTCACCCACCCACTCATCCATCCATCCATCTATCTATCTATCTATCTATCTAATCTATCTATCTATCTATCTATCTATCTACCTGTCTATCTATCTATCTATCTATCTATCTATCTATCTATCTATTTATCTATCTCCCTATCTATCTATCCATCTATCTATCTATCTATCTATTTATCTATCTATCTCACAAGCCGTTACTAGCTGTCAAGATCTCCTCAAATCAAAACACATTGTAGAAGAACATAAACTGCAATCACGACCGGTACGATTTCAACTTGGGGGGAAAAAGAGTAAATCGAATGAAAACTGCACAGATTACGACTCGGAGCGGATACGGAAAAAAACGCACTGGATAAAGAATATAAAAGATGGCGCAGACGAAAACATCTTCCTATTTTACACAAGAGACATGACGCGAGGTATAAGGCATTGGCGGATGGCCGGCAACATCTTCAAACGAAATGATATAATCCATTCGTGAAAGACAATAGAAGAAGAAGCCTACATGCGAAGTTGAACAACGCTGAGTCCGAAAGCCTGAAACCAGTGTCAGTGTTTACAGCCATTCAAGTGATGCAGGTAACTAATGCTATATTTTATATTAGATTAGTTAGTCTGTGAGCCTATTTCCAAAGAAGAATTGGTAAGTCAAATGTGTGTAAACCATGTGGTGAGTTCTTAAGAAATTAATTTAGTAGATGCAAAATAATATTATATTCAGTCATCATAGTCATAGATAAACTGTACATCAGGAGAAAACTACAGTGAGTTTTATTTTTCTCCAGTTAATTAACTTAGTTAATGTTAAGCATTAGACTGAAGTTGTACATATTTCTTAAGTAGTTCAACTCAATCAGTAATGATTTAGGAGTGGTGAGTAACTTAAGATTTAAGAAAACTAGTTTACATGTGCTAACACTGATAGAGAAATTAGTGTAATGTGTTATAGTCAAGTATTTTTAATTACATGAGCACATTTACTGAAGGAGATTTTTTTTTTTTTACATGAGCACATGGACAAACACATCGTTTTCTGGTATTTCATAAACACATGAGAAACAAATAGATTCCTATAGGGATCATAATTTTGTGTGTTGAGTTAAAGCACCCATGTGGTGAGTCAAATGTATTTTCAATTTTGTAAACATGTGGAATTAATATTTGTGCCACACAACAATACTTAGTCAACCGGCATGTTATAATGGTTAAGATTCATAATGCCCGAATGTGGATTGAGTATATCACATAAATCTATGAGAGCTTCTGGGGACCCATGTGTATTTTCATTATTGCTACACATGAGGAAGTATCCTTTGAGAATCTCATAATTATGTCTAATGATCACATAAATCTATGTCATTGCTGAGAGTATGTCTGTGAGCGTTCATGTGTGATTTCATTATTGTTAAACAGATGTGAATGTATCATTTCAAAAGAACACATCAGTATGAATGACTAAATATCACACAGGAAAATATTATATAGTTTCTTATTTAAGATTGTAGAATGATGAGATTTCATTGTAATGTCATAGTGGTTGAATCTGTGAATGTATTCTGTGTGAAGCACATACATATGCATGATTGGCATCTATACAGATATGAATATGTCTGAAGACTGCGTGAAATGATCATCCATACATAGGAATATTATGTCTGAAAATTAGTGAATGCTGAGAAGGGTAAAAGCTAACAATCAATCTAATGATAGAAGGCATCTTTTATGTGTAATGTCCAATGTATCTATCTATCTATCTATCTATCTATCTAATATATTTATCTATCTATCTATCTATCTCTATCTATCTATCTATATGTCTGTCTGTCTGTCTGTCTGTCAGTCTACCAATGTCTATCTATCTATCTGTCTGTCTGTCTATCTGTCTGTCTGTCTGTCTATCCGGAAACTGCAGAGTTTGAATTCGAATGGCATATCTGTTGGAATCATTATGATACGAGGCAACAGTACATCTTTCACACTTAAAATTGTAGCTTCGAAGATATTGTTTAGAGTTAGAAAATTTTCATGTATCTAGAATAGATCCATTATTTTTACGACCACTTTTAAGATGCCTTAAAGTGTTTATCACTTTTTTATAACGCATATGCCTGTAGATAACTTCTTTAAACATGTTATAAAACTTTAAGAAAAATACAACAATTATTTAAATTACATAATATAGCAATGTTACTAAACGTAATGTCCCTTGATATAACTTTTGTTGTTAAGTCCCCATTAATTAGACGTCTTTCCTTTTAATATTGATTTAATAGTAAATAACTATTTTTAAACTAACAAACTATGCCAGTTGGCTCGGCGGGAGTGAGAAGAACATCTGTAGAAAATGTCATCTCAATCGGATGAATCGTTCAGGAACGCATAAAGGACACACAAACAAAGACGCAAACAAAGACACAAACAAACATTCTCTTTTATATATATAGATGTCCTGTCTATCAGCAAAGAATATGTTCGGCATAACCCAAAACACTAACTAATCATTTAGTGCACTCTGACGCATGACAACATTCTGTATAATATATCACTTATAGTACCATCATCTCGGTTTGTGCCCTAAGCACAACACAACCCAAACCACATTATGCGTACTACAAGCATCTAGTTTTGTCTCTTAAGCAAAATCTCACTTTGTATTTCATGTCACTCATGGTACCACATATGGTCTAGTGTCATGATGATGATGATGATGATGATGATGATGATGATGATGATGATGATGATGATGATGATGATGATGATGATGATGATGATGATGATGATGATGATGATGATGATGATGATGATGATGATGATGATGATGATGATGATGATGATGATGATGATGATGATGATGATTACTGTTATGTAATGATAATAATGTAATAATTATGATGATGAAAATGATGATGATGATGATGATGATGATGGTGGTGGTGGTGGTGGTGGTGGTGGTGGTGGTTGTGGTGGTGGTGGTGGTGGTGGTGGTGGTGGTGGTGGTGGTGGTGGTGGTGGTGATGATGATGATGATGATGTGATGCTGATGCTGATAAACGAAGTACAATCTTGGTATATACACGGTGAAGAGGAGAGAATATACTTGCCGTAAAACTTTGGATTAGACAAGAATTCACCTGAATACTATACAAGAAGTGATGCCTTAATGTACTTATATTATTTATAAGCAAATACTCTCTATACAATTGGAAATGATTTGCAAAACCCATAATGTATGTGACCCTTTTTCTTGAATAGAAGAAGATCAAGAGAATTAACTAGTTACAGAAGAGAATGGTCAACATAATTGTCAAATTCCAAATCAATCAATCAATCAATCATGTGCCATGCCGGAAAGCGTGGGCGGTCATGACTCGCCATTTCACTCGATCACCAGTGTCGTGGATCAGCTCAGTGTTCCTGTCTCGTCCATGCCATGTGGCCAAGCCATCCAGGTATTTTCCTCTCGGTCTTCCTCTTGGTCTGTTCCCCTCGATCTTGCCAGTTGTCACTAAGTTCTCCAACCCATTTCTTCTCATAACATGTCCAAAATATTTTGACTGTCTACGTCTAATTTCTCTAATCAGTCTACGATGTTCATTTGTCTCCTGTAGTACTTGGTCATTGGTTTTTCTGTCTGTCCATGGTATTCTTTGCATTTTCCTCAGAAACCACATTTCTGCAGCCATCAGATGCTTTTCAGCTTGACTGCTCATTGTCCAAGTTTCACATCCATACAAAAGAACTAGGCTCTATGTATCCCCTCAACACTCTTTTTCTCGTTTCAATTGACATCTTTTTATTGGTCAGAATGTTTTTCATCTTGCTAAAGGCTACTTTCGCCATGGCGATTCTTGTTCTAATCTCTTCAAGTCATCTCCCATCAGATGTTATAACTGTTCCAAGATAATTGTACCGATTCACTTGTTGAAGAATATTTCCATTTACTCGTATATTACATTGTGGCACTTCTTCCTTCCTACTGACGACCATAACCTGAGTCTTTTTACAATTTAATTCTAACCCCAGTTGCTCACTGTGTACAACAACCGCATCTACTAATTGTTGCAGGTCCTGCGCATTGTCTGCAATTAATACTGTATCATCTGCATATCTAATGTTATTGATGTTTCGTCCTCCAATGCTGATTCCATTTATATCCTCTACATTTCTGAAAATATTTTCACTGTACAGGGAAAAAAGATCTGGAGACATCACACATCCCTGCCTAACACCTCTCTTAATTGGCTGATACTGTCCCACTTCATTATCAATCCTTATTGCAGCTTGTTGTTTCCAATATATGTTTTTTATAAGTCTAATGTCTTTCCCATCAATTTGTAGATCTGCAAGCATATCCACCATGCTGACATGTCTAACGCTATCAAAAGCCTTTGTATAGTCAATAAAGCAAAGATGTATATCCTTGTTTACTTCTATAGCACGTTCAATAACTGTTCGCAGCATATACACAGCATTTACTGTACCCTTTCCTTCTACAAACCCGCATTGTTCTTCCCCTATTTCAGGTTGTATCTTCTTCCTCATTCTTTGCATGATAATTCTTAGCAAAATCTTTGTGATGTGACTCATTATACTAATTGTTCTATGTTGATCACATTCCAATGGTTCCTGATTTCTTTGGGATTGCAATAAATATAGAGTTACATAATTCAGGAGGTATATCTCCAGTATCATATAATGTGTTCAGCAGTCTGGTGACTTGATCTATTCCAAATTCTTCTAAAGCTTTAATCATTTCTGTTGTGATGTTATCTGCACCGGGGGCCTTGCCAGCTTTCATATGCTTAAGAACATTTCGAACCTCCATCTCCAAAATTGGCGGTCCTTCATTATTAAATCTAATACCATACTGTTCGTCTCTGTTATCATCATAAAGGTGTTTCACATAATCTGTCCATACCTGTAGAATCTGGTCTTTTTCTATTATGATTTTGCCATCTTCAGTTTTTAGACACCCTGTTGATGTACTTGTTCTTTTATTAGTAAGTTCCTGAATTCGTTTGTGCACTAATTTGGTATTTTGACTGTTGTGTTGGCTTTCAATTTCTAAGCACTTTTCCTCAAGCCATGCTTCTTTTGCCTCCTTACATAATGTTCTGACTTGTCTGTGAATTTCTTCATATTTGACAGAATTATTTTTGTTGAGTCTTCTTGTTTCCATGAGGTGTAAAATTTCTTCAGTCATCCATTGCAGAAGCCAAAGGACTGCAGATTAGCAGTACCAGACTACAAAGAAAGGATATACACAAACAAACTTGGAAATCATGTGACAAGAGAACCTATAATCAAATAGATCACATTTTAATTAACAACAGAAATGCATCAAACATACAGCAAGTCAGAAGTTATAGAGGAGCTGAGTGCCACAGTGACCATTTCCTCGTTGGAGCAAAATTTAAAATAAAACTTAAGAGAGCTTTCTATACTAAATTACAAAGATTACACCCAACATATAACAGAGAAAAACTACAAGACATTACAGTCAAAGAGAAATTTACAGATGAAATAAAATGTAAACTTGAAACTTTGCAAAACCCTTTGGAGGAAAGCGTTGACCAAACTTGGTTGAACATCAAGAATACAATTCAATCTACCGCAGAAGAATGTCTCGGTGTGTCAACCACGTATAGAAAGAACAGATGGTTCAATCAAAAATGTGAAGAAGCAGTCACTAAGAAGAAGAATGCCAGACATGTATGGTTAAATGACATCAATAACATCCAAAAGGAAGAGCATTATAGAAATGAATGTAAAGAGGCTACAAAAATAGTCAGACAGCAGAAGCGAGAATATATGAGTAATATAATCAAAGATATGGAAACTAATCACCAGAAAAATGAATCCAGAAAGTTTTTTAAAGTACTGAAGTCAATGAAACGAGGGCACCAACAAAACACATATGGTTTAAAAGACAAAAATGGGAATATGATAAATACCAATGAAGAAATGTGCAACACATGGAAAGAATATTTTATTGAATTACTAAATTGTGAAGCTCCAAGTAACATTTTCCCACAGGAAGAGGTTCTAACATGCGAACCACAAATTGAAGAACCTACATTTGAAGAAATCCTATATGTAATCACACGACTTAAAAACAATAAGGCAACTGGGACTGATGGAATTGCTGCTGAATTTATAAAGGCAGGTGGCCATGCATTACATCTAAAGCTATACGAACTAATAATAAAAATCTGGAGGACAGAAGAATTACCCCATGACTGGAAAGAGTCATTATTGATACCTATCTTTAAGAAAGGAGACAAGTTCCAATGTGGAAATTATAGAGGAATATCACTACTGTCCACAAGCTATAAGATACTATCCGCAGTATTACTAAATAGACTAAAACCATATTCAGAAGACATATTAGGTGACTACCAGGCGGGTTTTAGACAAAACAGATCAACAATAGATCAGATATTTATCTTACGACAAATAGCCGAGAAACATTGGGAATATAAAAGAGATCTCCATAACATTTTTGTGGATTTTAAAAAGGCTTATGATAGTGTCCATAGGAATAGTCTATGGAATGTTATGCAGGAATTTGGAATACCAAGGAAGTTAATTAACATGACCAAACTATGCATGGAAGATACTTATAATATAGTAACATATAAAGGCAGGAAATCAGACCCCTTCCAAATAACATCTGGCTTGAAACAGGGTGATGCACTATCGCCGCTACTCTTCAATCTGGCTCTAGAGAAAGTTGTAAGGAAGGTAAAGGAGGAATGTGATATTGGAGGAACATCCAAGCTGCTTGGTTATGCAGATGATATAGATATTATAGGGCAAAGTGAACAAAAGACATTAGAAATATTGACTCACTTAAAGGAAAAAGCCCAACAGATGGGGCTGGTTATCAACCAAGATAAGACAGAATATATGGTAATTTCAAGAGACGGAATGGCTAAAAACTCTGGCCACATACAGATAGATAATATGACCATTAAAAGAACGGAAACATACAAATACCTGGGTACAATCTTCAACTGCTCCAACATCATAAGGGAAGAAATACAAACTAGAATCAACTCTGGAAATAAGATATACTATGCACTACAACATCTACTAAAATCAAAGGCGCTATCTCGTAACACCAAAATCACAATATACAAAACACTGATCAGACCAGTTGTGCTGTATGGCTCTGAAACCTGGAGTACAACGAAAGGAGACGAAGCCTTGTTACAAACCTTTGAGAACAAAATTTTAAGACGCATCTTTGGACCCATTAGGGATACACAAAGTGGAGAGTGGAAAAGAAGAAGTAACAAAGACATTTATGATTTGTTTAAGTCCCCGCTAATCACTGGTATCATGAAGGCTAATAGACTACAATGGCTGGGGCATATAGAAAGAATGGAAGATAATAGGGAAACAAAACTCGCTTACACTCAGGAAATAAATGACCGTAGACCCCGAGGTAGACCAAGAAGGCGGTGGAGAGATAATATACACACAGACCTACAAGCACTTGGAATCAACGACTGGCAAGAGAAGGTCCACCAGAGAGACGAATGGAGACAGATTGTATTTGCAGCAAAGAACCTCAATGGCTCGGAATGCTGAAGAAGAAGAAGAATCCATTTCTTACGACCCACCTTCTTTAATTTTGGAATAGTTGTTTCTGCAGCCACATTGATTGAATTCTTCAACGTTTCCCATTGATCAGCCACATCCTGGAATAGGATCTCTAGATCAGACAAAATTTCGAATCTGTTCTGTACTTCTATGTTGAATTTGTTTTGTATTTCCTTGTCATTACTCAATGTACACAAATCATATTTAGTGTTTCCTGTTATATACTTGGCTTTCTTTAACTTTATTCTCAATGTTCCTGTGAGTATTCTGTGGTCACTATAACAATCAGCACTGGGAACTGTTTTTGCTATTGTTAATGCGTTTCTAAATCTTCTGCTAATGAGAATGTAGTCAATATGGTTTCTAATCCTGCAATCAGGACTCCTCCTTGTCCATAATCTTCTAGGGTGTTGTTTGAACCAGGTGTTTCCTACAATCATTTCCTGTTCTTTTGCCCACTCTACGAGTCTGTATCCTCTTTCGTTTCTCTCTCCTAAACCATAGATTCCTACTGTGTATCTATCTCCTTGATTTCCTACTTTTGCATTGAAGTCCCCTATTATGATGGTTATTTCTGAATTTTTACATTTCTTTAAGGCAGACTCTATGTCATTATAAAATTCTTCTACACGATCTTCACTGGATTTTCCTGTTGGGGCATATACTTGAATAATATTTATGCTAAAAGGTCTGCCACTTAATTTAACTAGTAGAACTCTGTCCGACACGGCCCAATATCCTAGAATAGATTTTGATGATTTCCTGTCCAGAATAATTGCCACTCCCCTATGACGAACTTCACCTCCAGAATAAATAATCTTGAAATCTTCTTCTATCTTGATGCCTGCTCCTGTCCATCTCGTTTCGCACATACCTAAGATATTAATAATTTCCCTTTCAATTTCTTGTTTTATGATCTCTAATGTTCCGTCGTTGTTTAACGTCCTAACGTTCCAAGTTGCTAATTTTAACGTCTCTGTCCTTGTCTTGCGATGATCGGTCTTTAAGCGAATCATGATATACTAGGCACTTTTAAAGAGGTACTTTGCCGTTGCTTTCCTCTATGGCAGTGACCTTACTGGTCGGAGACCGCAACCATTGACTCAATACGAGTTCTTCTGCCTGCCGTCGTGTAACTCAAGGCCATGACCCACAAATATCTGTCGGCTGCCCTCAAAATTACATCCACCACCTGCCTTCCGTGGCTTCTTTTGAAAACTTCCAATAAAAGGAACACAATATAACATCACATAATCCACCGGGAAACATTATTCACAGGGAATCCAAAGGAAATCACACGAAATCCAATGAAAAACACTAAATAGCGTCCCTCCAAAAAGTAACGCTTCATCTTGTCGCCATTTTACCGGAAGCTGCACATCTGCTAGTTAAACCTTGAACACCTGATAGTGGAAGATTGGAGGGAGAGCAACCAATTATGTTGGTGATAACTAATTGAGAAACCAAGATTATCTTTCTTCTATGATTATTTTCTCTACGAACAAGATTCGTCTTTTTGATTTCACTTGATGGTTATCTAGGAGTTTAGCATTACATTTCTAATGGTATGATTAGATGTATGTTGATTGCTGAAATTTCAGACAGTAGGATAGAGCAGGTTGTAATAGTAAAATACAACTAGTTAGAAGTTATCATATCATTAGATATAGCTAAAATTAGGTAGATCTCTAACTAAACATTCGTGCTTTGCTTAAAGTCTATTTTCCCTGTATACGAGGGTATTCACCTTCAGGGAAGACAAGGAAAAGGTAAGAATGGCAGATACCGCCAGACTGAGAAATCTTTTCATGGAGACTGGTAAGCAATGCGACCTATCAGATAAGGAGTTAGCTCAGTATGTTAGTGATGAGTTCGAGAAATACGAACGTCTACAAGCTGAGAAGGAAAAGGATGAAAAGCGTCTACAAGTTGAGACGAAAAAGGAAGAAAAGCGTCTACAAGCTGAGAAAGAAATGGAAGAAAGACGGCTACAAGCTGAGAAGTGAAAGGACGAAAGACGGCTACAAGCTGAGAAGGAAGCAGAAAGGGAAATACGACAACATGAGCTGGAAATGGAGAGGCTGGACAATGAAATAGAGTTACGACGACTGGAAATCATGAACCAACATACCTCCTCAACAGATCAAAATAGATCTTCAGTTGAACCACTGAGTGAAGCACCTTCAGTTCAAGTCAATGCTACGTCTTTTCCGTTGGATCCTTTCAACGAACAAACAGACATCATCGTGAATTACTTATCAAGATTCGAGAGGATGTGTGTGATGTGTGGATTGGAGGGGACCAAATGGAAAGTTAAATTGTCACAAGGACTTTGGGGAATCACTTACAAGTATTTTCTATGATACGACCGGAGGAGTTGGGCAATTATAACATCCCGAAACAAGCTTTATTGGCCAGGTTTGAATTAGATAGAGAGACCTACAAGAAACAGTTCAGGACTGCTCGAAAGGAAGCCGGAATGAACTTTTCTCAATACGAAGAACGACTTAACTCCTACCTAAACAAATGGCGTACTATGTCTAGATTTGAGGAAATCTACCAATATCTACAAGAAATGTTTCTAATAGATCAACTTAAACAGAAAATGTCTCAAGACATGAGAGCATTTTGAACACAAAATGGAGCTGAGAGATTGGAGTCTATGATTACTTTGGCGGAGAGATATGAAAAGTCGCAGAAAGAGGCGGGGAGTAGTCAGCGAACTGCAAATAATCTTCCTCGCGAGTTCCCTCAGAAGACCAAAGATAAGGGAGGATAAACATCCAGCAAACAGAATGGATCTAATGGATCAAATAAGACCACTACAAATCAGTACCAGCAAGACAAAGGGGAGAAGAAGGCCTACTGCAGCCTTTATAAAGCTCATACTCATTACACAAAGAATTGCAGAAAGAAACCTCAACCTCTTACCACAGCCTGTGCGGTAAAACCTAAAGCAGTGAGAAGGAACCGGAATGCTCATTCTAATATGGACACGCAACGGAACACCAACTCAAAACTGCCAGTCATAGACTCTGTCAACCTTAACGAATGGACAGTGGAATATCTCTATGATACATGTTTACTTTTCGACGCAATTGTACAAGCCTCATTGGTAAACCCAGAGCAAGTTACAGACAATACAGGGATTTCTGAAAACTTTCGTACCTATGACACTTCCTGTTGCCAAGATCAGCACAACTTCACGCTATGTTACGTGAGAAATTAGAGCAGCGGTCATGGAAAACCCAATATTTATCCTGTTATGCTCAGATATCGATACGTCTTCTTAGGAAAACCAGTACAGCAAATGATAGCATCAGCGGTGACTACACGTCAGCAGGCTAAGGAAACTCCACAGACAACGACCCCATCATTTCTCCAACCAGAAGATTTGAAACAAGCCCAAGCAACAGATAGTTCACTTGGAACATGGTATTTTAAGTTGCCAAAATCACATACGCCTCCTAGGAAAAGTGATGTCTACATGAAGAACGGAATTCTTCACCGGAATGCAGGAAAGTTAGGAAAAGAGTATTATCAACTTGTTGTTCCAAGTACTCACAGAACGCAAATACTTGAGATGGGGCACAGTAAGCCTTTTAGCAGACAGATGGTAATCAATGCAACAACGTAACGAATCTCAACCCACTACTACTGGCCGGGAATGAACGCGGACATTCAATGATATGTCAAATCATGCCCAGAATGTCAGACAGTAGGTCCAAAGCACTGGACACCACCAGCGATATTAGGGAAATTGCCCATCACTATCACATCATTCGTGAAAGTGGCTGTGGACATAGTCGGACCTCTCATCCAGACATAGAAGAGGAATCTATTCATTCTAACACTCGTGGACACGTACTCGATGTGAGCGGAAGCTGTGCCGATGCCATCGAGTGATTCCAAACATGTAGCAGAAGCTGTACTTGGTATATTTACCAGTTAGGATTTCCAATCTGGATCCTGTCTGACAAAGGATCACAGTTCAAAGGGAAGTTGATAGAGGAAGTATTTAGACTTTTCCAGTCTAGGCAGATATGTTCTTCTCCATATCACCCTGCTTCAAACGGAGCTGTGGAAAGATTTAATGGTACCCTAATAACCATCTTGAAGAAACTAGCTCAAGAAAAACCAGAGGCGTGAAATACATACATTTCTGCAGCAATTTTTGCGTACCGTGAAGTACCACACAAATTTACGGGAATTGCACCGGCAACGTTGTTGTTTGGTCGTCAAATCAAGGGACCATTAGAAGCTTTACTTCGTGTCTGGAATGATGATTCAGTTGATGAAACTGTTGTGACTGCATCCGCATATGTGGAAGAGTTAACACGACGACTTCAACTTGGCTGGAAATTGCCGCAACCAATCTATGACAAGCGCGGCGTAGAATGGCCAAAGATTTCAACACGAAAGCGAAAGATAGAGAGTTAGAAGTGGGAGAAATTGTGTTATTGCTTCTTCCCACGAGTCAAAACAAGTTGCAGATCGGTTGGAAAGGACTTTACGTAGTGAACGAGAAAATTTCTCAAACAAACTACAAGATCTCTATCAAGGGGAAAGATAAAATCTTTCATCTCAACCTGTTACGAAAGTACAATGAGAGACCAACCACCGAGACAGCACATTTGACAGAAATGACCGTAGCAACAGAAGTTGAACATGGAAACTCAATGGGAGTGGATTATCCTCTGCTGTTCAACGAGACTTATCGAGATGTGGACATTAGTTCAACATTAACGACGGATCAGCAGCAGATTTGAGAGTGCTTAGAAAATTGTCCAGAGATACTAAAAGACAAGCCAGGACTGACAGGTCTTGAAGAATTCGACATGAAGTTGAAGGATCCAACACCTGTGCGAGTCAAAACTTACCCTGTTCCATACGCCAAAGGTAAACCTAACAAAGATAAAATTCAACAACTGCTTTCAGCTGGGATAATATCACCGTCTGAATCACCTTACAATGCAATTGTAATTTTATTGAGGAAACCCAGTGGTGAACATAGATTATGCATTGATTATACACAGCTTAACGCTGTAACAGAGTTCCAACCGGAACCACGGCCAGATCAGAATCAACTTTTCACCAGCCTCATCAGAGCAAAATACTTCACAAAGATAGATCTCAGCAAAGGATATTATCAACTCCCAGTGAAAAAGGAAGTAAGACCGTGGTGAGACTTCAGAACTCCTGATGGACACGAATGTAACGTTCTTCCTTTCGGATTAAGCAATGCGCCTAGTGTCTTTACTCGGATGATGAGGAAACTTTTCGGACCATTGGAAAATCCACGTCTTAGCAACTTCATGGATGACATCCTGATTGCTACAGAAACATTTGAGGAACATCTTGAGACACTGAAGATACTGCTCAACCGCCTGAAAGAAGTGGGGTTGACAACAAGACCAAAGAAGTGCCAGATTGGATTCCGACAATTAGATTTTTTGGGACACACAATATCTCAAGGCAAAATGCAACTTCATGATGGTAATGTAGAGAAACTAAGGAATGCACCGCGACCCAGAACCAAAAAGGATGTTCGATCTTTTGTATCCCTCTGCGGATTTTACCAAAGATACATCCCAAACTTCAATTCCATTGCATCTCCGTTGACAATTCTCACTCAGAAAGGGGAACCAGAGAATGTAGTTTGGTCTGATGACTGCGAGAAAGCATTTGCGGAGTTAAAGAAAGCTTCAGCAGCAACACCAGTTCTTCATCTGCCAGAGTTAACACGTCCATGGATACTTAGGACGGACGCAAGCAACATGGGAATTGTTGCCACCTTATTACAAGGAATGGATGAGGATAAAGCAATGCTCTTTCCAGTTGCCTATACGAGTATAAAATTGAATTCAGCTGAACGCAATTGTTCTACCATCGAAAAAGAATGTTTAGCTTTAGTTTGGGCAGTAGAGAAATCTAAGGCGTACCTGTATGGAAACCATTTCACAATACAGTGCGATCATCAACCTCTCGCGTTCCATGCATCATACAGAAACTTAAACGCTCGACTGATGAGGTGGACGTTACTCCTACAACCGTATTCATTTCAAGTAGAATATGTCCCAGGAAGGATTAATGTAGGAACAGACTTACTCGGCAGACATCCTATCGAGGATTATGTACAACAATAAAAGGATCAGAGGAAATATCAGCTCGTTACGGTTGCTCGAAGCTACAGTTTTTCAAGCGAACAGTCTGAGAGGGGAGCCATATGGTATACTGTCTCAAAAGCCGTTACTAGCTGTCAAGAACTCCTCACATCAAAACCCATTGTAGAAGAACATAAACTGCAATCACCACCGGTACGATTTCAACTTGGGTGGAAGAGTAAATCGACACCGCCCAGATTGAAAACTGCACAGATTACGACTCGGAGTGGATACGGAAAAGAAACGGACTGGATCAAGAATATAAAAGATGGCACAGGCGAAAACATCTTCCTGTTTTACACAAGAGAAAAGACGTGATGTATAAGGCATTGACACAGGGCCGGCAACATCTACAAACGAAATGATATAATCCATTCGTGAAAGACAATAGAAGAAGAAGCCTACTGCGAAGTTGAACAACTCTGAGTCCGAAAGCCTGAAACCAGTGTCAGTGTTTACAGCCATTCAAGTGATGCAGGTAACTAATGCTATATTTTATATTAGATTAGTTAGTCTGTGAGCCTATTTCCAAAGAAGAATCTGTAAGTCGAATGTGTGTAAACCATGTGGTGAGTTCTCAAGAAATTAATTTAGTAGAAGCAAAATAATATTATATTCAGTTATCATAGTCATAGATAAACTGTACATTAGGAGAAAACTAATGTGGGTTTTATTTTTCTCCCAGCTAAACAACTTAATTAATGTTTAGCATTAGACTGAAGTTGTACATATTTCTTAAGTAGTTCAACTCAGTCAGTAATGATTTAGGAGTGGTGAGTAACCTAAGATTTAAGAAAACTAGTTTACATGTGTCAACACTGATAGAGAAAATAATGTAATGTGTAATAATCAAGTATTTTTAATTACATGATCACAGTAGTCAATGACATTTTTTGACATGAGCACGTGGAGAAATAAATAGTTTTCTGGTATTTCATGAATACATAAGAACCAAATAGATTCCTATAGGGATCATAATTTTGTGTGCTGAGTTAAAGCACCCATGTGGTGAGTCTAATGTATTTTCAATGGTGTAACCATGTGGAATTAATATTTGTGCCACACAATAATACTTAGTCAACCGGCATGTTAGAATGGTTAAGATTTATAATGCCTGAATGTGGATTGAGTATATCACATATATCTATGAGAGCATGTGGGGACCCATGTGTATTTTCATTATTGCTACTCATGAGGAAGTATCCTTTGAGAATCTCAAAATTATGTCTAATGATCACATAAATCTATGTCATTGCTGAGAGTATGTCTGTGAGGGTTCATGTGTGATTTCATTATTGCTAAACAGATGTGATTGTATCATTTGAAAAGAACACATCAGTATGAATGACTAAATATCATCCAGGAAAATATTAGTTTCTGATGAAAGATGGTAGAATGATGAGATTTCATTGTAATGTCATAGTGGTTGAATCTATGACTGTATTCTGTGTAAAGCACATGCATATGCATGGTTGACATCCATACAGATATGAATGTGTCTGAAGACTGAGTGAAATGATCATCCATATATATGAATATTATGTCTGAGAATGAGTGAATGCTGAAAAGGGTATAAGCTAACAATCAATCTCATGATAGAAGACAACTTTTATGTGTAATGTCCTGTCTATCAGCAGAGAATATGTTCGGCATAACCCAAAACAATAACTTATCATTTAGTGCACTCTGACGCATGACAACACTCTGTATAATATATTACTTATAGTACCATCATCTCGGTTTGTGCCCTAAGTACGACACACCCCATAATACATTACGCATACTACAAGCATCTAGTTTTTTTTGCCTTAAGGAAAATCCCACTTTATATTTCATGTCACTCCTGTTACCACATATGGTCTAGTGTCCTGATGAATGTAATACAATGATGATGATGATGATGATGATGATGATGATGATGATGATGATGATGATGATGATGATGATGATGATGATGATGATGATGATGATGATGATGATGATGATGATGATGATGATGATGATGATGATGATGATGATGATGACTGTAATGTAATGATAATGATGTAATAATGATGATGATGAAAATGATATAATGATAATAATGATGATTAGTTTAGTTTAGTTATCAGTTGGGGTATCTTCGTTGCACTCCGGACATGTCCATAGGTGCTCAGATCCTCCCCCCAGCATATGCATCAGCGTCCGGTGGCTAATAGTGCCAGTTCTGTGTTGGTTGACGATGCGCTTTGTTTTCCCGATGTACCTCTCGCGTCTGGCTGTGCCGATTCTTACTCCCAGGTCTTTCATCCTGGAAAGCGATGTGGAATCACTGGCGTCAGAATCCTCTGTTCTCGTCATATCTTTAAGGGCGTTAATAACATCGGCATGATCCATGGACTGGCCATCTACAGGGGGTGCAGAGCCAGCCAATTTATCAGCTCGTTCATTTCCCTCGACTCCCGCATGTCCCGGGACGAAGATGAAGGTGACTTTGCGGACAACAGACTTCCGCAGCTACTCAGTCCACTGTCTACGTACAGATCCAGCTTCGACCTTCTGAATCATGCTCATTGAATCACTTAGTACACACACGTTGGTATAATGCTGTGATTCCAGCCATATGAAAGCCTGTGTAACTGCCATCACCTCCATCGTCATGCTGCTCGTGGTCATAGAGTGGGCACCACTGGATTCTTGAACGGTTCGGCCCGCTGAACGGGCTGTAAATGCCCACGCACTTCTCTGCTGCTTTACAACAGATCCATCTGTATAGATGAGCACTTCGGGGCTATCTGAGTGATCATAGATGAGCGCGTTAACCTCTGCATTGACAGCGGCAGGGTCCTGCTCTCTGCACCGTCTGTCGAGTGTGATAATGCAGGAGAAGGTACACTTAAAAGCTGGAGGCACCGGCACCCATTCCTTGCCGGGGTTGATACTGGTAAGACTGCAGACCTGTCCGACGACATCTTCCGCCCGACCCATCCATGATTTGCCCCTCTTTAGCCTGTCACCCTTTTCTCTGAATACAGCGTCATGCAGAGGGTGCTGCTCATCTGCACTTATTTTTAAGTATGCACGAGCTCTCCAGATCTTGATCCTGTGTTCCATCGTCGGGAAGTCAAGGAGGTATCTCATTGCTACACAGCTGGTGTCTCTCGTGCAGCCCAAAATGATGCGCATGGCTTCGTTTTGTACCTTTTCAAGTCTTCCAATCTGTGTAGGGCTGACAGTGAGGATGGCCAGGGCATACTCGATGCGTGAAAGCACAAGTCCTTGGAACAGAAGTAATAGCAGTCTTTGCTCGATATTGGCAGTCGCTATGACTCTCATTGCTGCCAAACCTTTTCGAGCCTTCGTTATGACATAATCGACATGATCTCTGAAGGACAGGCTACGATCAAGCCTCACGCCAAGATATGTCATTGACTGGGTTCTACTCAGAATGCTCCCATCCATTCTTACTGCCGGCAGGTCTGTTTTCACAATATGGTTGTTTAGTGAGAACCATGTAACCGTTGCCTTTGCAGGGTTGACAAGGGCATCGGCATCAGCACACCATGAGGAAATTCGATCTAGTTCGCCTTGCATATAGTTGGCAACCGCCTGTCTATCTCGACCCTGTCGATACACGAGGATGTCGTCAACGAATGATAGAGTCCTACCCCTCTCATCCAACTGTTGTTCAGTGATCGGCACCGTATACACGTTGAATAGTACTGGTGACAGTGGTGAACCCTGCGGCAATCCTGGACATATCGTTATCGGCTCAGAAGACCAACTCCCGCATCTTAGCACCACCTTCCTTTGGAGTAGAACTGCAGCTATCCATCGTACAAGGTGAGGGTGCACTTTCAGTCTGAGGAGGGTTTGCATCAAGTGCTCGAAAGATACTCTGTTATATGCGTCCTCTAAGTCTAAGGCGGCCGCACATGTCTCTTCTCTGACCTGAAATCCTTCGTAAACATCTTGAGCAAAGACCGCCGCATTCAGCCATGACTCTTTGTTGCGTCTGTATCCTCCAAGTGTGGGCTGGAAGCAGCCGAGCTGTTCCAAGTCCCAAGCAAGTCTGTGTGCTACAATTTTCTCCAGTAGCTTGCCAACAGTATTCTGCATCGTAATGATTCTGTAGCCGCTTATCTTGGAGTGGTCTTTGTTCGGTTTTGGCAGCGGCAGCAAGTAGCTGTGTAGCCATTCTTCTTTGACCTGACCCCTCTGGATACTGGTGTTGAATTCTCTGGCCAGTTCTTCCATGTCATCATCTGATATCACCATTAGGTCACCATATCGGATGCCTTCTGGGCCTGGGGCGGTGTTAGGTGATTTCTTGAGCATCGCACGCAATATCTCAACTGTGATTGTCCATTCTTCGTCTGTCCCGACCCCCTCGCACAACTGAGAGAGTGTTGTTGTGGTCCTCTGTCTGGCGGGCTCGTCTTTCTGGTCAGTCTGTTCTATGTAGCGTGCAAGAAGGGCCTTACCTTTATCCGCATCCGACTTTTTCCATGCGAGGTATGTGCCTTGAAAGTCTGGAATACCCCTACGTTGTGCAGCACCGTTCATGCTCTTGTGGAGGCGCCAGAATGTCGTAAGAGATTGCTTGGAGCACACCTTCCTGCAGAACTCGTCCCATTTGTCGGCCTTGGCCTGTTTGGCGCAGGTTTTGAATAAAGTCGTCGTCCTAACGACCTCAGTCTTCAGGTTCGCCAACTCAACCTGTGGCATGTTAGCCTTTCTGGCCTTTTGCCAGTCTTTGACAGCCTGCCTCTTTCCCAGCCACACCTTCTCGACCTCTCCATTCCACCATGGTGGCTGCAGCCATCTTTCTTGTCTCCTACGGGAGGAAGTTAGTTTCCTTCTTCTGATCTTGCTTATGGCGTCTTGACCAGTGGTGTCGTACGGGAGGGCATTGGTCTTGTTTCTTTGACTCATGGCCCCGTCTTTCTTGATCAGGATGACACAAGGGTAGTGGTCACTATCGTGGTATCCCAGTGTGCCCCACCGGCACCTTGGTGCGATGGTGGGCGACACCAGAGCCAAGTCAATGATGCTGTCAGAGTCGCCTGGTAGATTGGCCATTCTAGTGACCTTCCCATCATTCAGACAGATTAGGGCAGCAGATGCCAGGGCGTCCTCCAAATCTTCTCCCTGTCTATTGGTGATGCAATTCCCCCATTGACTGCCTCTGGCATTGAAGTCCCCGCAGTAGATGATATGCCTTTCATCCATATCGAACAAACTCTGCCATTGTCGTGCGTCGACGATGTGATAATGATGATGACAATCCTGATGATGATAATGATTATAATGAGCATGATGATGATGATAGATGAAGGATGAAGTACAATCTTAGTATATACACGGTGAAGAGGAGAGAATATACTCGCTGTAAAACTTTAGATTAGAAAAGAATTCATCTGAATACTACACAAGAATTGATACCATAATGTACTTATATTGTTTATAAGCAAATACTCATTGCAATGGGAAATGATTTGCAAAAACCATAATGTATGAGACACTTTTTCTTGAATACAAGAAGATGAAGAGAATTAACTAGTTACAGAAGAGAATGGTTACTATAATTGTCAAATTCCAAATCAATCAAAGTATTACTTAAACTATAGACCTGAAGGACAGGCATAGGTGAAGATGAAACTGCACATCTGCTAGTTAAACCTTGAACACCTGATAATGGAAGATTGGAGGGAGTGCAAACAATTATGTTGGTGATAACTAATTGAGAACACAAAGACTACCTTTCTTCTATGATTATTTTCTCTAAGAACAAGATTCATCTTATTGATTTCACTTGATGGTTATCTAGGAATTTAGCATTACATTTCTAATGGTATGATTAGATGTATGTTGATTGCAGAAATTGCATATAATGACTTGGTACCATTAGATCCAAACCTAGCTAGTTGTAATGCAGTAGTTTGAATGCAGCACTTTTGAATGCAGGACTTCGTGAAGGTAGCAGCTTGGCTGATCCAGGCATGACTTTCTTTTGTGAGTGAAGTATCTGAACAAAGTGATGCTGAACAGTATCCCAACCAGAACTCACCGGCAAACAGTTTCCTAGCCCAATAGGAGAGGTAACTTAGCTGGAGTGTAAGGAACATCTACTATCCTATACCCAGGGAGACAATTATCACTCATTAGGAAAACTTAACACCAGCTCAAAGAATTAGTAACATCAGGGATCCAGACACCCTGAAGTGCAACTAGGATAAGCAAGTTAAGATAGTCTTTGCCGAATGAAATGAAATTATAAAATGGATATTTCACGCATCCAGGGATATGAAATTTCTTTACTTGTATGAACACCTACTGATGTATATTACTAATTGCAATTGTTGTTGTTAATGTATTGAATGACAATAATCCATGTTTATGTTTTAATAAATTATGTAAGAGGCCATTTCCTCCTTTGAGTATTTTCTTGTCCTGTCAGTAGTTCAATAAGACACACCCTAGACATTAATCAATTGGGAGAGAGAGAGAGAGGCAAGGAACCCCAGCAAGATAGTGTTGACCTTCAGGAAACGTTACATTGTTCCCTGAAGGGATTCCTTGGTTCTCCGAACTCTATATCTAAATATAGTTATATATTAAAGCAAGCATTTCAGCCAGTGCTAGCTTAATTGATTATAACGGACTTTGGGGTTGAGCCATCAATCTTATACATCCGACACTATCTATCTATCTATCTATCTATCTATCTATCTATCTATCTGTCTATCTTTCTGTCTATCTGTCTGTCTGTCTGTCTGTCTGTCTGTCTGTCTGTTCAACCATCTATCCATCGAACTTCGGATAAGCAGGCAAATGCAGCAAACAAGGCTTCTCAGATTTCTTTCTTCTTCTTCTTCTTCTTCTTCTTCTTCTTCTTCTTCTTCTTCTTCTTCTTCTTCTTCTTCTTCTTCTTCTTCTTCTTCTTCATTTTCTCTACTTCTATTTCTTTTCGTTTTTATTCTCCTTCTTGTACTACTTCTTATGTTTATTCTTATTAATTTCTCCTCCATCGATGACGACAAATTTGGCACCTTCCCCTTCTACTTCTTCCTCTTCCTCCTCCTTTCGTCTCTTTTCGCTTCCTGTTCCTTATGCTTCTTCTTTTCCTTCTTCTTCTTCTACCTCTTCTTCTTCTTCTTCTTCTCTTTCTTCTTCTTCTTCTTCTTCATCAACATCTTCTTCTTCTCATTCATCCTTCTCCTCCTTCTTTTCCTTCTTCGTCTTCTTCTTTACACATCCCCTCCTTCTTGTGTATTGTGTTTTCCACTTATTTTCGTCTTCCATTTTCTAATAATCCTCCTCATTTTTTTTATTTTACATTTTGTCACATCCTCCTGTTCTCTTTCTGTACACATAACAATTGTCTGGGACACGACGAATTCAATCTCAGAAACTATTTAGAGAAGTGATTGAACTAACAAAATGAAGAACTAAAGTCTAGTTATCTATGTTAGGTAGTTCTATGGTGTCGTCTGAATAGATGTGGTTTCTTGTTTCGATATCCAGACAACTAAAAGCGCTATTAACAAGGGCTTCTAAATTGTACTCTATTTATTCTAGACTGATGTCTTGTCAATCTTGTGTGGGTTGTAGTTCTAAAGTCGCCCATCCCGCATTATATTCATTGAGTCCCAATATGTAGACACATACACAGGTTTGGTGACATGTGTTTGTGACATGAGTATGTGACATGTGTGTGACGTGTGTCTGACGTGTATGTGACATGTGTCTGACGTGTATTTGACATGTTTCTAACGTTTATGTGACATGTTATGTAATATGTGTATGTGACATGTGTCTGACGTGTATTTGACATGTTTCTAACGCTTATGTGACATGTTATGTAATATGTGTATGTGACATGTGTCTGACGTGTATTTGACATATTTCTAACGTTTATGTGACATGTTATGTAATATGTGTATGTGACATGTGTATGTGACACGTAACCAGTCCGCGCGTTTTATCTTGTATATGTCTGCGTCTTTCTTCTTTTTCTTCTTCTTCTTTTTCTTCTTCTTCTTCTTCTTCTTCTTCTTCTTCTTCTTCTTCTTCTTCTTCTTCTTCTTCTTCTTCTTCTTCTTCTTCTTCTTCTTCTTCTTCTTCTTCTTCTTCAGCGGTGAACAGTTGAACAGTTCGCTTGAGGTCTTCATTCGTCTAATACTAATAATTCCCTCAATATCATCATCTGTAAGTTAAACAGATAAAGGAACAAAATCGCACCCTATTTGACTGCTTGTTCCACTGTTGTATCATCACATACTCTCACAGCTGCCTGTTGTTCTCTGTCGAGCGGTTTATAATCAGTATTATACGTACGTAATGGGAAGCCAATGTCTTATATTATAACCCATAATTCGTCATGTTCTACACGGTCAAATGTCTCTGGGTAGTTTATACAGCAAGAGACAAGAATCGACATCACAGCTCTCGAGATATTCTCATAGTGTCTCTGTCGTCATCTTCAACAACCAGCGAAGAGTCCCATTATGGAAACCAGGTGCCGTCTAATTATGTGTCCGCCTAGCCTTTCCTCAAAGTACTGAGTGTCAGCCAGAATCTCTGGTCACTCTTTGCCAGGTCATACGATTTAAAGACTAAGAATGCAGATCTATATTAGATCTTCCTATGTGTATATATATATTTATAATTACCCTCACATTGAACATGTTGCCACGTGCACATCTTCCACGTGCATTTGTCTTACAGGATTCTAATTGTTTCTCTTCTAATTAACACAACACATTGATTCCGAAACTTTAGCCTCCTTATCTGTTTATAGAATGTTCTGGACAAAATCTAACAGCGTCACAATAGTTAGGTCATGCTGTTCATTGTGGCAACAGACCTGTCATCTTTCGTCCTTTTAGTAGTTAATTATGAAACCATGGCAACGAAGACACAGTTGGTTCTTTATCTCAACTTGCTCCACCTGTACATTGCGATGTCGAGGTAAACCATCAACAGCGGGAGAGTGCTCGTTTATGGGCTTTATTTATCCAGATTTTCATAAACTCTTTTATTCTTATGTCCATAGTTTACATGATTGGCCTCTTCCTCTTGTTTCAGTTGGTCTGTACATCATTGCTTCCAACTATGCTTCTTTCTTTTTCAATGAGCAGTAAGAAAAAAGACATGGTTGCCGGGTCAAATTTGGTTAAACATATATTATCATTTATCTCTGTTTCCCTAGAGTTTTAAGTTTTGTTTCGGAAACTGCTGGCCAGTCCGTAATTGTCGGATGTATCTAGTATTTACTTTCTCCGTAATCCCGTTTATCACACAGAGTCTCGTAGCGGACGAGAGCTGGAAGCGGTTCAACCCCCGCTGGTGACTTGCGGGATAACTGAGCCGGCTGCTCAGAAAGCAATGGCAAACTACTGAGCGTAATCTTGCCAAGAAATCAACAGACAGCTGTAAGATGCTGATGTTGACAGCGATGTCCTGTAAAAGGATATGCGGGGAAAAAAATCTAGTATTTAGGAAGTTTTGAGAAATACAAAAGTATTAGTCATCATGTGCCATGCCGGTAAGCGTGGGCGGTCATGTTTCGCTATTTTACATGATCACCAGAGTCGTGGATCAGCTCTGTCTTCATGTCTCAATCATACCATGTGGTCAAGCCATCCAGATATTTACTTCTCTGCCCTTCCCTTGTTTTTTTTCCCCCTTAATTTTGCCAGTTGTCACCAATTTCTCTAGCTTATGTCTTCGCGCAAAATGCCCAAATATTTTTACTGTCTACGTCAGATTTCTCTAATCAGTTTACGGTTTTCATTTGCATCTGGTAGGATTTCCTAATTGGTTTTGCTGTCTTTCCATAGTATTATTCTCATATTCCTCAGAAACCACATTTCCAATGCCATCAGATGTTTTTTAGCTTATCTGCTCATTGTCAGCGTTTCACTACATTCAAAAATAAAAGTTCTATGTAGCATTTCAACACTCTTTTTCTTGTTGCAATTGTCATCTTTTCGTTGGTCGGAACATTTTCTATCTTGCAAAAGGCAACCTTTGCAATAACGATTCTTGTTATAATCTCTTGAAGGCACTTCCCATCAGATGTTATAACTGTTCCGAGATAGTTGTAAATATAATTGTTCTAATTTCTTTTTTGTAGAAAACAATCAAACTCGCGTATGGTGATTTTCTGTTCAATAGGTTTACTTAATCAATCTCCCAGTTCCTTCTGATGTTTCCCTCTAAAGTTTGCACGACACAGTGACCTACATTTCCTGCGCTACTATCCTGATTCCCGTAGTCTCTGACCGTCTTAAGTTACCGAACTGTCAATCAACAGTTTCAAAATAACTGCGAGGAAGAATAACAAGTAACGGAACCCGACCTTTGAACCCATATAAAAGGTCAGTAAAAACAAAAACAAAGGAAAGACGAGTAAATATTTTTTTTTTTGGCGTGGGTGTGTGTACTCATCTACACATTGCGAAAACACTGGACTGCCAGGGTAACTAACAACGAGTGCTTGGAAGAGGCTAATGAAACTAGAACATTCTATACAAATATAAGAAAGAGACAAACAGCTTTCTTTGGTCATGTGATGAGAAGAAGGGCATTGGAGAACATTGTGACTACTAGAAAAATCAGATGTAAAAGAGACAGAGGTGTACCGAGACAAATGATGCTGGATGTACTGAGACGGTGGCAATATGTGGCACAAGGTGTTGGTCCTACTGTCCGTCTGATAACATCATTTCTTACACGGTTAAAAATGTGGTTGCTGGGGGAAATGCAAAGACTACCATGGACGGGCAGAAAAATATAAGAGACTGTCAGTCCGTCAAGATATAAATAGTAACCATAAATTTATTTTCAAGTTGAGTTGAGATGAGTTAAGAACCGACATCACTGCACTCAGGTCATTCCCATACGTGCTCCGTCCCCTCGTTCAAAAGCCAGCGAAGAGGCATACTGCTAATCGTTCCCACCGCTATCTCATTAAACATTCTCTTGGTCTTCCCTCTCAGTTTTGAGATTCTTCCAGAACTCCTGCCGATCCCCCGCAATCTCATTCTTTCCACATATGGGTTCTCAATATGTTCCTCCGCCTTCTCCACCTGGTCCCACAAGCGCGCGACCACCTCCCCCTTGTCCATAGACAAACTACCACCAAGAGGTGCATTCCCTGCTAGCCTATAAGCCTTTTCATTTCCCCTTACCCCCCCCCCCCCCTCTGGCCAGGGCAAAATATCCATACAATTCTCACAATCTATGACCTCTGAAGCGACGAGAGCCATTCCACACGAAACGTTCCTTTCTCCTCCTTACTAAGCATACTCTTTGAAACCGTAATGAATACAAAGTGTGTTGCAGTAGTCTCCTCTAGCCACAGAAATGCAGCTATTACTGCCTCCACCTCCATTCTCATGCTGGAGGTCGTAGTCTCATATGCCAGACTCTCCTTTTTCAAGACTCGTCCATTAGCCTTTGCAATAAAGCCCCAGCCACTACGTCTGTTTCTCACCACTGACCCATTGATGTAGATGACTATGTCACCTTGATGTGTGTTACTCTGGATCAGCTGTTGCACTTCAGACTCAGTGCGGCCCGCTGCCCATTCTCTGCTCTCACGACCCAGTGTTATTATTACATTGTACCAGTCCGTCATGTCTTCCGAAACTTCAACCCACTCTCTTTCACGATTGATGGTGTCTAGATCACACACCTGACGTATAGAAAGTTCTGCCTGTGCCATCCAAGGCCAGCCTCGTCTTAGTCTATGACCCTTGACCACATCCATGGCTGCATGCAGCGAGTGATCCCTGTCTGCGCCAACTCTCAGGTACCATTTGGCCTGAAGGACCCTATGCCTATCCGTCATTGTTGGTAGTGCCATGATATGCCTCAGGCATATAATTGGTGTGTCCTTTGTGCGCCCCAGGATTAACCGCATGGCAGCATTCTGTATGTGCTCCAACCTTTCAAGCTGGCTCTTTGATACTGTCCCATCAGCCCCAAACCATACTCAATGACAGAAATTATTAACTGCTGAAAGAGCCTGTAAAGCATCCTTTGATCTACCCCGGTTGCTGCCATAGCCCTCAATGCATTAAGTCCCCTACCAGCCTTCACCACCAACGCCTCCACATGATCCTTAAAAGACAAACACCTGTTAAAGGTGATACCCAAGTACTTCAGTTTACTCTCTCGACTAAGAGGACATCCATTCAACATAATACCTGGGACATTCGTCGTAGACAGTCAAGAAGTTTATGAGGATAAAAAACTATATAACTTAGTGACAACTGTAAAGCTGTTGAAAAAAGAGCAAGGGTAAGGCAGAGAGATAAATACCTGGATGTCTTTCTCATATGGCATAGCAGAGACAAGAACACGGGCCTGATCCACGACTGGCGATTGTATGAGATGGGGAACCACGAAAGCTTAAATCTTATCAGCATGGCACGTGATGATGATGGTGGTCTGGTCTGGTACAGACATCGACGGTCATGATTCTGCGATACTCTCTCTGCTATGAAATATTTAGATGATTTTGATTTTACTAATATTATTTTTTTTTCCTAAGCTGTTTACGATTTCCATATATGTCTGACTCCTTTTGTCTTTCTTTGCTTCTCTTGACTTGATTTTTTCTGCATGAAGTAATATATCTAACATTCTTCTCTGCCCACGATATTCTCAACATTTTTCTCTGTCCGTGATATTCTCAACATTCTTCTCTGTCCAATATATTCTCAACATTCTTCTCTATCCACAATTTTCTCAACAGTCTTCTCTGTCCACGATATCCTCAACATTCTTCTCTAACAGCATATCTCGTGTTTTTAATAATCCATTTCACGTTGTCAAGGCAACGTAAAAACGTTTCATTAGATGTCAGTCATAATTCCCTGGCTCTAGTTTTTATGTTTGGTCCTCTAAACACAAAAGGCCGACGTGCCACAAATCACGTTTCATTCTCTGGTCGCTACGAAACTCGATTACATACTAGAAATTGCATACATGACAAAAATATCTGACTGAGAATAATAATATGTGATGCCATTGTTAGTCTCTAATATTTTTTTTTAAATGTTGCTTTGTATTTTAAACACACTGGTTTGTTACATTGTAGGTCGACAAAGGCATAATAACTACAACCCATGGCGGGGACCAGGGTTGAAATTAAACCTCTCCATAGCACAAAGCCTGGGCTAAATTATAGAGACCGTGTGTTGCCCATGCTGCATGATCCCTCTCTCGGCCTGTCTATTTACTCTAGAAAATGTAACATCAATACATCTAGAACAAGACAAGCTACAAAAGATGCCGGATCAGCAAAGCAAATGCTCTCTGCATGTCGGAGCTTCGATCCTAGACCAGTTGCTGACTAAGGTTTAGGTCCTGGTCTACACCGCCTTGACATTTGGTCTTTAGGATGCATTTCCGCGCATCAGGATACGGCTTGACCTTCGCAATTGCTCTCCTCGGCCAGACGCCGTTGGCACAATGTGGGGTAATAGGTTTGGTGAGTGCCGCTTATTTTCAACATCGAAGCCCGGTCAGCTGGTCTAAAATGTTGACTTCTCGTCTTTGACTTGGTAACGCAAATTACAAGCACCTCAGAACTCGGAGTGGGTTTTCTTGATGGCGAGGGACACTGGTAATAAGGAAAGCTAAACCACACGCAACAATAAAAAAAATAAGTCCAGTGCACTAGA
>JACEFZ010020105.1:707500-827500 GCA_014155875.1 Cepaea nemoralis
TCTCAAAGATTTGTAACAAGGCTTCGTCTCCTTTCGTTGTACTCCAGGTTTCAGAGCCATACAGCACAACTGGTCTGATCAGTGTTTTGAATATTGTGATTTTGGTGTTACGAGATAGCGCATTTGATTTTAGTATATGTTGTAGTGCATAGTATATCTTATTTCCAGAATTGATTCTAGTTTGTATTTCTTCCCTTATGATGTTGGAGCAGTTGAAGATTGTACCCAGGTATTTGTATGTTTCCGTTCTTTTAATGGTCATATTATCTATTTGTATGTGGCCAGAGTTTTTAGCCATTCCTTCTCTTAAAATTACCATATATTCTGTCTTATCTTGGTTGATACCAGCCCCATCTGTTGGGCTTTTTCTTTTAAGTGAATCAATATTTCTAATGTCTTTTGTTCATTATCCCTTATAATATCTATATCATCTGCATAACCAAGGAGCTTGGATGTTCCTCCAATATTACATTCCTCCTTTACCTTCCTTACAACTTTCTCTAGAGCCAGATTGAAGAGTAGCGGCGATAGTGCATCACCCTGTTTCAAGCCAGATGTTATTTGGAAAGGGTCTGATTCCCTGCCTTTATATGTTACTATATTATAAGTATCTTCCATGCATAGTCTGGTCAGGTTGATTAACTTCCTTGGTATTCCAAATTCCTGCATAGCATTCCATAGACTATTCCTATGGACACTATCATAAGCCTTTTTAAAATCCACAAAAATGTTATAGAGATCTCTTTTATATTCCCAATTTTTCTCGGCTATTTGTCGTAAGATAAATATATCTGATCTATTGTTGATCTGTTTTGTCTAAAACCCGCCTGGTAGTCACCTAATATGTCTTCTGAATATGGTTTTAGTCTATTTAGTAATACTGCGGATAGTATCTTATAGCTGATTGATTGATTGATTGATTGATTTAGGAACCGACATCACAGCATTCGGGGTATTCCCATAAGCGCTCCGTCCACATCCTCAGCAGCCAACGAAGAGTTCCAACACTAATAGTACCAGTAGCAATCTGATTATATGTCCGTCTCGCCTTTCCTCTGAGCGTTGATCGTCGGCCAGATCCCCTCGTCACCCCTCGCTGTCGCATTCTTGCCAGACCATGGTGATCCATTTGCTCCTCCGAGGTTACACATGCTCCCACAAGGTCGCAACCACATCAGCTTTGTCCTGCATCAATACTCCACCAAGTTTTGCCGAGCCAGCCAATCTGTCAGCCTGTTCATTCTCCAGCACACCAGCATGCCCCGGAGAAAAGATCCAGACGATGCTTGTCACCCGTGACTTCCGAAGCGAAGCAAGCCACTCTGCACGAAGCTTGCCTGTCTTCACCCTACTCAGCATGCTTTCTGAGTCAGTTACAATCACGATGTGTGTGTGTATCGTATTCTCCATCCAGCGGAAAGCTGCACTGACCGCCTCCACCTCCATTCTTAAAGCTAGATGTTGTGGTATCATATGCCAGACTCTCCTGCACCAAACGTCGACCATTGGCTTTTGCTAAGAACTCCCAGGCACTTCTCCTACCTCTCAACACCGACCCATCTGTGTAGATAAACAATAGTGATATTCCTCTATAATTTTCACAATGGAACTTGTCTCCTTGCTTAAAGATAGGTATCAATAATGACTCTTTCCAGTCATTGGGTAATTCTTCTGTTCTCCAGATTTTTATTATTAGTTCGTATAGCTTTAGATGTAATGCATGGCCACCTGCCTTTATAAATTCTGCAGCAATTCCATCAGCCTCAGTTGCCTTATTGTTTTTAAGTCGTGTGATTACATATAGGATTTCTTCAAATGCAGGTTCTTCAATTTGAGGTTCACACGTTAGAACCTCTTCCTGTGGGAAAGTGTTACTTGGAGCTTCACAATTTAGTAATTCAACACAATATTCTTTCCATGTGTTGCACATTTCCTCATTGGTATTTATCATATTCCCATTTTTTTTCTTTTAAACCATATGTGTTGTGTTGGTCCCTCGTATCATTGACTTCAGTTCTTTAAAAAAACTTTCTGGATTCGTTTTTCTGGTTATTAGTTTCCATATCTTTGAGTATATTACTCATATATTCTCGCTTCTGCTGTCGAACTATTTTTGTTGCCTCTTTACATTCATTTCTATATTGCTCTTCCTTTTGGATGTTGTTGATGTCATTTAACCATAAATGTCTGGCATTCTTTTTCCTAATGACTGCTTCTTCACATTTTTGATTGAACCATCTGTTCTTTCTATGCGTGGTTAACACACCGAGTCATTCTTCTGCGGTAGATTGAATTGTATTCTTGATGTTCAACCAAGTTTGGTCAACGCTTTCCTCCAAAGGGTTTTGCTGAGTTTCAAGTTTACATTTTATTTCATCTGTAAATTTCTCTTTGATTGTAATTTCTTGTAGTTTTTCTGTTATATGTTGGGTGTAATCTTTGTAATTTAGTATAGAAAGCTCTCTTAAATTTTATTTTAAATTTTGCTCCAGCGAGGAAGTGGTCTCCCCCGATGGTGTTTCCACCTTGTCGTGGTGGGGGAGCTTGAGTTTCTCAATGACCCTGAGAGCTATGCCGGCGGTAGCGTAGCTACCAGCAGGGCCTCCCAAGCCGGACAGGTCAAAGGGTAGAGAACAGACAAAGAGAAACACCCTGGTCCTCCAGGTTGGGGGTTGAAGCGTGGGGTTAACATCCCCACCTTTGTAAAAACCTTTCTTTGTTACGAAACAAATACATGAGCCTCGATATCGGACTGACTTATCTGGACAACGACCTTGGAACGTTAAAGGACTTTTGAGATTTGGAACATGGAATGTACGGACACTATATCGAGCTGGAGCGGCCGAAGAACTAACCCGGGAGCTGGTTGAATATCAAATGGATATCACAGCAATTCAAGAAATAAGGTGGCCAGGAGAGGGTACTTTAGAGCAAAATGGAATGATTATAATATATGGAGGAAACACCCAAAATAAACATGAATTAGGAACAGGATTTGTCATCAAAAAAGAGTTATGGGGGAACATTTTAAACTTTAAAGCTTTTAATGACAGGATTAGTAAATTACGAATAAAAGGTAAATGGAAAAATATAACGATGATTAATGTACATGCACCTACTGAAGAGAAAGAAGATGATATTAAAGAAGACTTTTATAATGATCTGGAAGATGTCATAGAAGAAACCCCCAAACAGGACATCCTGATTGTGCTGGGAGACTTCAATGCAAAAATAGGTAGAGAGCAAACTAATAAAAAAGTGGCCGGTATGGAAAGCCTACATACAACTTCAAATGATAATGGATGGAGAGTCATCAACCTGGCAGAAGCCAAAGGACTGCAGATTAGCAGTACCAGACTACAAAGAAAGGATATACACAAACAAACTTGGAAATCATGTGACAAGAGAACCTATAATCAAATAGATCACATTTTAATTAACAACAGAAATGCATCAAACATACAGCAAGTCAGAAGTTATAGAGGAGCTGAGTGCCACAGTGACCATTTCCTCGTTGGAGCAAAATTTAAAATAAAACTTAAGAGAGCTTTCTATACTAAATTACAAAGATTACACCCAACATATAACAGAGAAAAACTACAAGACATTACAGTCAAAGAGAAATTTACAGATGAAATAAAATGTAAACTTGAAACTTTTCAAAACCCTTTGGAGGAAAGCGTTGACCAAACTTGGTTGAACATCAAGAATACACTTCAATCTACCGCAGAAGAATGTCTCGGTGTGTCAACCACGCATAGAAAGAACAGATGGTTCAATCAAAAATGTGAAGAAGCAGTCACTAAGAAGAAGAATGCCAGACATGTATGGTTAAATGACATCAATAACATCCAAAAGGAAGAGCATTATAGAAATGAATGTAAAGAGGCTACAAAAATAGTCAGACAGCAGAAGCGAGAATATATGAGTAATATAATCAAAGATATGGAAACTAATCACCAGAAAAATGAATCCAGAAAGTTTTTTAAAGTACTGAAGTCAATGAAACGAGGGCACCAACAAAACACATATGGTTTAAAAGACAAAAATGGGAATATGATAAATACCAATGAAGAAATGTGCAACACATGGAAAGAATATTTTATTGAATTACTAAATTGTGAAGCTCCAAGTAACATTTTCCCACAGGAAGAGGTTCTAACATGCGAACCACAAATTGAAGAACCTACATTTGAAGAAATCCTATATGTAATCACACGACTTAAAAACAATAAGGCAACTGGGACTGATGGAATTGCTGCTGAATTTATAAAGGCAGGTGGCCATGCATTACATCTAAAGCTATACGAACTAATAATAAAAATCTGGAGGACAGAAGAATTACCCCATGACTGGAAAGAGTCATTATTGATACCTATCTTTAAGAAAGGAGACAAGTTCCAATGTGGAAATTATAGAGGAATATCACTACTGTCCACAAGCTATAAGATACTATCCGCAGTATTACTAAATAGACTAAAACCATATTCAGAAGACATATTAGGTGACTACCAGGCGGGTTTTAGACAAAACAGATCAACAATAGATCAGATATTTATCTTACGACAAATAGCCGAGAAACATTGGGAATATAAAAGAGATCTCCATAACATTTTTGTGGATTTTAAAAAGGCTTATGATAGTGTCCATAGGAATAGTCTATGGAATGTTATGCAGGAATTTGGAATACCAAGGAAGTTAATTAACATGACCAAACTATGCATGGAAGATACTTATAATATAGTAACATATAAAGGCAGGAAATCAGACCCCTTCCAAATAACATCTGGCTTGAAACAGGGTGATGCACTATCGCCGCTACTCTTCAATCTGGCTCTAGAGAAAGTTGTAAGGAAGGTAAAGGAGGAATGTGATATTGGAGGAACATCCAAGCTGCTTGGTTATGCAGATGATATAGATATTATAGGGCAAAATGAACAAAAGACATTAGAAATATTGACTCACTTAAAGGAAAAAGCCCAACAGATGGGGCTGGTTATCAACCAAGATAAGACAGAATATATGGTAATTTCAAGAGACGGAATGGCTAAAAACTCTGGCCACATACAAATAGATAATATGACCATTAAAAGAACGGAAACATACAAATACCTGGGTACAATCTTCAACTGCTCCAACATCATAAGGGAAGAAATACAAACTAGAATCAACTCTGGAAATAAGATATACTATGCACTACAACATCTACTAAAATCAAAGGCGCTATCTCGTAACACCAAAATCACAATCTACAAAACACTGATCAGACCAGTTGTGCTGTATGGCTCTGAAACCTGGAGTACAACGAAAGGAGACGAAGCCTTGTTACAAACCCTTGAGAACAAAATTTTAAGACGCATCTTTGGACCCATTAGGGATACACAAAGTGGAGAGTGGAAAAGAAGAAGTAACAAAGACATTTATGATTTGTTTAAGTCCCCGCTAATCACTGGTATCATGAAGGCTAATAGACTACAATGGCTGGGGCATATAGAAAGAATGGAAGATAATAGGGAAACAAAACTCGCTTACACTCAGGAAATAAATGACCGTAGACCCCGAGGTAGACCAAGAAGGCGGTGGAGAGATAATATACATACAGACCTACAAGCACTTGGAATCAACGACTGGCATGAGAAGGTCCACCAGAGAGACGAATGGAGACAGATTGTATTTGCAGCAAAGAACCTCAATGGCTCGGAATGCTGAAGAAGAAGAAGAAGAAGAAGAGGAAGTGGTCGCTGTGGCACTCAGCTCCTCTATAATTTCTAACTTGTTGTATGTTTGATGCATTTCTGTTGTTAATTAAAATGTGATCTATTTGATTATAGGTTCTCTTGTCACATGATTTCCAAGTTTGTTTGTGTATATCCTTTCTTTGTAGTCTGGTACTGCTAATCTGCAGTCCTTTGGCTTCTGTCAGGTTGATGACTCTCCATCCATTATCATTTGAAGTTGTATGTAGACTTTCCATACCGGCTACTTTTTCATGAGTTTGCTCTCTACCTATTTTTGCATTGAAGTCTCCCAGCACAATCAGAATGTCCTGTTTGGGGGTTTCTTCTATGACATCTTCCAAATCATTATAAAAGTCTTCTTTAACGTCATTTTCTCTTCAGTAGGTGCATGTACATTAATCATCGTTATATTTTTCCATTTGCCTTTTTTTCGTAATTTACTAATTCTGTCATTAACAGCTTTAAAGTTTAGAACGTACCCCCATAAATCATTTTTGATGACAAAACCTGTTCCTAATTCATGTTTATTTTAGGTGTTTCCTCCATATATTACAGTCATTCCATTCTGCTCTAAAGTACCCTCTCCTGGCCACCTTATTCCTTGAATTGCTGTTATATCCATTTGATATTCAACCAGCTCCCGGGTTAGTTCTTCAGCCGCTCCAGCTCGATATAGTGTTCGTACATTCCATGTTCCAAATCTCAAGAGCCCTTTAACGTTCCGAGGTCGTTGTCCAAATAAGTCCGTCCGAATTTGAGGCTTATGTATGTTTCGTAACAAAATAGTTTTTACAAAGGTGGGGATGTTAACCCCACGCTTCAACCCCCAACCTGGAGGACCAGGGTGTTTCTCTTTGTCTGTTCTCTACCCTTTGACCTGTCCGGCTTGGGAGGCCCTGCTGGTAGCTACGCTACCGCCGGCATAGCTCTCAGGGTCATTGAGAAACTCAAGCTCCCCCACCACGACAAGGTGTAAACACCACTGGGGGAGTCTGTACTTCTCGCCCTAATGAAATTCGTTTTATAACGTAAGCAGACCCGCACATCCCGTTTTATGAAGATGTCTAGACTTGTTCTAGTATGTGTTATTAAATTCAGCTTCAATTTTTATGTATACTGTGTAAGGGTGTGGGAGTGGGGGGATATATAGGGAGGAAATTCGGAAAGGGGGGGGGGGGGAGAGACGTTCTGAACATATGGTAAAGGGGTCATGGGCCAAAAAAGGTTGAGAACCACTGATCTATTACATTCAAACCTACTTTATTGTCGACCTTCTATCTCCATTTCTGCTGCTTCCTGGTCTCGTGATTTTGATTTTTCAATTTATTCTTTTTTTCTTTTCTTTTTTTTTTTTGCGCTCGTTCGCCTTAAACTCAAGCGTAGTCCATACACACTACTTCAAGTAGAACCGGACATAATTTTGCGTGTGGGTTAGTTTACCCTATTACCAGTGTCCCTCACCATCTGACTTCAGAGGTACTTGTAATTTAAGTCCCCAAGTCAAGGATAAGAAGACAGGTGTAGGAGTTGAAACCGCTACGACAGCATCAGCACACCGGATGTTTAGGAATGACCGCTCTTATCAATTCGGCCATGCTGACCCTGTATGCTTTCTTTGTACATACAAGTTTGGAAGTCGATGTTATATCCTTTCTTTCCACATACAAGTTACGAAGTCGTTGTTGCATCCTTTCTTTCCACATACAAGTTAGGAAGTCGATTCTATTTCCTTTCTATTCACATACAAGTTAGGAAGTCGATGCTATATCCTTTCTGTTCACATACAAGTTAAGAGATCGATGTTGTATAATTTCTTTCCACATACAAGTTAGGAAGTCGATGTTGTATCCTTTCTTTCCACATACAAGATAGGAAGTCGATGTTGTATCCTTTCTTTCCCAATACAAGTTAGGAAGTCGATGCTATATATGTACTTTCTTTCCACACACAAGTTAGGAGGTCGATGCTATATCCTTTCTTTCCACATATAAATTAAGAAGTCGATGCTATATCCTTTCTTTCCACATACAAATTAAGAAGTCGATACTATATCCTTTCTTTCCACATACAGGTTAGAAAGTCGATGTTATATCCTTTCTTTACATATACAAGTTAAGAAGTCATGCTATATCCTTTCTTTCCACATACAAATTAAGAAATCGATACTACATCTTTTCTTTCTATGTACAAGTTAGGAAGTCTATGTTGTATACTTTCTTTCCACATACAAGTTAGGAAGTCGATGATATATCCTTTATTTCAACATATAAGTTAGGAAGTCGATTCTATATCCTTTCTTTCCACATACAAGTTAGGAAGTCGGTGTTGTATCCTTTCTTTCCACATACAAATTAGGAATTCGATGTTGTATCCTTTCTTTCCACATACAAGTTAGGAAGCCGATGCTATATCCTCTCTTTCCTAATACAAGTTATGAAGTCGATGTTGTATCCTTTCTTTCCCAATACAAGTTAGGAAGTCGATGCTATATATGTACTTTCTTTCCACACACAAGTTAGGAGGTCGATGCTATATCCATTCTTTCCACATATAAATTAAGACGTCGATGTTATATCCTTTCTTTCCACATACAAATTAAGAAGTCGATGCTATATCCTTTCTTTCCACATACAGGTTAGAAGTCGATGCTATATCCTTTCTTTCCATATACAAGTTAAGAAGTCGATGATGTATCCTTTCTTTCCACATACAAATTAAGAAGTCGATGCTATATCTTTTCTTTCCATATACAAGTTAGGAAGTCTATGTTGTATGCTTTCCTTCCAGATACAAGTTACGAAGTCGATGCTATAACCTTTCTTTCCACATACAAGTTAGGAAGTCGGTGTTGTATCCTTTCTTTCCACACACAAATTAGGAATTCCATGTTGTATCATTTCCTTCCACATACAAGTTAGGAAGACGTTGCTATATCCTTAATTTCCACATACAAGATAGGAAGTCGATGTTGTATCCTTTCCGTTCACAAAAAGTTAGGAAGTCGATGTTGTATCCTTTCCGTTTACATTCAAGTTCGAAAGTTTATGTTGTATCCTTTCTGTTCACATACATACAAGTTAGAACATATATTTTGTATCATTTTTGTTCACACACATATAAGTTAGTAAGTCTGTGTGTTGTGTTCTTTCTGTTCACATACAAGTTAGTATGGTGTATCCTTTCTGTTCACATACTTACAAGTTAGGAAGTCGATCTTGTATCTTTTCTGTTCACATACAGGTTAGAAAGTCGATGATGTTTCCTTTCTGTTCACATACAAGTTAGGACGTCAATGCTGTATGGTTTCTGTTCACATACAAGTTAGGAAGCCTATGTTGTATTCTTTCTGTTCTCCTAATTACAAAATAACCGTTCAATGATATATTCTTTCTTTCCACATACAAGTTATGAAGTCGATGTTGAATCCTTTCCTTTCACAAACAAGTTAGGAAGTCTAGGTTGCATCCTTTCTATTCAAAGACTTACAAGTTAGGACGTCAATGTTGTATCTTTCCCGTTCACATTCAAGTTAGGAAGTTCTTCTTCTTCTTCTTTCGTTCGCCTGAAATATGTCCATAATGGCAATGTTGTCTCTTGTATGAATCTAACAGTCATTTTTAGTTCACTCAGCGGTCCATAAAGTTTATCTTCCACTGTTGTCTCTCTAGGCAGAAGGTTCGCCTGAATATGTTGTAGTTTGGGCAGTCTTGGGGTATGTGCTCTGCTGTCTGCGACGCCAAACCACATGTGCACATGGCTGAGTTAGGAAGTCGATGTCGTATCCTTTCTGTTCACATACAAATTAGGAAGTCGATGTTGTATCCTTTCCGTTCACATTCAAATTAGAAATTCGATGTTGTATCCTTCCTGTTCACAAACAAGTTAGGAAGACAATGTTGTATCCTTTCTGTTCATACTTACAAAGTAGGAAGTCGATATTGTATCCTTTCTGTTCACATGTAAGTTAGGAATTCAATGTTGTATCCTTTCTCTCCACATACACGTTAGGAAGTCGATGTTGTATCATTTATGTTCGCATACTTACAAGTTAAGAAGTCGATGTTGTATCCTTTCTGTTAACATACTTACAAGTTAGGAAGTAAATGTTGTATTCTTTGTGTTCACATACTTACAAATAAGAAAGTCGATGCTGTATCATTTCTGTTCACATGCAAGTTAATAAGTCGATGCTGTTTCCTTTCTCTCCACATTCACTTTAGGAAGTCGATGTTGTATTCTTTCTGTTCGCATACAAGTCAGGAATCCAATGTTGTCTCCTTTCTGTTCACATACAAGTTAGGACGTCTATGTTGTATGGTTTCTTTTCACATACAAGTTAGGAAGTTGATGAGGTATGCTTTTTGTTGACATGCAAGTTAGGAAGTCGATGTTGTATCCTTTCTGTTCACATACTTACAAGTTAGGAAGTCGATGTTGTATTCTTTCTGTTCACATTCAAATTAGAAAGTCGCTGTTGTATCTTTCCGTTCACACTCAAGTTATGAAGGCTATGTGGTATCCTTTCTGTTCACATACATAGAAGTTAGGAATTCGATGTTGTATCCTTTTAGTTCACATACTTACAAGTTAGGAAGTAGATGTAGTATTGTTTCTGTTCACATACTTATAAATTAGTAAGATGATGTTGTATCCTGTCTGTTCACATACTTATAAGTTAGGAAGTCGATTGTGTATCTTTTCTGCTCACATACTTACAAGTTAGGAAGTCCATGTTGTATCCTGTCTGTTCACATACTTACAAGTTAGGAAGTCGATGCTGTGTAGCGGTAGACTCCTGGCTACAAGCCCAAGGTTTGGATCCGCATCGTGGCAAATTTTTAAAACCTGACCTGGGCTCCTAGATCGATGTAAACTAAGGTTGGGATTTTAATACTAGTCTAGAGAAGTAAAGGCGGCCGGCGTGATACTGACCACATAACCCACTGGTGATCACATGACCCACTGCTGATCGCATGACGCACTGCTGATCACATGACCCACTGCTGATCACATGACCCACTGCTGATCACATGACCCACTGCTGATCACATGACCCACTGCTGATCACATGACTCACTGCTGATCATATGACCCACTGAGCAGATCACTCACTGATCACATCACCCACTGACCACATCACCCATTGACCACATCACTCAATGACCACATCACCCACTGACTACATCACCCACTGACCACATCACCCATTCACCATGTCACCCACTGACTACATCACACACTGACCAAATCACCCACTGACCACATCACCCACTGACTGCATCACACACTGATCACATCACCCATCACTGTGCAGGAAGCCAACGAAGATTAATAAACCAACACAGAAATGATATCGTTAGCCCCTACACGCTTCGGGATTTACTGACGAGGGGATCTGAGCACTTATGGACTGAATGGTCAGATATGCAATGAGGATTATCTGTCGACTAGCTAACTAACTGACTAAATTCAGGGATATCGAGTAATAACCACGCAGAACACAATAGACAAGCTGCTGGAGAAGTTAATTGCCATAAAAATATCCTTTCCCCCTTAGCTGGATCGCTGCTGCCCTCTTCCAACGGAAAGTAGTCTTTAGATGTGGCAGATGGGCTTTAGAACAAACAACAATTTATCCTGGCCTACCACAGGGATCACCATTATCTCCGGTGCTGTTCAACGCCTACACTGTGAGAATCACCATGGGGCAAACCATAGGACCGGGGAGGACATTGTCGTATGCAGACGATGTTTTAGTGTATCGTCGGGATAAGGACAGAGATCAGGTTGCTGTACAACTACAAACCGAACTCAATCGTATAATCACTTGGTGTATTAAAGCTGGGGCAATGGTCAACCCAACAAAGGCAACAGTGACATGGTTCTCTTTAAATAACCATATAGTCAACACCCCAACGCCAAACGTAAATCTGGGCTCAGAGACGGTGGAAAGAACGCAGGCGATGAATTACCTGGCGATACGATTTGATCGAAGCCTAGCTTATACTGAGCATGTAGACTAGGTGATAACAAAGGCCAAGCGGGGTTTGGCTGCGATGCGGGTGATGGCGGCGGCAAACTGTGAGCAGCGCCATCTATGTCTTCTTTACGAGGGGCTGGTCCTTTCTGTTCTGGAGTATGCGATGGCGATCCTGACTCTCAGCCATAAGCAGATAGAAAGGATGGAAAGGATACAGAACGAAGCAATGCGCATCATTCTTGGATGTACAAGAGATACAGCATGCAGGGCGATGCGCTACCTTCTTGATTTTCCAACCATGAGGGACAGAATACAAATGTGCCAAGCACGTGCCTATCTCAGAGTCAACGCAAACACACAACATCCACTGCATAGCGAGATTAAGAAGGTAAAGGGCAGCAGGTTAAAAAGAGGGAAGTCGTGGATGGGTCAAGCCGAAGACATTCTTCAGCAGGTGTGTTCACTTGAGGACTTAGAACCTGGCGAGGAGTGGGTACAAGTGCCAACAGAGTTCTGTACATCCTTTTCAGTGTGCATCCAACTAGACAGGAAATGCAGACAAGAAAATCCAGCTGCTGTGGAGGCGGAAGTACAGGCTCTGATCTTCGAGAATTCTTTAGAGGATGATGCTGTCATTTACACGGATGGGTCGGTCGTCCGAGGAGTGAGAAGTTCATGGGCCTTTTCGGCTCAGGCCGGAGGGAAAACTGTGAAGGAAGAGTCTGGCGCTTTTGCTTTGACCACATGCAGCCTGACTATGGAAGTCATAGCAGTAAGTAAAGCAATAACATGGCTCGAGACACAGACATTCAATCGGGCTTGTGTCCTTAGTGACTCAATGAGTATGCTCAGGAGGATAGAGATGGGGTGGGTCCGAAGAGAGTGGCTGCTGTCTCTGGAGCGGTCTCGGCTGGCAAAGATTAGTTTCATCTTCGTGCCAGGGCATGCGGGCGTACAAGGGAATGAGCAGACTGACAGGCTTGCAGGTAGGGCTACTGTGGAAGGCGGACGAGCCATGTACCAGGCATACATTCTGAATGCTCTTTGAGAAGTAAGTCGTTTTCGAGAACCAAGCGATGACTGAGAATCTACAACCATGGTCAGGCTGCGAGAACAGCAAGTTAAAAGAGGTGTGGCCAAACAAGAACATTACGCGGGAAGCCAAAGAAGAGTAATAAACCAACACAGAACTGGTGTCGTGAGCCGCTACAAGCTGCCGGATTTGCTGAGGGTGGGATCCGAGGATTTATGAACGAATGGTTCGATGTGCAATGAGGATGATCTGTCGAATAACTAACTAACTAACTAACAAAATAACACTCTGAGCTCTGATTGGTCTATAAAAAATAGACTCTAGGACCATATACCCTATTAACCATTGAGAAAATTATTTAAGAGACAAGAGGGTCGATTTCATCGCGTCGATATGTACCCCATATGGCTCGGTCTCTTTCCGCCTGGCGGTCTTGTGAAAACGTCGCATAAAGCACGAACTCCGTAGCTCCGGCGTCGACCCACCAGAAGTATCCGAGTAAATTACCTCCTGGAACGAACCGACGTATTTCAGAATTGAACCTACAATCTACGGATCGCGAAGCAGCCAGTGTAAGCACTTGGTCATGGAAATTCCCCATGCGATTTAAGACGTGTCATGTGTGTTTCATTTTAACTTTAAGAAAATGAATCAGGATTCAGATACAAAGAGGGATAAGATATGGTTCAATTTATTCCTCTATATCTGTTCATCATCTAGGCAGAATTTCTCTTGAGAAACGTCAAAATGAAGACGCGATTCCGATCCACTCTTAATTGGCGGACATCTAGTTATAGAATTCAGATAAGCACAAGATACGGCCATGCTTTCAATCAGTGCAAGGGATTTAGAAGAGCTAATCATGTCTGCGGAAAGACAACGTGGAGATTAATGTCCATTTCTGAGCTTAAAAATAAACAAATGAAATGTCCATAGACAAAAGTATATGTCAACAAGTCGTTACAATCGGAGTTGAGTCAGCACCGATATCATTGCACTCGGGATATTCCTGTACGTGCTCTGTCCTCATCTACAACAGCCAGCAAAGAGTCCAGATACTAATAGTACCAGAAGTAGTCTGATTATATGTCCGTCTGGTCATTCCTCGGAGATTTGAATGTCGGAAAGATTCTCTGGTCACTCCTTGCAGCACCATTCTCTCGCGGCCGTGAGGATCTACTCATTCTTCCACACTATACACATGATCCCAAATGGCCCTCACCACATCTGCCTTTTCATGCTAACATATCCCAACATTAGGTGCAGACCCAGCCAGTCTGTCCGCCTGCTCGTTTCCCACCACACCAGCATGTCCTGGGGAAACAACCCACCAGTTGCTCAGTATCTTTGACTTTCCCCTAGGCATTTTTATACCTAACTGTTGCGACCTCTCATCAAGTGTGATTAGTTTACCCTGCATCTAATTACATAAATGGCAATATTCTTAAACAAGTGAATCGGTACAATTATCTCGGAACAGCCATAACATCTGATGGGAGATGCCTTGAAGAGATTAGAACAAGAATCGCCATGGCAAAGGTAGCCTTTTGCAAGATGGAAAACATACTGACCAATAAAAAGATGTCAATTGAAAAGAGAAAAAAAGTGTTGAAGTGCTAAATAGAACCTGTGCTTTTGTTTCGATTAGTTTAGTTGAGTTGAGCCAAGAACCGACATCGCTGCATTCAGGACATTCCTATATGCACTAGGTTCAACAGCCAGCGAAGAGTCACATTACTAATCGTTCTCACCGCTATCTGATTAAAAGTTCTCCTGGTCTTCCCTCTTAGTTTTGAGATTCTACCAGAACCCCTGCCAATCCCCCGCAATCTCTTCCTTTCCACATACAGGTTTTCAATCTGTTCCTTCACCATCCCCACCTGGTCCCACAGGTGCACGATCACCTCTCCCTTGCCCATAGGTAATCGATCACCACGAGGTGCATTCCCTGCCAGCCCATCAGCCTGTTCATTCCCCCCGCACTCCCGCATGGCCATATATATCCGTATAGTTCTTACATAATGTGACCTCTGAAAAGAGGTGAGCCATTCCACACGAAACATTCCTTTCTCCACTTTACTAAGCAAACTCCTTTAGTTCGTGGTGAAGACAGTGTGTGTTGCAGTGATCTCCTCTAAGCAACGGAATGCCACTGTGACCGCTTCCACCTCCATTCTCATGCTGGAGGTCGTAGCCTCATATGCCATACTCTCCTTTTACAAGAAACATCCATTAGCCTTCGCAATGAAACCCCAACCACCCCGTTTGCATCTCACCACTGATCCATCAGTATAGATCACTATGTCACCTTGATATGTATTACTCTGGATCAGTTGTTGCACCTCAACCTATGTGCGGCCCGCTGTCCATTCTTTGCACTCACGACCCAGTGTTACTATTACATTGTTCCAGTCCGTCATGTCTTCCGGAACTTCAACCCACCCTTTTTCACGATTGGTCTTTAGACCACAAACCTGACGTATAGATATTTCCGCCTGTGCCATCCAGGACTTTCTTCGTCTTAGTCTATGACCCTTGACCATATTCATGGCTTCTTGCAGGGGGTGATTCCTATCTGCAGCAACTCTCATGTACCATTTGGCCTGAAGGACCTTATGCCTATCCTCCGCCATTGTTGGTAGTGCCAGGATATGCTCATGTATATAATTGGTGTGTCCTTTGTACACCCCAGAATCACCCGCAAGGCCACATTTTGTATGCGCTCCAACCTTTCAAGCTGGCTCTTTGATACTGTCAGGAGCCCCAAACTATACTCAATGACAGAAATTATTAACTGCTGAAAGATCCTGTAAAGCATCCTCTGCTCTACCCCAGTTGCTGTCATCGCCCTCAAAGCATTAAATCCCTACCAGCCTTCACCACGAAAGCCTCCTGTACGTTTGTATGAATGTGAAGCACGGACAATGAGCAGGCAAGCTGAAACACATATGATTGCTGTGGAAATTTGGTTTCTGGGTAAAATGCAACGAATACAATGAACAGAGAGAAAAATCAATGACCAAGTCCTACAAGAAACAAATGAAGATCTTAAACTGATTAGAGAAATTAGACAAAGTCAGTCGTTACGAGAAGAGATAAATATGAGAACTTGGTGACAACTGGCAACGAGGAGATTAATGTCTATTTCTGAGCTTAAAAATAAACAAATGACATGCCCATACACGAAGTTTAAAAATAGTTAGTTGCGTATTCTTTACAGGACGTCGCAGTCAACACTAGCATTTTTTGCATTTGTGATCTCTTGGCAAGTTTACGTTCAGTAGTTTCCAGAGACAAAACTATATGTCAAAAAGCCGTTGTAAGACGATGAAGTACATACTTGGATGGCTTGGCCACGTGGTATGGTCGAGAGGGAAAAAAACAGAGCTGATTCACGCCTCTGATTATTGCGTATGATGGCGAAACATGACTGCCCACGCTTATCGGCATGGCACATGATAATGATGATGAAAGGATTGCAATTTCGTCGGCAACCCAGCTCTATAGGTTTGTTACCCTACAAGAAACAGCTTAAGATCCTCTGGTGTACAAACAAAACTTCACCAATACAAAGCGACACATACAGATGGTCTCTTTGTCGAGCCAACCGATGACAGAAACAGATGTGAATAATATCCCCTTTAACTAACGGGCTTGTCGGAATACAATCTTTATTTGTATTTTCTTCGCAGGCATAATATTTTAGATTCATAAAGTTCTTGCCCTATTTTATTTAATACTCATTCCGAACATCGTGACCTTTAACGGTAAATGTGCCCGGATCCCTTTCTGCACTCTGGGGTAGTTTGTGCCTGCATACGCATGTATGAGAGACGTGGTGGCGTGGTGGCAACATGCTTGTCTGCCGGCCCTGTAGTAAATGATTTGAGTTCGCGTCCATGCTGATTTTTAAAATTGATCTGTGTACCAAAGTCGACCGTGCCTACAATTATCATCCTGTGCCTTGTCGGCTGGCGTGGGCGATCATGCCTCTCCACAAATTACGATCTCCTACGTCATGGATCAATTCGAGTGTTGACTCCCTTGCGTGCCATGACACAAGACTGTCAAGAATCTTCTGACACTGACAGAGATTACAGTATTAAACAAGAAACAAATAACAAGGAATAAATAACAAGAAACACATAACAAACAGTGGATGTGAGCATGTCCGAATGGATAATAGCTCTCGCTCTTAAACATCCGGTGTGCTGATGTCGAGGTAGCGGGTTCAACACCTACACCGGTCAGCTGGACTAACATGTTGACTTCTCGTCCTTGACATGGGAACGTCATATACATACCTCAGAAGTCGGAGTGGGTGTCCCTGGTGGCGAGAGACACTGGTAATAGAGAAAGTTAATCCACACGCAAAAATCAGCCCAGTGCACTGGAAAGTAGTAGCATGGACTACGCTTGAATTCAAAGCAAAATTTAGTGGAACTGCGGTAAAGCTGTGGAAATGCAAGCAATATAAAATAACACAAAGTAATGCGAGAGTCTTCGGAAGGTATTCTCCGTGACTATATGCTGTATTTTGTGTAAGTAGTCCTTTGCTGATGAAGGCTAGTCGCAGCAACATCCTGTATGTTTCGTAATTCTGATTTTTGTTTTGTTTTGTTTTGTTTGTTTGTTTGTTTGGTTTTTTTTTCTGTAATTCTGTAAAGCTGCATTACTTTGTGTTATTTTATATTGTTTGAATTCAAAGCGAACGAACTCATGCACACACGCGCGCAACCACGCGTGCGCACGCACACACACACGCGCGCACGTACGCACGCGCGCGTACACGCACACACACACACAAGCAAGCAAGCATCAGCGGGGAAACCGGTGGAGATGAAACCGTGTTTGACGGGTCCTTCGCAGGACCAGCCTTTCTAAGGACTGACAAGAAAATGCTTTGAGGAGGAAACGGATAATTTTAACAGAGCAGAGAGAACAAGACAATTGGGTAGAAAGGGGGAAAAGAGGAGAGAGAGAGAGAGAGAGAGAGAGAGAGAGAGAGAGAGAGAGAGAGAGAGAGAGAGAGAGAGAGAGAGAGAGAGAGAGAGAGAGACGAGAGAGAGAGAGAGAGAGAGACAGAGAGAGAGAGAGCAACAACGTCCGTCAGAAAGGTCGCTCACGAAATAATTAAACAGTAAGGATAATCAGAGTAATCATCACCATGCGCCATGCCGGTAAGCGTGGGCGGTCATGTTTCGCCATCTCACTTGATCACCAGAGTCGTGGATCAGCTCTATGTTCTTGTCTCTTCCGTGCCACGTGGTCAAGCTATCTACATATTTAGTTCCCTGTCTTCCCCTTGTTCTTTTCTCCCTCAATCTTGCCAGTTGTCACTGAGTTACTCTGGCTTATCAGAGTAATAGGCATGGTTATTACTAAGAAATCACTTCTTCTTCTTCTTCTTCTTCTTCTTCTTCTTCTATCTGGTAATATGCACTGTTTATGTTCACATCATTTAACAGACAATAATTTTTCTATGTAAATTTTTAGTTGAGTTGAGCTAAGAACCGACTTCACTGCACTAGGACATTTCCAATATGCGCTCCGTCCCCTCGTTCAACAGACAGCGAAAAGCCATACTATCAATCGTTCCCACCATTATCTGATTGAAAGTGTTCCTTGTCTTCCCTCTCAGTTTTGAGATTCTGCCTGAACCCCTGAATATCATTTTTTTTCCACATACGGGTTCTCAATCTGTTCCCTCACCTTCTCCACCTGGTCCCACGTGTGCTCGACCACTTCTCCCTTATCCATAGGCAATCTACCACGAAGAAGTGAATTCCCTGCCCACCTATCAGCCTGTTCATTCCTCTGCACTCCCGCAAGGCCAGGGTAAAAATTCCACACAATTCTCACATTCTGTGACCTATGAAGCGACGGTATCCATTCCACACGAAACGTTCCTTTCTCCACCTTACTTAGCATACTCCTTGAGTCTGTAATGAACATAGTGTGTGCTGCTGTGGTCTCCTTTAATCAACGGAAGGCTGCTGTCACTGCTTCCATCTCCATTCTCATGCTGGAGGTCGTAGTCTGATATGCCAGACACTTCTTTTTTCACGCATGGTCACATGCGCAATAGATAATTGATGTACGAATGTAAGACGGTCCTGACATCGTTACATGCACAATAGATAATTGATGTACGAATGGTGAGTGGTTGAACGGACCAACTGTAAGACGGTCCTGACATCGTTACATGCACAGTAGATAATTGAATGTACGAATGGTGAGTGGTTGAACGGACCAAATGTCGGAGTGGGTGTCCCTGGTGGCGAGAGACACTGGTAATAGAGAAAGTTAATCCACACGCAAACATCAGCCCAGTGCACTGGAAAGTAGTAGCATTGGACTGTGCCAAATTTTTGACCCTTTGAAAATAAAGTTCTTTGTTCGTGTTCTTGTTCTTCTTCTTGTTCTTCTTCTTGTTCTTGTTCTTGTTCTTCTGTTGTTGTTGTTCTTCTTCTTCTTCTTCTTCTTCTTCTTCTTCTTCTCTTCTTCTTCTTCTTCTTCTTCTTCTTCCTCTTCTTCTTCTCTTCCTCCATTTACCTCATCGAAGTGTTGGAGGAAGTTAAACATATCTTTTATGCACTTTTTCTAATTCTCTTTGTAGGTTGGTGTTCATTTCTCTAAGGTTTTTTTTTTATATCATCACTCCATCTTTTATGTAGTCTTACCCTTGTCTGTATTCATTATATTTCTCCAATGTGGTTTTTGTGGCAGCTGGTACCAGGGTTTTCTTGTGAGATGGCCAAAGCATTCATTCTGTTGTTCTTCAATGAACTGCATGACTCTATTCAGACCTAGTCCTCTTCTAATTTCCTCATTCTTAATTCTATCTCTCACGGTTACTCCCGTAGCTCTTCTAAGGCATCTCATCTCCGTTATGATTTTGTGCTCATTAGTTGCAGTAAGCGTCCATGTTTGATATGCAGTCACATTAACAATATGTCAATTACCAACCAATACTATCCCACGGATATAAATAATAACGATATAACCAACAGTAACTACAGGAATTAGAGAAATTAGAAGTAGACAGTCACAATTTTTATTGGACACTGTGAGAAGAAATAAACTGGAGAACTTGGCGACAACTGGCAAGATTGAAGGAGAAAGAATAAAGGGAAAGGCAGAGAAGTAAATACCTGGATGGCTTGGCCATGTGACATTGTCGAGACAAGAACACAGAGATGATCCACGACTCTGGTGATCATGTGAGGTGGCTAATCATGAACACCCACGCTTATCAGCATGACATATGATGATGATGAACTATAGAAACGATAGGAATAGCAATTTTACAAAAGGGTTTACAAGGCAAGAAGACCGACTTCATTGCACTGGGTTTTGTCACATATGGCTCGGTGTTTTCCACTGGGCGACCTACTGAAAGCCTAGCACAAAGTTACGACCCCTTTGCTCCAGCAACGATTCCTCTGGAATCTGGAAGAAATTTGCACTCGTGAAGTCGAACCCATAACCCTCGGGGCGTGAGGCAGGCGCACTGACTACTTCACCACGGATGCTCACGTATAACACAGAACAGAGGCAAATGTTTATTCTAACCGCTAAGTGTGTCGGGGTAGTTGCGATCTTGTATTAGGTGACTCCAAGAATTGTAATTATTGTCACTTACGGTCCCCAACATGGAGGATAGGCGGTTGAGCTGTTAAGACCTCTGGAGTTGTTATGCTTTTGGCTACGGTTTGCTTATGCATTCTCCTTATGTTGGACATTATTCCGTGGCCCTGCTGCTGAGTTGAGTGCGTGGAGCGACAGGTGTGGAGTGCTTTTACATATGTCCGCGGTTGCTGTAGCGGCAACTGCATGTTCAGAAAAATGGCATCCGGCGGGTCGCTGAACTAATTGGGTTGCCTTATGGGTTTTCTAGTGACTGACGCTTCCATCAACGATGAACTGTATTTTTCGTGGTGGACTTGTGTGTTGGCATTCTGGCAGCGGCATTATGCTTAGTACACCTGTGGGTTTGTCGAGGCTCCTGTCTGTTCCGCTTTTCACAATAGCAGAGATGAGCATTTTGTCTGATATTCACTGGTACAGGAACGGAGCATAATGGGGTGATCCTTTGCCGTGAAGTTGGAACCGCGGCTGACATTGTGATTATTTTTACATGCTGCAATGGCTCATAACGGGAGGTAAGTCAGTTTATTCGTAATGAAAATATGTTTGTGATTATTTCCCTTTTGTAAAATTTCTTAACGTATTCCACCCATCGGGTGCTGTGACCACAGCTCTTTCTCCCTAAGACGCTTCACGGCAAAAGTGGAATATGATGAAGATGATGATAATGACTTAACGCATTCCTTGCAAAGGTTATCCTTCTAGGAATACGGAAAGAACACACACAAAATAACAACGAAGTTCCACAGAAGAAAAGAAAATATGAAAAACACTGGCAATCGTTTGGCCGAAATCTTGATCCACATCACAACAGGGACAAATTGATTAAAACATACACACAAAGGAACACAACAAATGTACTTCACTAGAGATGCTTGATAATCCGGGAAAATCAACGCAAAGATCACTGTCTGTTTTCTTTACTTCCTGAGTTCCAAACATTTGTTACTTTTGAATAATGTGGGCACAAACAATAAATAAATAGACCGAGTAAGAAATGCTGTTATCAGACAGACAGTGGGATCAACACCTGTGCCACATTTATTGAAAAAGATCGAGTGGTTTGGCCATGTCGTTAGAATGCAACACCAACAACTACCATCACTGGCCTTACATCAAAGATCATCTGCGACGAGACAAAGAGGACGTCAAAGAAGAAAATGGATTGACGACATAAAAGACATTGTACAATCACACGGAATGACACTATCCAGTGCCGCCCACCGGGCGCTGGAGCGCAAATTATTCCTCCTCACGACGCTTGACAGCAAAGGTGGATGGTTGATGATGATGGATGGATGGATGGATGGATGGATGGATGGGTGGATGAATGGATGGATGGATGGATGGATGGATGGATGGATGATGGATGATGATGATGATGATGATGATGATGATGATGATGATGATGATGATGATGATGATGATGATGATGACAAACAATAGATTGTACTACAGGGTGTTTGTAAAGTCTCACTTCACGATGTATGTAGAACAGCTGTTTGTTAGAGAGTATGTTTTTCGTTTGCAAGACAGAAAACATACTCTCAAACAAACAATTGTTCTACATACAAAGTGTAGAGAGACTTTACAAATATCCTGTATTTATTGCCTGGCATATTTCGCCAGTTGCATACTATCAATAAAATCAATATAAAAATAAAGCAGCACAAAGAATCATGCTAGTGTGTCGTGTCGTGCTTTTGTCGTCGTCGTCTTTTTGTCTGCGTCGTTCATTCGCACTGCGAGCGCTAACAAGTCAAGTCGCATTATTCTGTCAAGAAGCCTGATAAGCGAGAAAATGCCACGTGGAAAGTCCAACAACAAGAAACACGCGGTAACCAAGATGTTCAACAAGAAGAAGAACGTGGAGAGCCTACCTGCTAGCTGCATCAAAGAGCCTGATACTACAGCTATTACTGAAGCAACTACGAGGGAGAAGATTGACAGCCCAACACAGACAAAAGTCAAGACAGCAGAGAAAGAGGAGAAAGACACCAGAGTCGGAAACACCGACTCAAAAATAGTCCGATGGGTTGTCAAGCGGATCCAAATGGAGCTGACAGACGAAGAAATCCTGAAGCAGCTACGAGAAAAGAATCTTCACATCCGATTCGTGAAGGCGGAGCGGCTCCTCACCTACTCCAAGATACCTACAACCTTGGCAGTGGTGACATCGGAGGGCAGCGAAATGCCGACCACAGTATCAATCAACAAGAGAATGCAGCAACCAGAGAGATTCATCCCAAGAATCACTCAATGTTCCAGATGTCAGTAGGCCGGCCACAGCAGAGCAACGTGTCGCAGTAACACGGAAATCTGCCGATACTGTGCCGATCATCACGCCTTCAAGGAGTGTCCGCTGGCCAAGCTGGACAGGACTTCCGAGCACCCTACAACAAAAGAAAGTGCGCCAACTGCCTGGGCAAACATGGAACAAGATACCTGGGCTGTCAGTACCTGCAAAGACACAGAGACGTCTTAAAGATCGCCATCATCACAAAGACACCATTCAAGGAAGCAATGCGGAGGGGCGAGACAGCCACGGGTATAGCACAAGCTGAAAGAGATCAACTTCAAAAGCAGATAGACGAGTTAAAGAAACAAGTCAAGGCACTGCTGACGACTAACCCGACCAGCGACAACGAGAATCTACTGGCGGAAATAAGGAGATCCAGCAAAACATCAAGCGAGAAGTGGAACAGATGACCGCATTGAAGCAGGAAAACGAAGAAATGCTACGCACTATAAAAGCGGAGAGAGAGAGAGAGCGGCTAAAAGCTGAAATGAAATCAACTCAAAACAAACCAACAGAAACCATGCAAGAGACCACAAAGAAGCGGCAAGAAACAACAAAAAAACTGAGCCGGAGACGCAAGATAAAACCAGCAGCCGAACCTCGACGCCCAAAACATCCAAGGGGAAACCAACATCCCACCAGACAGCCGAAGAAAGACAAGATAAGTTACCTTCCGACGGCATACCGTGGATTGGAGGGGAACCTACCCGGGAGGAAATGAAGGTGTACATAGGAGAAGGAAAGAAACGAGCAAGACAAGAGGAACTCAGGCAAGAGGAATACATAAGGAGACGGGAAGCAAAAGGAAAGAAGCCCAAGAAGCTCAGGGGGAAACCGACAGAGTACCCGGAATTACACCATGACGTCGATGCCGATTTCGAGTACTACATAGAAGACGAAGAGATCGTCACATGGCTGACCAGAGAGGAAGCAATCGAAAAACAGCAAAATCTTACACACGAAAGTGAAAGAAAGCGCAAGGATTTAAATAACATCGAAAAGCTTCTACGGACATTACACAGAACAGGATGCAAAAATACTAAATAAAAAGTCCTTATAAGGACTGCAGCCAGTCAAGCCAGAAGAACTAGGAGCCTGCACCAACAAAGAAAACCACAAGAACAGACGAGCACAAAGGATAGCCGCCGACCGATCCCCCAGCTGACGTCACAGACTCAAACCAACATAACCAGTCCGAAATAGGACTCACAAGACAAGAACTAGGGTGAATGAACCCACAAAAACCACGGACCTCAACAATAACCGACGCTGAGGAAGCAGGTTGAACGAGGCCGAATTTGGAATTTTTGTTTTGAAAATTGGAATTGGAATTGGAATAGAATCATGCTAGGTGAAATGCACAACATAGTCTAGTGTTACCAACTAACAGTGTACCACAACAAGCAATGATGTTCAAATCAAATGGAGGCGGAAGAAGAGGTTGACAATGTAAACGATGGACCTGGGGAATAGCAGAGTGCTTGGGAATCTCGATACATGAAGCCGATAAATGGGCACTCTCCCGCTGTTTATGCTTCACCTCGACACCGCACGGTACAAGGCGAACCAGATGAGTCATGTGTTTCATTGTGAGTGTTATCTTGAAAGCTATAAACTTTCATGATTTTTATTTTATTTACATCGTTGTTGGTTTCATGTATGTATCGCGGCGACTTCTGCATATTTCGCCTGCGTTGATTTTGTGTGGAGATTGAAGGTGCCGATTTATTTGAACGACCGGCATTCACACCATTGTAAGAAAACTAAAGCAGGGCGGTCTGCTGTCAAATCGCCCGTAGCTGTGTTTCGAATGCTGTATGCAGGATTACGTATAGCGTCCGTAACACTTTCACAACACGAGCGGGATTCAGTGTCCCACCATGATTTCCAAGCACTAGACCTGCCTTCACCGGGTCCATGGCCGAGGGGTTAGCAGCTTTCTCCGCTAACCCCGAATACTCTCGTCACGTGACGCGACGAGAATTAGCAGTGGTTCGAATCGCAAAAGTGACTTATGAGAGTATGGAGCCGGTCGCTCAGAAAGTCGTGGCGTGCTGATGAGCGTAATCTAGCCTAGGAATCAACATACAGCTGAAAGATGCTGGTGTTGACCGCAATATCCTGAAACAGGATGGAAACGCGGAAAAAAAAAAAAAAAAAGACCTGCCTTCACTGTCAGGCTATGTTCACGTGTCTGGCTTGTCTTGTGCAGGGTCTACATATATACCATGTGTGTCATGACTTCACTGTCAGGCTATGTTCATATGTCCCCTTCGCCACAGAGCTGGATGTTTCAGACAACAAACAGAAAAGTTGACAAGCAGACATTTTTTTTTTTTTCAATAGGGTATCGAAATGTGAAGAAATGTCGATTACTTCTGGTTTGATAGAAAAGCATAAATTAACCAGACAAGAAGGCGTGGTCAAGGATTCGCGCATAGACAAGAAGAAATGACTAAGAATTAATGAGGAATCAAGGAGAAAACCAATGAATAAAGCAGAGACAGGAAGAAATGACCAATGAATTAAGCAGAGACAGGAAGAAACGACCAATGAATAAAGCAGAGACAAGAAACGACCAATGAATACAGGCAAGAAGAAACGACTGATGAATAAAATAGAGACAAGAAGAAACGACCAATGAATTAAGTAGATACAAGAAGAAACGACCAATGAATAAAGTAGAGACAAGAAACGACCAATTAATAAAAGTAGAAACAGAAAGAAACGACAATGAATAAAATAGAGGCAAGAAGAAACGGCCAATCAATACAGTAGAGACAAGAAGAAACGTCCAATAATTAGAGACAAGAAGAAATGACCAATGAATAAAGCAGAGACAAGAAGAAACGTCTAATGATTACAGAAGAAACAAAAAGAATCTTAATTTTGAAGTGTAGACAAGAATAACCGGTCAATGATTAAAACATTATGACTAACATGAATTGAAGAATGAAGAAGAAAAGTAGATACGGGATTTAAAAAACCAAATAACCAAGTTTTGAAACATTAAAGAAACACATCTAAGACTGTTTAATATTTAAATCAAATTTATTATTTAACTAAACACTTGAAAAGAGAATGCTGTACAAACATACACAATTAAGCTTGTGGGGAGAAGGCGAGGAGGGGCACGTTTCTTGGTGACTAAATGAATACTATTTGTCAACACATCAGACACTAACAAAAACTGCAACAGCTGTGATCATTTTATCCCTGACTTATATTCTACATGGGGCCACAGCGGACGTTTTTTTTAGATGTGTATGTAGTTTTTTTATTTTTTTTTAAAAATCTTTCGTTTGTTTGAAATGTGTGTATACCTGCAATCTTGTCACTTGTATAAATATAATTGTCTGTTGTTGGTTCACTCAGTGGTCCAGAATTTATTTTCCACTGTTGCTTCTCCAGGCCAGAAGATATGCTTAGATACGTCGTGTTTTGGGTAGTCTGGGAGTATGTGATCTGCTGTCTGCGGCGCCCGTTCACGTGGCTGACTCGCCAATCTGTATGTGGTTGTGTAATCTATTATGTCCTATTCTGAAGTATAGAATAATAATTTGTTCTGGTCAGTCCATAAAGTCTTGGAGCTGTTTTTGGTGGCTTGTAAATTTATTTGACCTTTCTTTTCTAGAGTTGTCATATGACAGGCACATCAGGATGTTTTGTTTAAAGCTGTGCTGATATAACTCTAATATGAAATCAGTACTGCTGTATGGATCATAAACATGGAGAACATCTAAACCAATTATGAATAAACTAATTATTAAAATAGTCCTCTATAGGACATCACCAACCAACCCCATCATGGTTGGCTGTTTGTCGTTTACTAGGCAATTTTACATTCAGTAGTTTGCCAATTTCTGAACGACCGACCCTCATTTTTAGCATTGTTGTTATAAATCAACACAAGGCGGTCTTCTTCCAAACTGCCAGCAGCTGATTTTGAGCGCAGTATGCAGGATTGTGAATCACATTTTCTACCCCTCTGCCAACAGATGCCAGCTAATCTATATCTATAAAACAGAGTGTATGTGGCTTTGTTTGTTTGTGGGTTTGTGGATTTGGATGCGTTCGATAACGGTACATCCGATTGAGATGAAATTTTCTACACGTCTTCCTTTCATTCCTGTGCAACCGACTATAATAATTTCTGAATGTAAAATCTTCTACTTATTTAATAACATTTACTTTTCCATTTTCATTATATAATGTCTATATAGCAGGGGCACTTCACTCTAGAAAAGTTATTTCAAGGGGCATAACTTTTAATAACATTTCTAAATACTTTATAGTCATATTGTTGGACTTTCCTGCACTATTGTTACACTCTTTGTCTATAGTTATTTTTAGGCATATGAGTTATATTAAATAATGATATAATCTTTAAGGTATTTTTACAGTTGGCATAAAAATAATGCATTATGCATAACATTTTAACCCATCTTTTTCTACAGTTTTCATTGAATGGTGTGTGGAAGGACATTCTTTTAAGTTACTGTGCGCCAAAAGCTGGGCGAAACCACGCCGGTCAGACAGATAGACAGACAGACAGTCGGGAACGGGAGAGCTTATATGACTACTTATATGAATTAAATTAGATGCTCCCCACCAGGGACTGGGTGAAGCCGGGCCGGGACAGACAGACAGACATACAGACAGTCGGGAACGGGAGAGCTTATATGACTACGTATATGAATTAAATTAGATGCTCCCCACCAGGGACTGGGTGAAGCCGGGACAGAGAGACAAACAGATAGTCGGGAACGGGAGAGCTTATATGACTACGTATATGAATTAAATTAGATGCTCCCCACCAGGGACTGGGTGAAGCCGGGCCCGGTCAGATAGACAGACAGACAGATAGTCGGGAACGGGAGAGCTTATATGACTACTTATATGAATTAAATGAGATGCTCCCCACCAGGGACTGGGTGAAGCCGAGCCGGGTCAGCCAGCCAGACAGACAAACAAGCAGACAGACTGACTGACTGATAGATAGATCCCCTCCAGGGCCTGGGCGAAGCCGGGCCGGGTCAGCTAGTAAACTATAAACAATTAACTGGTGCGTATGTTTATAAGAAGGAACCAAATAGTATGGCAGTCACTAATGTGGAGATCATGGAATGAACTAATGAAATCCCAGTGAATCAATGGCAATTAATATTTCTTATTTACACACATACATAGTGTTTAGTTGCTATAATAATAAACATGTTTTAGCAATTTGAGAAAAAAAGTGGTTAGGACTTAAACGTCGGATTTTGTGCGCAGTGATTTAGTTTATGTACTACATATATTTGTTATCTATTCTTCCTATTCAGTGTCCCCTACCATGATTTCCAAGCACTAGACCTGCCTTCACTGTCAAGCTATGTTCACGTGTCTGGCTTGTCTTGCGCAGGGTCTACATACACCAGGTGTGAGAATGTTCCCTATGGCTGTGTTGGTAATGTCATGAGCGCGGTCGGAGTTGGTTCGATACCTGAATTCATCACCTGCCAAAAGAAAAGACTAACCACCTGTACACTCAAGCCCACAGAATGCCATGACCTGCCCACAAAACAGACCCAGAAGTGGGGGTTCCTGCTTCGGGACATGTTTTCTTTGTAAGAGGAAGCAACAGATCAAGGGATACAAACTCCACACCAACCAGACAGCATACCTGGCTCCAGAACTTTAACCCCCCTCTCACCTCTCCTCCCCAACACTTACGGATAATTCAGACCACCACCCATCATTCATATGAGGAATGTTACAGACAGGCTCCACCTCTTCTATGAGCGCACATCAACAAACTTAGGCTCCTGACCTCTGTCTATTCTGACAGATTAAGTTTCCTGGAAAGAATGATTGTGGTGATGATGATGATGTATGACAAGCCATTTTGTTCCCAACAACTGGAGATCACATGAAAACAATTTAAACAATTGCCAACTTAATGTTCCAATTGCCAGTGTCAGCCTTGTGGTTTTACAGTGTGATGGCATTAAAAAATGATGAGATGAGGGCATCAGTGCTTCTTGATTGTGACCTTAAGTAGTGACAGTGGTATTAAATAGTTTGACATTTTATCTTACGTACATACACAAACACACAGAACAAACTGGCTTGACTATCTTCTATGCAAAAAAATGAATAAATACAATCACTTGTGTGACAAATGACCGAGCAATCACACAGATGACAGATGACTGATCAATCACACAAATGACTGATCAATCATACGACAGCTAACTAATCACCCACACACCAACCATTACAACAGTTGACTGACCAAGTTATACCACCCACCAATACTACCTACCAATCATCAAAATGAGTCAGCAGACATGATGATGTGCCAGGTTTTTATACCGACTGACCAAACACACATCTCCTGATAGGCCAGGCATACATCCTGCCAGCTTATGCCCTTCTTTCACCTCAGCATGCTCAAGTGATCAGACAGGTCAGTATGTCCATTTGATCTCTGAGTTATCATGCTTTGTTTCTGCCTCAAGCTACACAATCATACCGGCCCCATTAGTATTGGGACTCTTCATTGGCTGGTGCAGATGAGGACGGTAGCACCTATGAGAATGTCCTGAGTGCTGGGAGTCGGTTCTTTGCTACAAGCTCTTTCTACAAGCAGGTTATGGTGTAGTCAGACTCGTGTGTCTTGGTCTGTTTCAAGTTATCGTGCAGTCAAGTCATTGTGTCAACATAGTTTGACGTTGGCACAGCTAAGAGATTTAACTTTCTCTTCTGACTGTGATGAAGTCAGTTTGTTCCACATGCCAGCCAGTTGCACTTAATTATTGACTTCTCGTCGACTTGGGGATATAATTTACAAGCACCTCAGAAGTCAGAGAGGGTTCACCTGATGGCGGGGGGACACTGGTCACAGTGAAAAATTAACCCTCCAACAAACATCAGCCCAATGCACTCGCTATTAGTAGTACATGGATCAACTACAACTGAGTTTGGAGCCGGTAAATGCATACACATAAACACAAAACAGAAACATGATTTCTGAATTGTCAAATTTTGTTTGCCTCAGTTTGCTACAAGGTATGCGGTCAGGTCATTGTGTCTATGTGATTTCCAAATTGTCACTTTATTACATAATGTTGCAATCTTTATAATTCCCGTTTTTTTAATGTAAATGTATATTGTACCTTATATTTCATTAAAACATTTTCAAAATTCAAAGTATTTGCAAAATGAGGGAGAAAACGACGGCATCAATTTCATAAACTTTCAGCAATAATGGCCATAACTTCCTCGCTAAATTAATGTTAACCAGAGGATTTGCTCTAAATACATATCATCATCATCATCACCACATTCCGAATCTGCAGTCAGGATTGGCGGTAACGGAGATGTATTAAAAGTCATGACTAAAACAAACATACGACATGATGCAACAGCAACTGGCATTTTCAGGAACATAAATGTATTTGATTGACAACAATGAACACAAAGTAATCATGTGAATATGAGAGAAAGTCATTTCTGGAATGTGCCCATTCTTTGATGTTTTTTTTTTTTTTTTTTTTAAATTTTCAAGAGTATTTACAAGCAAACCCAAATTATATACTTGGTAGCTTCAAAAAGTTCCCAAAATAACCTGACTCCTGTTTGAATGCTGATCATGCCTCAGAAAATGTTTTGTAGCAGAGTAATTACTTTAAAGCAAAAACAAGATTTTTTAAAGGCTAAATCAAGCTACTCCTGAATCATGACTGCAAATCATGGACAATTAGCAGACTAGTGAGGACTTTGGGGTAGGTGAGGAATTATAGAAAAATGATGAGAGCACCATGAATAGATCAATAGAGTAATGAAGATATCTCAACTTACAAAGAGAACTGATGACTCACATCAGAAGACAGTCCACATTCACCAGGCATGTCACAAGAAGGGCAAAACTGGAGCAGTGACATGACAATAGGAAATTTAAAGGGGAGGAGAGGCAGAGGGAGGCCGAGAGAGAAGATGCTGGACAGTTTCATTCACATCATGAAACGGGCGAACATCAGTGTCAGACATAATTTAAAGTACATGAGACAGAAAGCTGCGGACACACATGCCCACCAAGGCATGGACTAAAAAAGACCACTGTTGTACTGCTGAGATAACCTCATTTACTCTCACAATGAAGCGATACAAGACTGCAAGCTGGATGTGGCATAGTCAGTTGGATGCGAGTCCAGAGGTTCAACTTTTAACCCCCAGACGGCTCAGTCTCTGCAAAATGGCAGGCTGCCTGCCGAGATCATTGCAGAAAACACACACTTTGTAGCTCCAGCGGAAACCCACAGGAGTCTTTGGAAAAACTGCGCTTGTGGCCTGATTAACAGTTTAAAAATAAACCCACCTCCTTCAGAGGACAAAGCCGGCAGCTTAATCCTCTACGCCATGGAGACCTGTCACAGTTTGAACAACACAAGGGAGTCTTTGTGGCGAAGTGGTCAAGCCGTTTAACTCGGGCTCCAAAGGTTGTGGGTTTGACTGCGGGCCGCGCCCTTCAGTTCACGAGTTAAATTTTTCGGAGACTCCTATGAGTCGTCGCTAGAGCTACAGAGTTCATGCTTTGTGCGACGCTTTCCGCACTGCGGAAAGAGACCGGGCCACATGGGATAAAACTTGGTGCAATGAAGTCGACCCTGTTGACTTTTAAGCGACTTTTTTTTAACAACACAATTGTATGTTTAACCTGGAAGGTCATCCTCGGACATTAACCTTGCTTCAGAGAGCACATGCCAATACTGCAGTGAAGAAATCTGTACGATTTAGTGGCTTGAGCCACCTTCTGTAGCTCCCTCAACTAACTCACACCAAGCTGTCCTACCTTTGGCTACCTTCTGTAGCTCCCTCAACCAACACACACCAAGCTGTCCTATCTTTGGCTACCTGCTACAGCTCCCTCAACCAACTCACACCAAGCTGTCCTATCTCTGGCTACCTGCTACAGCTCCCTCAACCAACTCACAAGCTGTCCTATCTCTGGCTACCTGCTACAGCTCCCTCAACCAACTCACAACAAGCTGTCCTATCTTTGGCTACCTGCTACAGCTCCCTCAACCAACTCACACCAAGCTGTCCTATCTCTGGCTACCTGCTACAGCTCCCTCAACCAACTCACACCAAGCTGTCCTACCTTTGGCTACCTGCTGTAGCTCCCTCAACCAACTCACACCAAGCTGTCCTATCTCTGGCTACCTGCTGTAGCTCCCTCAACCAACTCACACCAAGCTGTCCTATCTCTGGCTACCTGCTACAGCTCCCTCAACCAACTCACACCAAGCTGTCCTACCTTTGGCTACCTGCTGTAGCTCCCTCAACCAACTCACACCAAGCTGTCCTATCTCTGGCTACCTGCTACAGCTCCCTCACCCAACTCACACCAAGCTGTCCTACCTTTGGCTACCTGTTGTAGCTCCCTCAACCAACTCACATCAAGCTCCTTTGGCTACCTGCTACAGCTCCCTCAACCAACTCACACCAAGCTGTCCTATCTCTGGCTACCTGCTACAGCTCCCTCAACCAACTCACACCAAGCTGTCCTATCTCTGGCTACCTGCTACAGCTCCCTCAACCAAGCTGTCCTATCTTTGGCTACCTGCTACAGCTCCCTCAACCAAGCTGTCCTATCTTTGGCTACCTGCTACAGCTCCCTCAACCAACTCACACCAAGCTGTCCTATCTTTGGCTACCTGCTACAGCTCCCTCAACCAACTCACACAAAGCTGTCCTACCTTTGGCTACCTGCTGTAGCTCCCTCAACCAACTCACACAAAGCTGTCCTATCTTTGGCTACCTGCAACAGCTCCCTCAACCAACTCACACAAAGCTGTCCTATCTTTGGCTACCTGCTACAGTTCCCTCAACCAAGCTGTCCTATCTTTGGCTACCTGCTACAGCTCCCTCAACCAACTCACACCAAGCTGTCCTATCTTTGGCTATCTGCTACAGCTCCCTCAACCAACTCACACCAAGCTTTCCTATCTCTGGCTACCTGCTGTAGCTCCCTCAACCAACTCACACCAAGCTGTCCTATCTTCGGCTACCTGCTACAGCTCCCTCAACCAACTCACACCAAGCTGTCCTATCTTTGGCTACCTGCTACAGCTCCCTTAACCAACTCACACCAAGCTGTCCTACCTTCGGCTACCTGCTGTAGCTCCCTCAACCAACTCACACCAAGCTGTCCTATCTCTGGCTACCTGCTGTAGCTCTCTCAACCAACTCACACCAAGCTGTCCTACCTTTGGCTACCTGCTGTAGTTCCCTCAACTAACTCACACCAAGCTGTCCTATCTTTGGCTACCTGCTGTAGCTCCCTCAACCAACTCACACCAAGCTGTCCTATCTTTGGCTACCTGCTACAGCTCCCTCAACCAACTCACACCAAGCTGTCCTATCTTTGCCTACCTCCTGTAGTTCCCTCTACGCGACCCCCACATCATTCATCGATCTATAGTGTTCCCCTTGTGATTTGAGTCTCCCTTTATTTTGTTTCCCCTGCATTTCAGAAAACAGGCTTTTTAGTGATACTACATAGGTTCTATCGAGTATCCCATCCAGTGTTTTTCCTCACCTCCTGATTCCCCGGAATCTGTCTAATGTTCTCTCTAATGTCTCCCCTCGTGATTCATCAAAACATTTCAGTCATAATCAGTTAGTTAATGTTTGTTGTTTGTCGTTCATGTTTCTGATCCATACAACAGCACGGAATACACGGAACATCAATTTTAACAATTCTCCAACCCTATAGAACAAATTAAACCGCTCTACATAACAGCATGCCGAGTGAAGCAGTGCCTGGCAATATACTGTCCCAACCCTAGATATTCTTCCAACCTAATTTATTCTAGTTCCCTTGCCTTAAAGTGGCACTGAGTTGAAAGGCCAAAGAGGCTGAGGACATTATCACCAACATAACAATTCAGCTGAGAGAAATATCAAAGACTGGGTCTCTGAAATGTTTCTACAAGCTGTGAACATTGGCAAAAGTCAGAAGTTTCTAAAGGCAACAATTTAGAAGGAATACACCTTTGTTGATTCTGTGCAATCAACTTGTTGAAGCTACCTCGCAATCCAGATAGGGAAAAAGCAATGCAACAAAAACAAAACAAAACCAACAATCAAATACTGTACTATATTTTTCTCTGTGGACACCCACAACTGTCAAAATCAAATGTCAATAAAGATGGTGTGACTTATTATCGTCTCCAAATAATAAAGACAGCATTAACTCATCACTGATATCAGATGACAACAAACAGTATGAACTTGTCATCAACACCAAATGTCACCAAAGACAGCATCAACTTAACACCCAATGCCAGCAAAGACCCTGTCATTGCCACTGAATGTCAACAAAGACAGCATAAATTTGTTATTGATGCCAAATGCCAACAAAGATAGTCAACTTGTTATCAACAACAAATTTCAACAAAGAAAGTAACTTGTCATTGGCACTGAATGTCAATGATGCAACAACTCGTCATTGACACCAGATGTCAAAAAAAGCATCAACTCATTGACACCAGATGTCAACAAAGACAGCATCAACTCGTCATCGACACCAAATGCCAACAAAGATAGTAACTTGTCACTGGCAATGAATGTCAACAAAGACAGGATCAACTCGCCATTCACACCAGATATGAAAAAGTCAGGATGAACTCATCAACACCACATGTCAACAAAGACAGTATCAACTCGTCAAAACACCCATACAAACTGTGCATGGCACTTCAGTCACTGCAAGTGTTCTCAAGTCGTCCCTTGAGGACAGGACAACCCAATAAGATCAATATGTGGGCAGTTTGACATGTCTTATAACTCTATCCACCGACAGATAACTGAAGGTCATTGTTTACTTTCAACTCATCCATGCTTTCTTTCTCAGACTTAACCTCCAGTGCCAATCACTATTATTTTATTAATCTACCAGGCCTTCCCTAAAGATTCTCCACTTTCTCTTCTTGCAATCGCTGCCATTGAAAAAAAAAAAAAAATCAGGCAAGTGTGTCATGAATTCTACCCATTCCTCTTCAGCTCCTTACAGCTGGGAGTCTAGTCTACTGATGCAGTGGACCAGTATATGTTTCTGAGATAGTCGTAGAGGACAATCCTGAAGAACAACAACAATTTATCTGTTTAGTACACCCATACATCATGGTGACACAGACAAAACCTACCCACGTGTTTATTCAGTTTGTTATAGCCTCTTCTGAGGTGATGAATGGTGGCCTACTTCTTATACAGGATCAGTATGCTTCATACCTCGAACTCAACAGCCTCCTTCTGTCTGTACCTTGTGAGCAACTGGTAATAACTTTAATGTCCCCAATGCTCCGCCAGTGATGCCAACATCCCTAAAGCCATGATGGAAGCATACTATTTCTTACAGTCCATGCCATGTGTCCGGGTGTTTAACCCAGGATATCCATTGCTAGTTACTGTAGTTGCCCCTGAACACATGAAGTGAGTTACTGCTGCTGCTGTCCCAATAGTTTGAGTTGTCTACTCTTTGAAAGCCATAGTTGTCTACTCCTGGGGGAAAAGAGTTGTCTATTCCTGGGAATTAAGTGTGACCTACTCATGAGAACTAAGTGTGACCTACTGAGAGTTACCTACCCTTCAGAACTCTTGTTGTCTACTCCTGAGAACTAAGGGTCATCTACTTTTGAGAATAGAATGGCCTACTCCTGAGAACTAAGAGCTGTCCACTCCTGAGAACTCCAGGATGACCCATGTTGTAGTTGGTCCTGGACCCAATATAGCTTCTGTCATGACCCCAATGCTGCAATGTTGTCTACTTCAGGGAACCCCAGGATAGGTCTGATGTAGTTAGTCCAGGACCCAACCTGGCTGCTGTAATGGAAAGTAAGAGCTTTCTACTCAAGAGAACTAAGATTATCTACCCCTGAAAACTAAGAGTTTGTCTACTCTAAATTCCAATTTTGATCATTATGTATTCCAAAAATAGAGACATATATGTTCCAATATGACTTCTGACTCCGCCACATACCAATATCCTTTTACTTGTTTCAGTGAATTGTTTGACCATCAATCTGAATGCGGTCACACCATCTCCACGTTAATATGGAAGTAATTTAGTTAACAAAACCGTAACAACCTTCAAAACCAATGTTTAAATTAACAATAAATTTGTAAGAGGCCAGGTTTTGCCAACAGAACCTTCTAATGCAAGTAGACAAAGAATAAAGCATACATATATACATATACATTAAATTCATGAACTCATTAATGAAAACACCATACACACAAACTCATGAAATTATTTGAGAAGGAAATCTATACTGATGAATAATAAACCAACAAACAATGGGGTTTTAAAATAGTAAATAATTTAAGTAAAAAACCAAAACAAACCAGAAAAATAACTCAACAACCGTGTGCTGTGAAAGACACAAGCACCATAATTGAATATTAACTTTTAACACAAGAAAGGAAACAGAAGAATAAAATGTATGCAACCCACAAAAGTTTACTCCTTGCAACTGTTTTGAATACATGTAAGAGATCTGAATTGATTTTACAGACATGCAAATTCACTAGCTTAGTCATGTGGGGAAAACTAAACAATTTAATGACATTTGAAAACATGATAAGGATAAAGACGAAATCTAAATGGTAACGTTTGAAAACCTATGCAAATCTACTGGTATGAAAGTCTACTATTTGGACTTGTGGAGAGGGTACAAACAAATGTGGGGAAAACAGACAGGCAAAAAGAAATAGGAAGGGCTAACAGCAAAGTGAAAAACCTATTGAGCCGTGCAGTATCTGCTAAATGACATAAATATGTACACACACATATCAAACAGTGGTAGAATGTTTCAACTGAAGTGGCGAGAACGCCCAAGTCTCTGACAAGATCATCATGATGGAGCCATGGTGTAGCCGTGTCCCTCTTTCGTGGACGGACTCAGCATCGGAGTCTACTCCTTTTTGCTGCTGGAGGGTTTACGGCTGCGAGGAGGTTCTGGCAGGGCTGGGTGGCGGGATCGGTGATAGGGTGTCTCGGCAGTCAGCGCCCGTGACCTATCTCCCCTCCTCCGGTGCTCTATACCTCTCTGGCCCGGGTTGCCCATGCTGGTACGCCATCTGTCCTGGTATTCAGAATCAAAAGGCTGGGCTTCCTCTGTTAAATAGAAAACAGTGCAGATAATTGCTTCTACAAAGAAATATAAGTAACAAATAGAAACAGTGCAAACATAAAGTTGTTTGAATCTATATAGAAATATACATAACAAAAAGAAAACCATGCAAACATAAAGTTGTTTGAATCTAATAGAAACATACATAACAAAAAGAAAACCATGCAAACATAAAGTTGTTTGAATCTATATAGAAATATACATAACAAAAAGAAAACTGCAAACATAAAGTTGTTTGAATCTATATTAAAATCAATCAATCAATCATGTGCCATGCCGGAAAGCGTGGGCGGTCATGATTCGCCATTTCACTCGATCACCAGAGTCGTGGATCAGCTCAGTGTTCCTGTCTCGTCCATGCCATGTGGCCAAGCCATCCAGGTATTTTCCTCTCGGTCTTCCTCTTGGTCTGTTCCCTTCTATCTTGCCAGCTGTCACTAAGTTCTCCAGTCCATTTCTTCTCATAACATGTCCAAAAAATTTTGACTGTCTACGTCTAATTTCTCTAATCAATCTACGATTTTCATTTGTCTCTTGTAGTACTTGGTCATTGGTTTTTCTATCTGTCCATGGTATTCTTTGCATTTTCCTCAGAAACCACATTTCTGCAGCCATCAGATGTTTTTCAGCTTTACTGCACATTGTCCAAGTTTCACATCCATACAAAAGAACAGGCTCTATGTATCCCCTCAACACTCTTTTTCTCGTTTCAATTGACATCTTTTTATTGGTCAGTATGTTTTTCATCTTGCTAAAGGCTACTTTTGCCATGGCGATTCTTGTTCTAATCTCTTCAAGGCATCTCCCATCAGATATTACTGTTCCGAGATAATTGAACCGATTCACTTGTTGAAGAATATCCCCATTTACTTGTATATGCTTGCTTGCTTGCTTGTGTTCGTTGGCTTGAGCTCCAACGCGAAGTCCTGTATGTCGGATGAAGGCATCCTGTTGTCCAACATCAGTGTGATGTCATACAGGACCTGAGTTTTGTGTGAGTATCCGTTGTCCCATGTCTGGCTTATTGGTGTGCAGACTGGTGGTTCCTCGCCGTACAGGCAGACACTCTCCGACTTCGAAGGAATTGGCGATCCTACTGACTTTAGCCAGGACCCCGAAGGGACCTGTTGCCCAGGACGCTCAACGAGGACGCGTCAAATAGGTCTTGGCCAGTATATAACCCGGCCCTGGTGCCTTGTATATTACATTGTGGTACTTCGTTCTTCCTAGTGACGACCATAACCTGTGTCTTCCTACAATTTAATTCCAACCCCAGCTGCTCACTGTGTACAACAACAGCGGCTACTAATTGTTGCAGATCCTGTGCATTGTCTGCAATCAATACTGTATCATCTGCATATCTAATGTTATTTATGTTTCGTCCTCCAATGCTGATTCCATTTAGGTCTTCTATATTTCTGAAAATATTTTCACTGTATAGGGAAAAAAGATCTGGAGACATTACACATCCCTGCCTAACACCTCTCTTAATAGGTTGATATTGTCCTACTTCATTATCAATCCTTATGGCAACTTGTTTCCAATATATGTTTTTTATAAGTCTAATGTCTTTCCCATCAATTTGTAGATCTGCAAGCATATCCACAATGTTGACATGTCTAACTCTATCAAAAGCCTTTGTGTAGTCAATAAAGCAAAGATGTATATCCATGTTCACTTCTAAAGCACGTTCAATAACTGTTCGCAGCATATACACAGCATTTACTGTACCCTTTCCTTCTACAAACCCACATTGTTCTTCCCCTATTTCAGGTTGTATTTTCTTCCTCACTCTTTGCATGATAATTCATAACAAAATCTTTGTGATGTGACTCATTATACTAATTGTTCTATGTTGATCACATTCTAAGGTTCCTGATTTCTTTGGGATTGCAATAAATACAGAATTACATAATTCAGAAGGTATATCTCCAGTATCATATAATGTGTTCAGCAGTCAAGTGACTTGCTCTAGTCCAAATTCTTCTAAAGTTTTAATCATTTCTGTTGTGATGTTATCTGCACCGGGGGCCTTGCCAGCTTTCATATGCTTAAGAACATTTTGAACCTCCATCTTTAAAATTGCTGGTCCTTCATTATTAAATCTAATAGCATACTGTTCCTCTCTGTTATCATTATACAGGTCTTTCACATAATCTGTCCATACATGTAGAATCTGATTTTTTTCTATTATGATTTTGCCATCTTTAGTTTTTAGACAGCCTGTTGATGTACTTGTTCTTTTATTAGTAAGTTCCCGAATTCTTTTTGTGCATTAATTTTCCTCAAGCCATGATTCTTTTGCCTTCCTACATAATATTCTGACTTGTCTGTGAATTTCTTCATATTTGGCAGGATTATTTTTGTTGAGTCTTCTTGTTTCCATTAAGTGTAAAATGTCCTCAGTCATCCATTTCTTACGACCCACCTTCTTTAATTTTGGAATAATTGTTTCTGCAGCCACATTGATTGAATTCTTTAACATTTCCCATTGATCATCCACATCCTGGAATAGGATCTCTAGATCAGACAATATTTCAAATCTGTTCTGTACTTCTATGTTGAATTTGTTTTGTATTTCCTTGTCATTACTCAATGTACACAAGTCATATTTAGTGTTTCCTGTTATATACTTGACTTTCTTCAACTTTATCCTCAATGTTCCTGTGAGTAATCTGTGGTCACTATAACAATCAGCACTGGGAACTGTTTTTGATACTGTTAGCACGTGTCTAAATCTTCTGCTAATGAGAATGTAGTCAATCTGGTTTCTAATCCTGTTATCAGGACTCCTCCAGGTCCATAATCTTCTAGGGTGTTGCTTGAACCAGGTGTTTCCTACAATCATTTCCTGTTCTTTTGCCCACTCTACTAGTCTGTATCCTCTTTCATTTCTCTCTCCTAAACCATAGTTTCCTACTGTGTATCTATCCCCTTGATTTCCTACTTTTGCATTGAAGTCCCCTATTATGATGTTTATTTCTGAATTTTTACATTTCTTTAAGACAGACTCTATGTCATTATAAAATTCCTCTACATTATCTTCACTGGACTCTCCTGTTGGGGCATATACTTGAATAACATTTATGTTAAAAGGTCTGCCACTCAATTTAACTAGTAGAACTCTGTCCGACACGGCCCAATATCCCTGAACAGACGTTTTCCGGTCCAAAATTATTGCCACTCCCCTATGTCGATCTTCACCTCCAGAATAAATAATCTTAAAATCTTTATGTATCTTGATGCCTGCTCCTGTCCATCTTGTTTCGCACATACCTAATATATTAATTTTTTCTCTTTGAAATAGGCATATCAAAAATAAACAGTGCAAACAAAGTTTTTTTTAAATCTACATAGAAATAGACATAACAAATAGAAAACAGTGCAAACATAGTTGTTTGAATCTACATACAGACATAACAAATAGAAAACAGTGCAAACATAGTTGTTTGAATCTACATACAGACATAGCAAATAGAAAACAGTGCAAACATAGTTGTTTGAATCTACATACAGACATAACAAATAGAAAACAGTGCAAACATAGTTGTTTGAATCTACATACAGCATAGCAAATAGAAAACAGTGCAAACATAGTTGTTTGAATCTACATACAGACATAACAAATAGAAAACAGTGCAAACATAGTTGTTTGAATCTACATACAGACATAGCAAATAGAAAACAGTGCAAACATAGTTGTTTGAATCTACATACAGACATAGCAAATAGAAAACAGTGCAAACATAGTTGTTTGAATCTACATACAGACATAGCAAATAGAAAACAGTGCAAACATAGTTGTTTGAATCTACATACAGACATAGCAAATAGAAAACAGTGCAAACATAGTTGTTTGAATCTACATACAGACATAGCAAATAGAAAACAGTGCAAACATAGTTGTTTGAATCTACATACAGACATAGCAAATAGAAAACAGTGCAAACATAGTTGTTTGAATCTACATACAGACATAACAAATAGAAAACAGTGCAAACATAGTTGTTTGAATCTACATACAGACATAGCAAATAGAAAATACAGTAAGATACTTTCACTGCACACACTGTATCAAGAAATAATAACACCAGTCTCTCCATGGGTCAAAATACCAGGATAAGACGGACATACATAATACCAGGAAAGGACATACATAATACCAGTCTCTCCATGGTTAGGACATGCATAATACCAGGATAGGACATACGTAATACCAGGCTGAAAAATGCTGTATCGTCCTTTGAGCAAAGATGCTAAATAGTCCAGTAGACATAACCCAACTGCTGTCTTCACAGACTCAAAGTCAGTCCTCCAAGCCAACTCATGAAACAACAGACCACATCAGAACCTTTGTATGAGCCAAACTAGTCCTGCCGAAAGACACCAGCCCATTGCGGCATCCCTGGGAATGGAAAGGCAGGCAAGCAAGCAAAGGCTAGAAGAACTTCAGCAGACCCATCTATCCCAGAGTTTTAGTGATGTGACAACACGACTAAAGCAGTCTATGGGCAATGACTGGAGGAAAGAAAACAAAAACTACATCCACAGCACAACAACATAAATGAGTTAAGAACCAGTTAAGTCAAGAGCCGACATCATTACACTCAGGGCATTCCCATGAGCGATCAGTCATATTCAACAGCCAGCAAAGAGTCCCAATACTAATGGTGCAATCTGATTATATGTCTATCTTGCTTTGCCTCTGTATGATGACTGTCGACCAGATCCTCTGAGCATGCCATGCTGCTGCATCCTCTCTAGACCATGATAGTCTTAAATGTTCCTCTGCAATGTTCACATGCCCCCAGAGAGCCTTTACCACATTCGTCTTATCATGCATCAAATAGCCCCTTAAAGATGCGGCACCAGCCCATCCGTCTGCCTGGTGTTCATTTCCAACCACATCAGTGTCCTGGAGAAAAGATCCAGCAAATGCCCACAACCCGAGACTTCTGAATCGAAGCATGTCATTCTGCACGAAGCACCTTTGACAGCATGCTTTATGAAACAGTTACAATCACAACAACATCAATGAGCTTGGCAGAAACTTTCAGACCAGAATCTTCTCACTCAGAACAGGACATTTCAACTCAGAGCATACCTCCACCGTAAATGTCTGACTGTCTCTGCCACTCGCAACTGTGGTGCATCAAAGTATGTCCCGCAAGACTGCCTGGGTTTGGCTAGACAGAGATAATAAATTTAACCCAAGGAATGACAGTTGGAGACATAAACAATGGGACCTGTGAAGACCTCGAGCTAACCATCCTGTTTGTGAGGCATGCCAGAATAGGCACAGCAAACAACAGCTGAAGAATTATTGTTTAACTACTCACCTTCATCCAGATTTAAATATTCCTGGTTCTCGTTCTGTTCTCCTGTTCTATTGTTGCGACTTCTCTCAATTATATGAGCACGGTCATTTATGTGGTGGCCGACGGCAACTTTCTCAACTCCTGTTTGTGAGTCACGGACTGCCTTTCTGGTCTCTTTCACCTGCAATACAAATCATACAATAAAAATCATGCAATCTATTGTTTGTGTCTTCGTTATTCAAATTCACTACGGGAAAACATTGTTTTGACAAATCATAGATGCCTTAAAATATACACACATCACAGATGACTAACTTCCCCACATCACAGGTTGACTTAAAATATATAATACACACACCACAGATGACTAACTTCCCCAAATCACAGGTTGAATTAATATATACACACATCACAGATGACTAACTTCCCCAAATCACAGGTTGAATTAATATATACACACATCACAGGTGTCTTAAAACTTCTCCAAATCACATGTGCTTTAGAAAACTTCTGTTAAAATATCAATGGCAGGACTTCTTTCTGGCAGTATAAAAGAATAACTGCTAGCCCTTTGCAGGACAGGACCTTGTTGCCAACACAGCCCTAATGGCTGATTGTAATTTTCTAGGTAATTTTAGATTCGACTGTTCATGACTGCTTTCTGAATGAGAAGTCAGTTTAAATATAACAGTGTAACTGTTATAGTGATTATACGGCTAAAGGTCGGGGTTCAAAAACAAAGCATGGTCAGGTCCGGAATTAGAAATAATAATTACTGTGCAATGTAAAAATTAGTAAGCAGTGCACGGGTGAGCACCGTCGCTTGATGATGTGATGACGATGTCGTATGTTGACTACAAGATACATACGACACAGAAGCCATCTCGCCAGCGATTAGATAAGACGCTTGGTCCTTGTGGGAAGTTTTGGTTCCATCTAGTATCGTTGAAATCATCAATACTTAAGCACTTAACAATTTGGAAGGAAAGGGCTAAGGCAAAAAGAACCACAAAGGAAATGTTATTTTTCAGATGATATCGAGAATGAACTAATTGTCCTCGCTTTTGTACAGTAACTAAGAGACTTGGCCATATTTATCATGCCATTTTGATATGCCGTCTTGGAACAGCCCCATTTGTATCAAAAGACAATAAAGAATGACAAAACCTGGATTCTACGGAGGCTGGCTTTTATATATGTCTACGTTTTCAAGGTTTATTTGAATTTGGTTGCTTTCACCTAGAGAGTTCCTGCTATCGTTCGACTCCGGTTTGTTTTCTGAGTTAAGAATGCATATCACCATGCTATACGATTCGGCTGCCATGGACCCCTCTGAGGCGGTTGGCCATAATGGTCAGCGACTCTGCTAAATAAACCCAGCTGACCAGTCTGTTGAAATGAGTCAACTACACCAATGAAAGTGCACAGCAAGTTTCAGCGTGAGTGTCAAGAAACAAACAAGTTATAAACACTGACCAGCAATCTGACTTGCCTGGCTTGTCTTGCTCCAGACTGGACAATGGCCATCCTGACAGTTTATACAGTATATACTGGCCACTCCATACCAACGTAGTTTACTTTTGTAGGTTCAAGATATGGTTCACTGGATCCGTATGCGGCAATGGCATTATGATGGCCAGGAACTTAACTACATCCTTACCCAACAGTACACAAGTTAGTCGTTAGATTATCCTCACTGTACACCGAACCATTTAGTCCAAAAGTGCTCAGATCCCCTCCTCAATATCTCCAAACCATTCAGTCCAAAAGTGCTCAGATCCCCTCCTCAATATCTCTCTCAGCGTGTAGCAGCCAACAACACCAGTTCTGTTTTGGCTGACTATTCTTCTTGTCTGTTCAAGATTGCAGATTCAGTCATCACTTGATTCATTGAATCGCCCTTCCTCTCTGATGGCATTTACTATCTCAGCCCCGGAGTAGCTTGGCCCACAAATTTATCTTCTTGTTGGATATCCTGTTTAAAAGTTAGTTTGAATGTCATTTACAAGATGTCGCAGTCAACATCAACATGTTTGGGCTGTTTGTGATTTATTAGACAAGTTTTACAGTTTACCTTGATGCTCGTACCATGGAAATCAACACAAGGCAGTCTGCATTCACTACCACTAGGCCGCTCTTACAGTCAACAAATACAGCAATAACTTAATTCTACCAAAGAACTGTATGGAACTGTCAATACCCTGAAAGCAATTCTATTACTGAGGTCACAAACATGGAGGTCTGAGGAATGAGGAAGTAGAGGTTTACTTACTCCGCCTGGTCCCTGTCTGCTTGAAGAGGTCGCCTGATAAATTTGAGGGGTTCCATTACCCATATTGTTGTAGGACATGAAGGACTGCTGCTGGTACACATGGGCGTTGGGGTCATTGGATATTTGATCCTGAAAGAGAACATCTAACAGTGTCAAGTGAATGAAACTTCCTTATGTCTAAGATCTGAACTAAAGTAAATATCTCAGTGAGCCTATGGAAGAAAAATATTACAGAGAAGATATTAACAATCACTACCATTCCTTTAAAAGATGCTGTAACTGCTACAACATCCACATCCACTGCTACAACAGTCACTACCATTGCTACATTAGTAACATCCATTGCTACATCAGTAACATCCATTGCTACAACAGTAACATTCATTGCTACAACATCTGCATGCATTGCTCAATCAATCAATCATGTGCCATGCCGGAAAGCGTGGGCGGTCATGACTCGCCATTTCACTTGATCATCAGTGTCGTGGATCAGCTCAGTGTTCCTGTCTCATCCATGCCATGTGGCCAAGCCATCCAGGTATTTTCCTCTCGGTCTTCCTCTTGGTCTGTTCCCTTCGATCTTGCCAGTTGTCACTAAGTTCTCCAATCCATTTCTTCTCATAACATGTCCAAAAAATTTTGACTGTCCACGTCTAATTTCTTTAATCAGTTTACGATGTTCATTAGTCTCCTGTAGTACTTGGTCATTGGTTTTTCTGTCTGTCCATGGTATTATTTGCATTTTCCTCAGAAACCATATTTCTGCAGCCATCAGATGCTTTTCAGCTTGACTGCTCATTGTCCAAGTTTCACATCCATACAAAAGAACAGGCTCTATGTATCCCCTCAACACTCTTTTCAATTGACATCTTTTTATTGGTCAGAATGTTTTTCATCTTGCTAAAGGCTACTTTCGCAATGGCAATTCTTGTTCTAATCTCTTCAAGGCATCTCCCATCAGTTGTTATGACTGTTCCAAGATAATTGTACCGATTCACTTGTTGAAGAATATTTCCATTTACTTGTATATTACATTGTGACACTTCTTCCTTCCTAGTGACGACCATAACCTGAGTCTTTTTACAATTTAATTCTAACCCCAGTTGCTCACTGTGTACAACAACCGCATCTACTAATTGTTGCAGGTCCTGCGCATTGTCTGCAATTAATACTGTATCATCTGCATATCTAATGTTATTGATGTTTCGTCCTCCAATGCTGATTCCATTTATATCCTCTACATTTCTGAAAATATTTTCACTGTACAGGGAAAAAAGATCTGGAGACATCACCTCTCTTAATTGGCTGATACTGTCCCACTTCATTATCAATCCTTATTGCAGCTTGCTGTTTCCAATATATATTTTTTATAAGTCTAATGTCTTTCCCATCAATTTGTAGATCTGCAAGCATATCCACCATGTTGACATGTCTAACTCTATCAAAAGCCTTTGTATAGTCAATAAAGCAAAGATGTATATCCTTGTTTACTTCTATAGCACGTTCAATAACTGTTCACAGCATATACACAGCATTTACTGTACCCTTTCCTTCTACAAACCCACATTGTTCTTCCCCTATTTCAGGTTGTATCTTCTTCCTCACTCTTTGCATGATAATTCTTAGCAAAATCTTTGTGATGTGACTCATTATACTAATTGTTCTATGTTGATCACATTCCAAGGTTCCTGATTTCTTTGGGATTGCAATAAATACAGAGTCACATAATTCAGGAGGTATATCTCCAGTATCATATAATGTGTTCATCAGTCTGGTGACTTGCTCTAGTCCAAATTCTTCTAAAGCTTTAATCATTTCTGTTGTGATGTTATCTGCACCGGGGGCCTTGCCAGCTTTCATATGCTTAAGAACATTTCGAACCTCCATCTCCAAAATTGGCGGTCCTTCATTATTAAATCTAAATCTAAATCATGCATTGCTACAACATCTATATCCACTGCTACAACAACCACTATCATTGCATGAATACTCCTTTGCCTTTGCTAAGATATTTGCTACCCAAACTTCAAGCAGCCCTTCCATAGCTATAAGACTTACCTATGCCACAACAGCCGCTACCTATACTGCAGCAGCTGCTACTGCTGCTACAAAAGCCACTACCTGTGCTGCAACATTTGCTACCGCTGCTATAAGAGCCACAGCCGTTGCCACAATCATCCCTGCTACAAGAGCCAGTCATTGCCACAATCATCCCTGCTACAAGAGCCACAGCCGTTGCCACAATCATCCCTGCTACAAGAGCCACAGCCGTTGCCACAATCATCCCTGCTACAAGAGCCACAGCCGTTGCCACAATCATCCCTGCTAAAAGAGCCACAGCCGTTGCCATAATCACCCCTGCTACAAGAGCCAGTCATTGCCACAATCATCCCTGCTACAAGAGCCACAGCCGTTGCCACAATCATCCCTGCTACAAGAGCCACAGCCGTTGCCACAATCATCCCTGCTACAAGAGCCACAGCCGTTGCCACAATCATCCCTGCTACAAGAGCCACAGCCGTTGCCACAATCATCCCTGCTACAAGAGCCACAGCCGTTGCCACAATCATCCCTGCTACAAGAGCCACAGCCGTTGCCACAATCATCCCTGCTACAAGAGCCACAGCTGTTGCCACAATCATCCCTGCTACAAGAGCCACAGCCGTTGCCACAATCATCCCTGCTACAAGAGCCACAGCTGTTGCCACAATCATCCCTGCTAAAAGAGCCACAGCCGTTGCCATAATCATCCCTGCTACAAGAGCCACTGCCACAATCATCCCTGCTTCAAGAGCCACTGCCACAATAATCCCTGCTACAAGAGCCACAGCCATTGCCACAATCATCCCAGCTACAAGAGCCACAGAAGCATATAAGCTGGACGCTTACCTGCCAGCCCAGAGGTCAAGGGTTCAAATTCACATGAAGCAGACTTTTACAACAGACCTGGGAGCTCAGGTCAACTCAGCCTAAACCAGGAAATGTCTTGGGAAGCAAAGGTGGTCAGCGTGGAGCTGACCACATCACTCAGCTTGTGCCGACGGGTTTCATACAAATATGGGTCTAGCACCATGTGCCCAATGTGCTTGAGGCAGGTAACAGGAACCTTTGTCTTTTACAAGAGCTACCACAGCTGCTGCCACAATAATACCTGCTACATCACCACGGCCACTGCTGTAAGAGCTACCACAGCTGCTACCACAATAATACCTGCTACATCACCACGGCCACTGCTGTAAGAGCTACCACAGCTGCTACCACAATAATACCTGCTACATCACCACGGCCACTGCTGTAAGAGCTACCACAGCTGCTACCACAATAATACCTGCTACATCACCACGGCCACTGCTGTAAGAGCTACCACAGCTGCTGCCACAATAATACATGCTACATCACCACGGCCACTGCTGTAAGAGCTACCACAGCTACTGCTGTAAGAGCCACCATACCCACTGCCACAATAATACCTGCTACATCACCACGGCCACTGCTTAAGAGCTACCACAGCTGCTGCCACAATAATACCTGCTACATCACCATGGCCACTGCTGTAAGAGCTACCACAGCTACTGCTGTAAGAGCCACCATACCCACTGCCACAATAATACCTGCTACATCACCACGGCCACTGCTGTAAGAGCTACCACAGCTGCTGCCACAATAATACCTGCTACATCACCACAGTTACTGCTGTAAGAGCTACCACAGCTGCTGCCACAATAATACCTGCTACATCACCATGGCCACTGCTGTAAGAGCTACCACAATAATACCTGCCACAAGAACCACGGCCATTGCTGTAAGAGCTACCACAATAATACCTGCTACAGCACCACAGTCACTGCTGTAAGAGCTACCACAGCTCTGACACTTCAACAGCCACTACCACTGCAACAGCAGCACTACCCTGCAACAACAGCCACTACCACTGCAACAACAACCATAATCATTGCAACAACAGCTATCACTGCAACAACAACTATCACTGCAACAACAACTATCACTGCAATAAAAACCACTGCTAGAACAGCCACTACCACTATTGCTACAACAGCAATGCTACAACAGTCACTACCATTGCTACAACAGCCACTATATCTCTTTTTCTCTGTCTCTCTCCCACATACACACTAGTGAAAACAAAATCAAACATTTGGTAATGTACCATGGAAAACATCAGAAATCTGTTACTACTGACTTCCTTATCCATGTGTTTGCTCTAAAATCATACCTTTGATCTAATTTGTTCAATTAGACAGTTCCATGTCTTTGATATGACCATTATTCTGTCTTCCTGTTATTCAAGCTGAGATGCATTTATTCATTTTCTACTCTATATCCATCATTTTATGTAATTCCTTCTGATTTGCTGCAATCAATCAATCAGGTGCCATCTCCACAATGAAGGTTGGCTGCAATAGATCTCCAACACTGTCTGTCTCTCGTCCTGACTGTAAATTCTGTCAGATTGATGTTCGTCCATCTCTTGATGTTATCTTACAACTTGTATCATCTACCTCTTGCTCGCTTGCCCTCCAGTATGGATTTTATAAGAGTTTGAATAACGAAGACACAAACAATAGATTGCACGATTTATTGCCTGGCATATTTCGCTGCATCTCGTCAGGTACATACTGCAGAAATCACACAACTTACGTGAATTAACTAGATAAATCCTTCAAGTTGAAATATACACATATTCACACAGTAATGTCACTTATCTACCACGGTAATTTTAAGCTGACTAACATGTCTTTCTGTTTGCACAATTCTGGCTTGCGTTGATAGATCATAATTGCTTCTGCAAATTTTAACAAGCGAGTATTTTGTGTGTTAAACAACACGTGAAAGGCAGTGTTTCTGTCCACCACATGGCCACTGTCGACGATGTGCCTACCAATTGAAGACGCCGGGAGCTTCCGGTGTGTCGGCCCCACGAGGCTAGCATCTCCTGTGTGTTGTATCTTGTTGACCCATTGAGGTATGTGTTCTAACACCCATTTGTTAAGCTGTCTCTCAGTTCTACCAATGTAAACGGCCTGGCATCTACATGTGAATTGGTAAATACAATTGTTTGTGGCGTACAGAGGAACAGGCTCTTTGACTGCTGGTGTAGGAATCGGTACGGTTTTAAATCTAATGACTGGAGTTGCCGCACAGAATGTTCGGCCTACAGCTGTAGTAAGCCGGTCTTGTAGACGTTGCATTACGTCATCCCCTCGAAAGGTTAGCTGGATGAATACCTTGAGTTTAGGGACTGTAGTTACATCTGCTTTGGGTTTGGGCTGTTGGCAGTGGCGCTTTATAAATCCTGTGGAGTACCCATTCAGGTTTAAGACATTCTTCAGAGTTTCAAATTCCTCTGTCAGTGTGTCCTGGGTGCATATCTTTCTAGCACGGTCAAACAAGGTCCGTACTAAGCCCCGTTTGTACTGGACAGGTGTGAAGCTCTGAAAATTTAGGTATTGGCCAGTCCATGTTCCTTTGCGATACACCGATCTTTGAATTGTGCCGTCTGCTCTACGTCTCATTAGAATATCTAGGAACGGCAACGCTTCGTTGTGTTCGTGTTCCATAGATAGAGAGATGTTTTTATGCGTCTTGTTCATTGTGGCCTGAAACGATGTTGCTTGTAGCTCGTCTGTGGTGATAATTAGTATATCGTCCACATAACGACGGTAAAAGGCCAAGTTGTTGATGTCTGAGGATCTCTTTTCTTCTAAATGTGCCATGAAGATGTCCGCTAGAATAGGACCAAGAGGACTCCCCATGGCCACTCCGTCAATTTGGCGGTATGACTTAGTTAGAAAATTGAATTGTATGTTGGCGGTACAAAGTAGTAGTAGCCTCTCCAGAATAGGTGTTGGTATGCCTAATTTTAGTTGTTTGTCTTCAATGCGTTCCCTTATTATTTGCACTGTCTCCTCTAATGGAACGTTAGTGAATAGGGAGGCTATATCCATGGATGCCATGTGTTTGTTATTTATGTCCATAGTATCCAATAATTCCACCAGTTGGAATGTATCTCTGAGTATTTTAGGATCGAAGGACTGTCGTACTGGCTTTAACATTTCGGCTAGCCATCTCGCCATTCGGTGTTGTGCAGAGTTAACCATGGACAGGATAGGTCTTAGCGGGATGCCGGGCTTGTGAAGTTTGGGTAGACCTTACATCTGAGGAGTGTGCGAGCCACGTGGTGTGAGCGTTTTTGCAGTGGCCTCACTGATGAGTCCCGCATTCACAAGTGACTGGATCTCTTTCCTCATTATAGCATCCAGGTCCTCCGACTTGTTCACTTTTTGATCTATCCTGAATTTGGATTCATCTGACAATATTACATCCATTTTTCTCTGGTAGTCTGACATGTCCATCAGTACTGTACCGCTCCCTTTGTCAGGTTTCAGTATGACGAGGGTTTTGTTAGCCTTTAGCATAAAAACATCTCTCTATCTATGGAACACGAACACAACGAAGCGTTGCCGTTCCTAGATATTCTAATGAGACGTAGAGCAGACGGCACAATTCAAAGATCGGTGTATCGCAAAGGAACGTGGACTGGCCAATACCTAAATTTTCAGAGCTTCACACCTGTCCAGTACAAACGGGGCTTAGTACGGACCTTGTTTGACCGTGCTAGAAAGATATGCACCCAGGACACACCGACAGAGGAATTTGAAACTCTGAAGAATGTCTTAAACCTGAATGGGTACTCCACAGGATTTATAAAGCGCCACTGCCAACAGCCCAAACCCAAAGCAGACGTAACTACAGTCCCTAAACTCAAGGTATTCATCCAGCTAACCTTTCGAGGGGATGACGTAATGCAACGTCTACAAGACCGGCTTACTACAGCTGTAGGCCGAACATTCTGTGCGGCAACTCCAGTCATTAGATTTAAAACCGTACCGATTCCTACACCAATAGTCAAAGAGCCTGTTCCTCTTTACGCCACAAACAATTGTATTTACCAATTCACATGTAGATGCCAGGCCGTTTACATTGGTAGAACTGAGAGACAGCTTAACAAATGGGTGTTAGAACACATACCTCAATGGGTCAACAAGATACAACACACAGGAGATGCTAGCCTCGTGGGGCCGACACACCGGAAGCTCCCGGCGTCTTCAATTGGTAGGCACATCGTCGCCAGTGGCCATGTGGTGGACAGCAACACTGCCTTTCGCGTGTAGTTTAACACACAAAATACTCGCTTGTTAAAATTTTGCAGAAGCAATTATGATCTATCAACGCAAGCCAGAATTGTGCAAACAGAAAGACATGTTAGCTTAAAATTACCGTGGCAGATAAGTGACATTACTGTGCGAATGTGTATATTTCAACTTGAAGGATTTATCTAGTTAATTCACGTAAGTTGTGTGATTTCTGCAGTATGTATACCTGACGAGATGCAGCGAAATATGCCAGGCAATAAATCGTGCAATCTATTGTTTGTGTCTTCGTTATTCAAATTCACTACGGGAAAACATTGTTTTGAATTTTATAAGTGTGTTATGTCTTTTAATGTGGCCGAAATATTTCACTTGCCTCTTTTTTATTTTTTTCATCAACTCTTTTCATTCCCAGTTTTTCTAGAACCTCTGTATTTGATTGTCTTTGTTTCCATGATATACAACATAATTGTCTGTATATTCACATCTCCAGGTCCTCTATTCAACCTTCTGGTTGAGTGTTCAATGTCCAGGCTTCCAACCAATACAGGAGTGTTCAATATACGTAACAAGACAAGTCTCATCAAGAAGTGTTTACAGCCTAATATTATGACCACCAACCACGATCCCTGGCATATTTTCTACAGATCTCATTACCACCTTTCGCCAAATTTAAAACATAAACAATCAACATGACACTTAACACAAAAACATCTCCCACAGGACTTACGAATGCACGGTGCATGTCACTCATCATGGACCTCATGTTAGTAAACATGGAGTCAAAATGAGCAAACGGATCCATGAACATACTGCGCTCGGCCACCTGCATATTCTGCGCCTGCTGCTGCTGTCGGCGTCTGTCCGCCCTGGACGGATCCGGCAGGGCCAGCATGCCTCCACCAAAGCTCCCAAACGGATCCATGAACATCTGGTCCATCTGCCTCATGTGCTCTCGCTGGCCACTGCAGATATACACAAGAATACAATCACAGGCCAAGTCTCATAAGCTGCTTAATCACTTGCACAAAGACAAGGGGTAACATTATGAATTGAGTTGATTTGAGCTAAGAACCTACATCAGTGCACTCAGGACGTTCCCATAAGCACTCTGCCCCCTCATTCAACAGCCAGCAAAGAGTCACACTACTAATCATTCATACGCTACCATTTTCTGCCCATTGTATGTTGTCAAAGGTATCTGAGCACAAAGCATCCACTCCGTTGCTTCGGCGATAATTCTTTTTATTATCCAGTCGTTTTGATTTGAAGGCAGGAACTGACCAGTCATCCTAGTAGAGTCTGCCTGCTAGGGAAGGGGCAGGGGATGTCAATCAGGAGTCCATATGCCTGCGCCGCCCCGCCCAGCCCGCAAATCAGACATCCCATGTTCTCGACCAGCTCACCCGTGGCTATTCAGTCGGTCCACCTTAAACTTGGGAGTTTATAATTAGAGTCTTCCATCTCCTAGATGGGTTGCTGTAATAGCTAATGGGCCCCATCTACCCGGGGACAAGAGGTTCTAGCACCTCAACCCTTCTGGTGAACACATTAGATAAACAATATGAAATAAAGAATCAATATCATTGCACTCATTACATTCCTACATGTGCTGTCTTCTTCATTGCCACCAGAGTTACCATACTATAGTTGCGTTCACAAATGTTTGCCCCTGTATAAAAATCCATAATTCAGTAACCAACTGAGGGAAAATGATAGAGACTTATCATTGTGTACAGCCAAAAAAAATTTTTTTCGTTGTTCAGACACCAATGGCAAACTACTGAACGTAAACTTTCCCAGGAATTACAAACAACCAAAAAATACTGGAATTGGCTGCCACGCCCTGTAAAGGATATGAAACTAACTTTAACCTATATGAATATGGCGAGGTCTCTCCACAGGGCTGATTGCCAAAAGCGTAGCACAAAACATCGAATTCCGTAGTTCCAGCGATGACACCCAGAAGTTTAGCCCTTTACCGGACAGACGTTTATCTGTTTTTTTTTAAGCCCTGAATGGGCAAGAAGAATTTTGAGGTTCTGTAAAATTTTGGGTTACGTTAGAAAAAATATCACATATAAGTTGTTAGTCAACAGATTTGAGTCAAATAAACAGCAAAATGAAGGGGAAAGCATGCAGAATATTTTACTCACGTGAATGTTTCTGCTAATTCACACATGAACACAAATATTTACAAAATACAACATATTGTTTGTGATTGTCAGTCATCTATATGGCAATTTACAAACATTTTCAGAATCATAATCACTTTCTTTAAAGTCTGATTCACGACTGCTAACGCAAAGTAACACTGATCACTGATATCTAGCTCCGATTAACCCTTTTACTCCGACCCGGCCGAAAAATCGGCCATGACGTCACCAAACGGTCGTACCAACAAAGATGATTCGGCTGATTCCTTCGACCCCGTTGTAAGAACTGCTTTGATTGGTTTGCTTTTAATAGTACAGACCAATCAAATGCTTCCTTGCAACCCTCAGCCATTTTAGCTTGCAAATCACCGTTTGGTAAGCGTGTTTGAAACAAGTGGATATTATTTTGTGCTTTCTTTGCAAAGTAACCCAGTTTTTCGTGGATTTTTTATTTTTAAAATGGCCAGCTTTGAACCCGAAGACGTACTAGCATTGACTAGCTCTGATAGTAGCGATTTTGACAGTTCAGGACTGTCAGATAATGACTGTAGTGATACAGAAAGTGCCCATGAGGATTTCGACCTCGTGTCCCGTGGTTTTAAGTGTATTGAAGAGGGCCGTGTTCATCTATATCCATTCATGGCGATGTCCGGACCAAAACTTATGTCACCAGATGATAGCCCACCTATTACAAATGTCAAAAGGGACTTCATGGTTGTTGTTTTTTCAACCATAAGTTTTTAAAATTATTCTAAAGTGGTGTAGGTATTCAATGAGGAAATTTTAGGTGAGTACCATTTTTTTAAAATATTTAGTACCAATTCATACATAGTGGTATGAAATATTTTATTTTTCATAAAATACAAATGAGGTCACCAAATTTGTATAAACATGAACAAAACAACTTCAATCATACACAGAAATAAACTTTACTATATCCTCTTTAAGAATATATATACTTTTATATACATATATAGGGCTCTAATATTTTTTTTTGAATTTTCAAAATTGTCACTTCAGTCATTTCTGTACTCCAAAAACATGACTCCGTCTTCTTCAGAGGGAAAGCTAAATTTGGCCCAATGTTGTTCCATCCTAAAAGGGTTAATAGTCAACTTCGTGCCTTTCAATGTCACTTAAATTGAACCCAGTGAAATCTCCGCTATCACTTGAAGAATCGTCAAAATCCATCTTGAAATACAAAGCGTAAAACCCACAAAAACTATTTTTTAAATCCGTTCAAACTCAAAGTACACGCTTGCGAATGGCGGCCACATTGTCAAGCTATCGATGAAACCGAAAGTAGACAATCGGAAGACAGTCGAAATGCATAATAGTCACGGGCGCTTTCGGACAGATTGCCCGTTCCGGGTTAGAAACGTTCCCGGACGTTTTGCCCGGTCAAGGGTTAAAGAAAATTGTACTCGTGAACTGAATAACGGAGTTCAGTACAGAATTGAATCCACAATCTTCAGAAAGTGTGATAGCTGAATCACTTTGCCATGGAGATCCTCCATATATGAGTATAATTTATTAGATTAAAACCCTGGTAAGTTGTATCTTGTATTCTGCGGAATTGTGCAACGCACGATATGTGTTATATCCTGTTTAGATAGAATGCAATGTTACCTAATTAGCGTATAAAAATGGCCACTAATTAGTAGTTATATTAATTAATTTCTGTGTTTACGATCACGACACTCAAAGTTGCATATCTTCGCTTCTAATTGACATACATGCAACATCTTGGTACCATTAGATTCGGTTTCTCAAGGCCTATCTTTCGGTGGTGGTCCCATTAGTAAATACTCAAATTTAAAATCTGATGGTTCATGCTAAAATAGATATCTTTATATAATGAGAGGAGGAGCGGCTGGCCGAGAGGCTAGAATGCCGGACTCTCATTCGGGAGGCCTGGGTTCGATCCCTCGGTAAGGTGTCAGATTTTTTTCTGTCGGGGGCAAAAAGAAAATCCTAACCTGCACAGTTCGCGGCGACTGCACTAGCCAGGCGGACTTTATTCCTCAGGCTCAAAGACCTCTCTGCCATACACTGCAAGGTACTATATTGGCAGTAAATGACAGTTTTTATATAATGAGAAATTATATTTTTCTAAAAAAAGATTTCTCCTTTATGCAAACATTTAAACATTTGTCATTAATTAAAGAGATTGGCTCACAAGGTAGTAGTTCGAATTGCATGTTTCTGGGAAGGTTATCCCGGTCAACAAATGCCCGCAGAAGTCGGATGTGTCGGCCTAACAGCGCAAGAACGCAGCTCTGCTGTAAACGGGCACAACGCAATCACATACGAAAAAAACTCCGGATGAACGCAGAAGAAGAAGAAGAAGATTAAGAATTGCACGTTTTAAAAAGTGAAACGCATGCCGACATTTTGGATTTCCAAAGGCAAAGTCAAAGAGGGATTTAATATGTCGGCAAAAAATATGTCTTTCCCTGGATCATTTGTCGCCACAATGGTTTGGACTTTTCCTAACACATCAGGTACAGAACAACTGTCCACAACCAGCAGGCGGGCAATGTATCCTGTACTTATAGGATATCCTCCTTCGAACGCAGATAGATGGGATCTGAGATCATCAGCAGTCCTTGCCATGATAGTCAGTCAAATTCTAAATAAATTTACGTAAAATTAATATTTAATAATTACATGCAATCATATAATAATAAGAGATGATATCTTTATATAATGAGAAAGTACATATATTTTTATGAAAAGGATTTATTTATTTTTCCAATCGCAAAGAGAATTTAATCACGTCCGCAAAAATAATTATTAATTCATTAATTTTTTTCTACCAGAAGGTCCCCATATATTTAAATGAAACTTTCCAAATTTATCTTTGCATGCACAATTCAAAAATGCAACTAAAATTAACAAATATCTATGCCTTGTACTAAAATAATTTTTTATTGCGTGCCGACAATGTGGATTTACAATAACAAAGAGGAATTTATCATGTCCGCAAACAAAACGAATTTTTTTCTACCAGAGGGGCCCAATATTTTTTAATGAAACTTTCCAAATTTATGTATCTTTGCATGCACAATTCGAAAATGCAACTAAAATTAACGAATATCTATGCCTTGTACTAAAAAAAATGTTTATTGCGTGCCGACAATGTGGATTTACAATCACAAAGAGGAATTTATCATGCCCGCGAAACGAATTTTTTTCTACCAGAGGGGCCCAATATTTTTTAATGAAACTTTCCAACTTTATGTATCTTTGCATGCAGAATTCGAAAATGCAGCTAAATTTAACGAATATCTATGCCTTGTACTAAAATTATTATAATTATTTATGGTATGCCAAATAGTGAAATTATCTCAAAGACAATTTCAAATCTAACCACCGGCTATATGCGCAATGATTAGACTACCCTCTACTTCATATCTAAACATTTTTGATAAATTAGCGGGTATCATTTTGCATTCCCCATCCACATGGGTAATTTGATACCTCTGCCTCTGTTTAGTAATTTCCATATGTCTGGATTATCTGCTGCTCTGCTCAGGTGTAAATTTGTTCATTTATCCCTATGGCTATTCAACCTCCTGAACTACCATAGCAGTTTCATTACAATCACTGGAAAAACCCAATTTCCTGTTTTCTTCAGTTGAAGTTTTATCCTCAGGTAAATTGATAAATTCCTTGTCAGTTTGACATGAGAATGTTTCAAAATCAAATTAAACATTACAAGTAATGTCTGTCGGTCACTAATGTGACTACAGCTCTAACTACTATTACTATATTATTACCACAAATTCTTTTAAAATGAAGACAAAAGAGGTTCGTTGATTATCATATATATGTGGTTCTTCAAATGGGTGGGCCTTGGAATTTCCTACTATAAATAATCATGGTGGTGGTGCTAGTAGTAGTAGTAGTACTTGCATGAATTAGTGGTGAATGTAATAATATTGTGCATTATTTCAAATATTACGAAATTCACTTTTTTTATGCTCCGCGTTGAACACTTTATTTAACGTAATCAATTATTTTCAATCAATCAGCCATGTTTTTGATTTTTAGGTGGTCAATTTTCACAATGTATAAGAAAACGCCTATCTTTAATTTATTTGTATAAAATACAGGATGGCGGTATAGGATTATATCAATCTTACCGAGAACAACTACAACCTTGTAGCACAGGTTAACTGTAATCTTGCCAACCCGACAAAGTTAAACATGTGAAACGACGAAAAAATAAACAAATCGTCGTATCTTATCCACTTCAGACCTGACCTACCTCAGTCATCGGCTCCTGTGTTTTTATTGTTACCTCGCGTCTCTACTTCACTACAACAAATACGACGAAATAAAATCCCTTATAAACAAAACTTACATAAAGAATGGATCGTTATCGAAAAGTGAAGTTCCCAGCATGGTTAATTGTTAAGCAAGCGATGGTGTTTTTTTTTTTTGTAAAGGCGTCGAAGACAGGAAAAATATGGTCCTCCTTCTTTCCTTGTTCGCACAAGTCTAATAGTTGCAGGAATGTGTGTACTTCGTCATCTCACATCCACCAATCACATTCGCTAGTCTACACGTGATAACACGAATATTGCCGACAATTTCCTTTTTTGGAACGGCAGTTTCCGTAAAGGTTTCCAGAAAATGTTAGAATGTCGTTTTCGGAAAACATATGTTCAGAAACTGCTCTTACTCTTCGTAAAACCTCCAAATGTCAGCCTGAATGTATTTAAAGTCATGAACAATCAACTTGAGCTTGTTGACATCCCCATAAAGTTTGTCCTCAAATGGAGCGTGTGTCGTCCAAAATAATTTTCTGTTCTGCAAATGTTGAACACTTGCAGCAAATATTAATAAGAAGCTGACATTTTACCAGTTCCACAGTTGCATTCATCAGTATCTGCTATCTTTAGTTTAATAAAAGTGGTATATTACCACTTATTAGATCTTGTATGTGTAGCGTACTTTTCTTACGGAGAAATAATCACAGGAGTAAACGACGATTCATGAGGAAAGGTGTAACTTATGTAAACAATGTTCGTGATGACATGGAAATAAACACTGTCACAAGAAATGATAGATATAAGTTATAACTGTAACAGAAAGTCAAAACAAACAACAGAAAAACAAAAAATATTTTAATTAGTCAGAAAGAAAAATGACTACCAAAAAACATCAAAGTTATTGGAACGAGTGGAGGTCCGCATGGTCGAATGGGTAAGAACGCGTGTTCATAAACATTCCTTGTGTTGATGCCGAGGTAAGTGGTTCAACCCCTACACCGGACAGCTGGACTAAAATGTTGACCTGTCGTCCTTGACTTGGGGACAAATTACACCTGACGGCGAGGGACACTGTTAATAGGGTAAAGCTAACCCACACGCGAAATTTAGTTCATCACTAATAATATAAACAGTGTGCATGGACTACGCTTGAGTTCAAAGCGAGCGAGCGAGCCACACAAAAAAAAAAATATGGAACGGGTTTGATTTCAAACAATGTGTTTAAGTTATTCGATACTTTAAATAACAGCAGATTGAATCAAAGTTAAATGTAGGAACTAGAATAGGCTAAGCTAAAGCAGTATTTATTCAGGATGAAGAATATTCTCGGCAATGGCTTTGTCAATTGGTGTTTTTAATAGTTATATTGAACCAATCATGGTGTACATTGATCCATTCATGATGTACAGTAGCAAATCGGGCAAATGAAAGCAAGCGGAAAATGTGGAAGCTGTGGAAATATAGTTTTATATAAGAATGAGGAGGACATTGTGGACATATAGCATAATGAAGATATCTTGAAAGAAATTAACTCACAAAAAGAATTTGTTGAACGCATCAAAAGAATACAATCCACATTCGTTGAGAATGTTGTGAGAAAAGGAAAGATGGAGTACCCAGTGACACAGGGAAAGTTGGGGGGAGGGGAAGAGACAGAGAGACAGAGAGAGAGAGAGAGAGAGAGAGAGAGAGAGAGCGAGGAGGAGACCAAGAGAAAATATGCTGAAAAGTTAAGATCATGACATAAAAGAACATCAGTATCATACATGATCGGCAGTAAACGAGACAGAATGCTGTAAATGGGCATGATGACCCGCGCCATACGGCATGGATTATAAGAAGCAGAATAGCTAAAGACATTTATATAGATTGGAATTGTCATTCTCATGTTTTCTTCTAAATAAATCTATAGCAAGTTTCTGAAGTGAGTAAAGTCGCTCAGTGATTAAATTGGAACAGTCATTCCAGGTTGCCAACATGTATCTGTAAGTGAGAAGTACATAATGTCTTTCGTGTGTTTTCATCAAGGAATATTACATTTTAGCAAGATGGTAAACTTTGTTTGCTGTTTGTTTGGGTCCTTGAAAATGGTAAATAACGATAAGATTTCTATCAGTGAAAATATCTTGTGCATTATTTCAGTTATACTTTTTCGTGTTATCGATGCTGAGTTGAAGGGTGATCTGTGAATTTAAAGAAGGGGGTCGAGGGGAAGAAGAAGAAGAAGAAGAAGAAGAAGAAGAAGAAGAAGAAGAAGAAGAAGAAGAAGAAGAAGAAGAAGAAGAAGAAGAAGAAGAAGAAGAAGAAGAAGAAGAAGAAGAAGAAGGAGAAGAAGAAGAAGAAGAAGAAAACTGTTATGAAAGGAGCAACGAATCGGAGTGTAGTGAGATGGTTTGAGAGTACTAGAGACTAGACGATGCAATCGTGGTTCGCGTTCAACGTATGAAAAGTCCCTTAGTATAACATAAATTGAGGCATTTAAGGAATTCTAGATTTGCCAGCAATAATCACATACCCCAGTTTCCTAAATGCCTAGAATAAACGGCACTCGATGTCTCAGAGAGTTTGTCACCCGTTTCATTTTTTCTTACGTGTAATTGTGTTCTCTGAATAGTTAGGATACGCGTAGGAATTTAGAATAGGGGTCCTTGTTTCTTGCGTATTCTTATGTAAACCAGTTTTGAATAGGGTAGTGTTTTCTTTTTAAGGTAGACCGGCGCAGAGTGTAGCCTAACCGGGTGTGGAGGCTGAGATTAAGTTTGCTTTGTCTAGAAATGCGTTGTTGAAACTTACCTCGTGAGGACTCGTATTGTAGGGTTTTGTAATATGTGTTTCGTCATGCGTACGTATTGTTTCGTCAAACATATAGAAAAGGATATGCATGCATACGGGATAATGCACATGGTATATAGGCTAACAAAGAAACAAAATGTAGTTATTTTTACAAATGTAGCCTAACAGAGGAAGTTGTCGTGTTAATGGTATTACTGTTGGAGACATTAAGGATGGGTAAATATTACGCGATACATATCACATATTTAGATAGCAGTATAAATTACAACTGGGAAACAAGATAATGACATCGCAATAAAAATACAAAACGAAAGCTCATTGTGTCGGCGTCATCAAATATGGGAAAATCGTCACAGTGGCACAAAATGAAATATTGCTTGGCTAGCGAAACCATCACGTGGAAAGTCCGAATTGAAAGCGGATGTAAACTGCAGACTGCATTCTTCTGGTTTTTTTTTTTTTTTTGGAACAGCCCATGGTGAACGGAAAGCCCATTATACAGAATTTAGACTAAGCAGCCATGTGCAGGACTTGACGATTCCTTAGGTGAGCCTAGTACCATAGCGCTATGTGTTGGTTCTGCAATTATGGAAGCCTCCTTGGAATTCCCATGGTTTGCTCCTGCCTTCCCTTGAGGACTGACCGGTATGTCTGTTCTAAATGGGCCAGCTGGGATGGAGATAACACTACAACAGTGAGAGTCGAACGTACTACGAAACACCCGAGAAGGTTAACCTGGTCAACAAATGCCTGAAGAAGTCGGATATGTCGGCTGAAAAGAGCAAATATCGCAGCTCTGCTGTAAACAACGCAATTACGCCCAAAACAAACATTCCGGATGAACGAAGAAGAAGAATGCAAAAGGCAAGAGGGGCTTTTAAAGCACTGGGAAATCTGTGGAAGTCAAAGGAAATTAAACTTAGCACTAAACTTAGAATTTTTAATTCTAACGTTAAATCGTTGATCCGAAACACCAAAGACGAGATTTGTAGAGAGACATGAACGCCTACTCCAGCCGGCAGAGCACATGATGATGATGATTAATGTTAAATCAGTACTACTGTACTTATGAAAAACACGGAGAACGACTAAAATTATACACATAAACAACAGTTCATTAAATGTTGTCTACGCAAAATATAAGGAATGAAATGTTATGACAGAATCGCCAATATGCAGCTCATGGAGAGAACTAGAAAAACACTACGAACCACGATGTGAGGGGAAAAAAACTGGCGCTGGATTGGACACACACTTGGAAAAGCCGAGAATAGTCTTAACTGATTAATTACCACTGGATGATAAATCGCCTTATTGGAACTTCCCGTAACTGCAGAGGGCTTATAAATCAAACTATAGTTAAAATATCAATACAACCCCCTCTAATCTGATATATAATATAACATGTCTGCTATCACAGTAAAGACTTTTAAGTCTTAACTTTGACACAACCCATACTTCCCATCTTTCGCTATCCATTTTTGTTTGACTCAAACCTACTTTGACTGAATCTATTAATAGAAAGGCTTTTGTCTGGAACGCACAGGCCAAAAGAAATAGAGGAAGCCCTAAAACACACGGAAATATAATTAGTTGAGTTTAGTTGATATCACTGCACTCAGGACATTCCCATACGTGTTCTGTCCCCTCGTTCAACAGCCAGCGAAGAGTCATACTACTAATCGTTCCCACCGCTATCTGATTTACAGTTCTCCTAGTTTTCCTTCTCAGTTTTGAGATTCTTCCAGAACCCCTGCCGATCCCCCACAATCTCATTCTTTCCACATGCGGATTCTCAATCTGTTCCCCCACCTTCTCCACCTGGTCTCACAGGCGAACGACCACCTCCCCCTTGTCCATAGGCAATCTAACACCAAGAGGTGCATTCCCTGCCAGCGTATCAGACTGTTCATTTCCCGCACTCCAGCATGGCCAGGGCAAAATATCCATACAATTCTCACAATCTGTGACCTCTGAAGCGACGATAGCCATTCCACACGAAACATTCCTGTCTCCACCTTACTAAGCATACTAGTTGAATCCGTAACGAATACAATGTGTGTTGCAGTAGTCTCTTCTAACCAACGGAATTCCGCTGTTACTGCTTCCACCTCCATTCTCATGCTGGAGGTCGTAGTCCCATATGCCAGGCTCTCCTTTTTCAAGACTCGGCCATTAGCCTTTTTCCATAAAACCCCAACCATTACGTCTGTTTCTCACCGCTGACCCATCGGTGTAGATGACTATGTCACCTTGATGTGTGTTACTCTGGGTCAGTTGTTGCACTTCAAACGCAGTGCGGCTAGCTGCCCATTAAATAGATCTGCATGGGACACCTAAGGGTTGTGCGGCTTATCAATTAACAATCCTTTTATCATACAATTATCAACCCATGAATCATTAACTTAATCTGCCACTCATACCTAAATCATCTACACGATCGTCAGTCATCTACCCAACTACCCATTAATTATATGTCAACCCATCCATCGGTCTGTCTGTGAAACAATTACCCACCTAACCATTCATCAAACAATCATACTATCGTGCAACTATCCATCAATCAATCAGTCAATCAATCCAAATAAATACGACTGTCAATCGATCATTCACATTAATTAATGCCCGATTGTATTGCCGCTTTTTGTCGCTTGGTGTTTTAGGGTGTGACTGTGTTTGCCTTTTTGTGTTCAAAGTTCACCTTCGTGACTCACGTGAAACTACCCATTAGGTTTCTCACTTCCCTCTTATATCATCCAGTCAACACACTCTGGTCCACACCAGGGAAACACTCGAGTACCTTTGGCGATTTCCAAACACCTATGGGGTTGTAATGTGGGCACTGTGCTTTGGCTGGCTAGTTGGTTGGTTGACTGGTTGGTTGGTTGGCTGGTTGGTTGGCTGGTTGATTGGATTGTTGGTTGGATGGTTGGTTGGGTGATTGGTTAGTTGGCTGGTTGGTTGGATGGTTGTTCCATTGGCTGGCTGGTTGTTTCCATTGGCTGGCTGGTTGTTCCATTGGCTGACTGGTGGGTTGGCTGGTTGGTTGACATGTTCCATTGACCGGTTGTTGGTTGGCTGGTTGGTTGATTGGTTGGTTGGTTGGCTGGTTGGTTGGCTGGTTGATTGGATTGTTGGTTGGTTGGGTGATTGGTTAGTTGGCTGGTTGGTTGGATGGTTATTCCATTGGCTGGCTGGTTGTTCCATTGGCTGGCTGGTTGTTCCATTGGCTGACTGGTGGGTTGGCTGGTTGGTTGACGTGTTCCATTGACCGGTTGTTGGTTGGCTGGTTGGTTGATTGGTTGGTGAACCTTCTGGAAGAATGAGCTTCATCTCTGAAGTTCGATGTACTGGTGCTCTGGTGAGCCCTGACACAGGTTTACATCCATCGGAGTCAAGTTGGTGTAGTGACCCGTCTGCGGCCCGAACACCATCTCCGCTGGATGCTTCGTATTTATCGGAGACAGCATGAAATACGATCCACTACTCGGAGACCACAATAAGAAGAAACACTGACATAACACCACCCCCCCCCCCCTTTTTTTTTTACCTGATTCCATTGTTATCTTCATCTTTATCATCTGAATCAACTTCATCGCCATCATCGTCACGAGTATGTGGCTTTTTGTGGCTAGCAGAGCTTTCACGTTTCATGCACGCACCATTCCCGTTGCTGTCTTCCTTCTCTAGGGCTGTATTGTTCTTGGGCTTTCCCTTTTTGTGGCTTCCTTTTTTGAGTTTTTCCATGCCTGTTATTTCAGAGTTAACCGATTCAGTGCCAAGCATACCACAATCAAATGAACAAGTATTATAATGTAAATTTCCTGTCATCATCATCATCATCATCATCATCATCATCATCATCATCATCATCATCATCATCATCATCATCATCCTCCTCATCAACATCATCATCATCATCATCATCCTCATCATCATCAACATCATCATCCTCCTCATCATCATCATCATGTGCATACCGATAAGCGTGGGCGGTCATTTTTTGCCATCTCACACGGTTACCAGAGTCCGTTCACTGAGCTTTAAATTGGGTAAGATATTAAAAAAGTTAGTTGCATATCTTTTACAGGACGTCGCGGTCAACACCAGCATTTGTTGCTGTTGTGATCTTTTGGCAAGTTTATGTTGAGTAGTTTGATATTGATTTCTGAACGACCGGCACCCATACCATTTCGTAAAAAACAACGCAAAGCGATTTGCTGCCAAATTTCCCACAGCTGTGTTTCGAAAGCGGGTATACGGGATTACGAACTGCGTCTGTTTGTAACGCCTTCGCCACGGAGCAAAGGTGGAAGATACTATGAAACAAAATAACACGATGACCCTAGTACAGCGATATATATATATATATATATATATATATACACTGGCAGCCAAGCGTACAACCACTACGCCGCCGTGGCTCCCAGGAGAGAATAAGCACGACCATAATATGTTTCTACACACAAGAGGAGAAGAGAAACGACTACAAGTCCTAAGTTAATTATACATGCTAGTCTAGAAGAGGAAAGACTTAACACAAACATAATATATTTCTACACACAAGGGGGTGGGGGGTGAGAAAAGACTACAAGTCCTAAGTTAAACATTCTAGTCTAGAGGAGGAAAGACTTAGCACAAACATAATATGTTTCTACACACAAGAGGGGTGGGGGGATGAGAAAAGACTACAAGTCCTAAGTTAAACATTTTAGTCTAGAAGAGGAAAGACTTAGCACAAACATATGTTTTTACACACAAAATGTGAAGAGAAAAGACTACACGACTAAGTTAGTTGTAAGTTGTATGTATATTCTAGGGTAGAAGAGGAAGGACTAAGCATAAAGGCAATATACCTCTACCCCCACCCCCACCCCCACCCCCAGAGTAGAAAAGACATTGCCTGAATCAATGCTACCAAAAGTAATATTTATGTTTGAGTCGTATCTGTTTCACAGCACGACCTTCAGGTTTCTTTCAGATTGCGAATTCCCCATTTACAATACACTCAAAACAGGGTCAAGTAGATAGGCAAACAAACAGGCCCAACTGGAAGCGAATGTTTAGAGTGTTCTGGTACCTTTCAGAAAGCGTTTATTTATGTCGAAGTCTTTATAGCAAAACGTCGCGTGTTGTGTGTTGGAATTATATATATATATATATATATATATATATATATATATATATATATATATATATATATATATATAGATAGGGACAGCTATTTCAAATATAGCGAGCCTGTTTCCGTAACGGTCAAAATGTTACTCTGACAATGTTATGAGTGCTGACGGACAATGGCTCTTTGTCCGCTTTCGTCGTTCGTTACAGGAGGGAAAGACTGCAAAGGACTTATTCTTCTGCGTCATAATCACATTTGACATGGAGAGCAGGGATTGGCCAACAGACATCGCTGCGTGGTAGGTGCAACAACTGATACACAACAGTTCGTGCCCAAGTGATATAATCATCTACACCGTTGAGGGCTTACGGAATTGAAAATACAAACTGTTGCTATTGACAAGTTGTATTGTTTGTGCCGATGCTCTCATGTTAAGGGCCTGCAATTCTTCTTCTGAATAGTTGGAGCAAACATATCCATGTAGGTGTGCATGTGGATTAATGTCAGCGATCTGCCCAGACCTTAATCTGTGTCGCACGATTCCAGTAGGTTGATGACTGCTCTAGGTTGCATAAAATTAAATCCATCCGTTCTCCAATAGTCATCCTCTTTTTTCAACACATGGTCCTCACATTTTTTCCACTAACTTTTATCGATATTTAATAGCGCGAACTGGGTTAGTATCTTGACGTCAGACAATTTGAATATAGTATTGTCAGCTGCCTCCTTTCCTTTATTTTTAGCCCACACAAGTTCTATGCGGTTAAAATGAGAATGGTACGGCGGAAATCTCAAGCACCCATGACGATGCTCTTCTATCAACTTGTTGATTTGATATTTCTTGCTTTTTGGCGTCTGTTTTACAAGGGACAACAATTCTAGCTAGAAATACGTTTCTGGAAATGGTATATTTTCCATTCGGAGCAATATCTTTATTGCTCCTTTTGTGCTCGATGCCGTAGGTATTTTGACTTCTTGGGCAACAACATTGATATCATGCATTGTCCATAATTGGACACGACGGTCTATCTAGGGATGGAAGCACTGTATTCTCGAGCCAATCTCTAAATACATTACCATGCATCTTATTATGATAATCCCTATTGTCTGTATGCTTTGACACGAACACGAGTCCAGCATTCTGTAGTAAGCCATTATGCGTATTACCAGCATGGGCCATGACCAAATGCTGTCCTATACTACTGGGCACATATCGCTTTATCTTTCCATCCACTGATTGCCATTCCTTATCACTTGTGTGGTGCGCATTGATCCACGTTTCATCCAAATACACTATGCCATAATTTTCTTTGCGCATTTCCCCTATTTCACGTAGGTATCTGCTTCTCATGGCTCCTAAATGCGGTTGCTCGCAAAGGATATTTCTACCTCCCTTGTACTTTCTAAAAGTGAAGCCTAATGTCCTTATAATTTTCCACAAAGTTGTTTTGGATAGCTTGATGTTATTGTTCTTTCTCAACCAAACCCTAAGTTTTCTTACAGTCACTGTTTCTTTGGCATCCAGCATTTTTATAATAGCCTGCTTTATGGCATCCTTGTCAAAGCTGTCTACAGTTGCCTTTCTACCTACCGTTTGGTTTTTGCTTGGTAGTTTAATTCCAGATTCTTGCACCCATCGACGAAATGACCGTTTACTCAAACCCAGTGCATGCACTGTTCTTTTTTTGGAATTTGTAATAGTATGAAACAGTATCCTACGATTATCTTCTTGACAAAAATATGTGTACAACTTCATAGCGATGCATTGTAGTGTACAAAATTTCACATTCAATCCCATTGAACAATATTCACACATTCCAATGTTAGCGATAAGTGGTAAGATTTAAAAAAAATAATAATCAGGTTTCATGAAAGAACCCACACATTGACGACACCTCTGAACACTCCCAGTTTAAACAGCGCGAGGTTCTTGCCATAGGCCAATCCCGTGAACCACGGAAAATATTCAACATTGAACGCTGATTTTCTGGCTGAAGGTGTACTACTTTTAAAATTATGGACTTAATCTCTGACCCGTAAATTATATACCGCATATAAACAAACATTGAAATCGGCTGTACAATATCCAGAACAAAAGATTTTTTTGTTGGGTGGATATAATGATAAGGTTATATGCTAAATCTCATCATTTTCCCTCAGTTGGTTACTGAGATATGGATTTTTATATGGAGGCAACCAAATGTAAATGCACTATAGTAAAGCTGTCCGTCCGTCTACCTCTAATGTCTTGGTGATTCATTAACCATATCTGGAAAGACTGGCTCAAAAGAAAAGAAGAGAGAGAGAGAGAGAGAGAGAGAGAGAGAGAGAGAGAGAGAGAGAGAGAGAGAGAGAGAGAGAGAGAGAGAGAGAGAGAGAGAGAACGTCTGGACGATGCCTTAAGCGAACAGGAAAAGCCCGGCGGACATTAATCAAATTGCTCCAGGAATAATGAGCATGGGAACCTGTTCGTGGCTTTTGAAGAGGAGACCTATCATGCCTGCAAATTTTCCGAGCCCACTTATGTCGATTCATAAACTAAGTATTCTATTACTATATTAACTTAATTTTATCTGGATTATTTATTAAGTAAATCACAGACTAAAATAAAATACCTCGCTTCTCTTTTCACCAAGACGCTGAAAACGTCATAGGCCAGGTAAAGTAGTCAATGCCGCACCATGTTGAAGTATTAAGTGAGCCAAGCTGGTTTGGCTACACGTGTTGTTTGACAGGATGCATACTGCGCTTTTACACTGTAACTTTTCTAATTCAAAATGGACAAATAACTTCAGTATCCATGACGTTTCGGACGTAATTTTAGGAATCACCGAAATGTGGGTTGAGTGCAGAAATTTGTGTGCAGCAGTGCGTCGGAAATTACCAAACTTAGACAACACGCAAATCCATAACACACAGTGAACAACTAGGGTTAGAATTAAATTGCGAGAAGACCGAGATTATAGTCGTCTCCAAGAAGGAAGAAATATAAGGATAAATGGGAATATTCTTAAACAAGTGAATCGGTACATTTATCCTGGAACAATCATAACATCTGATGAAAGTTGCCTTGATGAGATTAGAACAAGAATCGCTAAGTCAACGGTATCCTTTTGCAAAATAGAATACATGCTGATTAATACAAAAGATGTCAGTTGCAACCAGAAAGCTGAGTTGAGTTGAGTTGAACTAAGCACTAACTGCACTCAGAACTTTCATATACGCGCTCCGTCCCCTCATTCAACAGTCAGCGAAGAGTCACATTGCTAATCGTTCCCACCGCTATCTGATTGAAAGTTTTCCTGGTCTTCCCTCTTCCAGATTCTGGAAGCAGATTCTTCCAGAACCAATGCCGACCCCCCCCCCCTCCCCCCCCCCCCCCCCCCCCCGCAATCTTATTCTTTCTACATACGGGTTCTTAATCTGTTTCCCCACCTTCTCCACCTGGTCCCACAGGCGCACGACCACATCTCCCTTGTCCATAGGTAATCTATCACCAAAAGGTGCATACATTGAGCCGGGAGTGCAGGGAGTGGCCAGCAGGGGCCACGGAAGTGGAAATCCAGCAACTAATACAGGATAATGCTCGCCTGGTGATGTGATTATATACACAGATGGGTCGGTGTTGAGAGGTAGGAGAAGTGCTGGGGGTTCATAGCAAAAGCTAATGGTCGACGTTTGGTGCAGGAGAGCCTGGCATATGATACCACAACATCTAGCTTAAGAATGGAGGTGGAGGCGGTCAGTGCAGCTTTCCGCTGGATGGAGAATACGATACACACACACATCGTGATTGTAACTGGCTCAGAAAGCATGCTGAGTAGGGTGAAGACAGGCAAGCTTCGTGCAGAGTGGCTTGCCTCGCTTCGGAAGTCACGGGTGACAAGCATCGTCTGGATCTTTTCTCCGGGGCATGCTGGTGTGCTGGGGAATGAACAGGCGGACAGATTGGCTGGCTCTGCAAAACTTGGTGGAGTATTGATGCATGATAAGGCAGACGTTGTTGCGGCCTTGTGGGAGCAAGTTTAAACCTCGGAGGAGCAAATGGATCACCATGGTCTGGCAAGAATGCGACAGCGAAGGGTGACGAGGGGATCTGGCCCACGATCGACGCTCAGAGGAAAGGCGAGACGGACATATAATCAGATTGCTACTGGTACTATTAGTGTTGGAACTCTTCGCTGGCTGCTGAGGATGGGGACGGAGAGCTTATGGGAATGCCTCGAATGCTGTGATCAATCAATCAATCAATCAAACAATCAATCAATCAATCAATCAATCAAAAGGTGTATTTTCTGTCAGCCTATCAGCCTGTTCATTCTCCCACACTCCCGCATGGTCAGCTCAAAAAATCCATACAATTCTCACAATCTGTGAGCTCTGCAGCGAGGTGAGCCATTCCATACGAAACATTCCTTTCTCCACCTTACTAAGCATACTCCTTGAGTCTGTAATGAATACAATGTGTGTTGCAATTGTAACCAACGGAATGTCACCTTTACTGCTTCCACTTCCATCATTATGCTGGAGGTCGTAGTCTCACATGCCAGACTCTCCCCTTCCAAGAATTGCAACAAGATGAACCCGTACTTTTGTGTGGATGTGAGTGGAATATGGACGAGAAGCAGACAAGCTCAAAAACCATCTAATGGCAGCGGAAATGTGGTTTCTGAGGAAAATGCAACGAATACCTGGGACAGACAGAAAAAGCAATGACCAAGTCCTACTAGAGCAGTGGTTCTCAACCGGTTGGGAATTCCCCCCCCCCCTGTGGTGGGGGGGGGGGGGGGGGAAATTTTAGGGTTTCCAGGGGGAGGGGGGATTAAGATTATTTCAAGATCGCGTTAATACAAGAACCGATTACTTGATATCGTTTTTTTCCCCTTCATACTGTACGGTTCTGTACGTCTCACCCTTCTAAAATTCAATTTATAAAGTAAGTAGACCCAGAAATCGTGTTTTATGTGGACGTCTAGACTTGTTTTAGTATGTGCTGTTAAATTTAGCTTCCATCATTACGTATACTGTGTAGGGGCGGGGGCGGGATTTTTAGGTTTTAAATACGAAAGGGGGGGATTGACGTTCTGAAAATATGGTGAAGGGGGGCACGGGCCAAAAGAGTTGAGAACCACTGTACTAGAGACAAGTGAAAACAGCAAACTGATTTGTTAAATTAGACGTAGACAGTCACATGTTATTGGGCACGTTATGCGCAGAAATAAACTAGAGAACTTGGTGGCAACTAACAAGATTGAGGGTAAAGAACGAACGAACGAACGAACATACTTTATTTTCAAAGGGTAACAAATTGTGCACGCAGGCCCGTCTTACATTCGGCCCTTCCAACCACTCATCTTTCTTTCATCAACAGTGCATAGGAAAAAACATTGTCAAATGAATTTTGTAAACATAAACAATGCATATTACTATGTTATGAGACACATCCACCACCCACCCACACATCCCCCATTCACTCCAACTCCCCCACACAACCACACACATAACCCACACACACATACATGCCCCCACCCACCCACCACATCCCTACACCTACACATCTCCCCACCTACACACACCTCTCACCCACCACACATCCCATGCACCCACACCCCAAGCACATATACATTCCCCAACCCACACACCCCCACCCACACACATCCACCCACCTACACACATCTCCCCACCCACTCACATATCCTCTACCTGTCCCATTACCCACCAACAATCACTCACCCACATATCCTCCTTCACCCACACACCTTCAACCACCCAGCCAAACACACATTCCTCAGCCACACACATCTCCCCGCCAACTCACATATCCCGCACCTACCCACACACAAATTCCTCAGCCACCCACATAATCTCTCACCTTCAAGAAGAAGGGTAAGGCAGAAAAGTAAATACCTGAATGGCTTGGCCACGTGGTATGGTCGAGACAAGAACACAGAGCTGATCCACGACTCTGGTGATCGTGTTAGATGTCGAAACATGACCGTCCACGCTTACCGGCATGGCAAATGATGATGAAGTTCTTATCAAATAGTCTGGTAAGAATGAGACAGCGAGGTGTGATGAGGGGATCTGGCCGACGCTCGACGCTCAGAAGAAAGGCGAGACGGACATATAATCAGATTGCTACTGGAACTATTAGTGTTGGAACTCTTCGCTGGCTGCTGAGGATGGGGACGGAGCGCTTATGGGAATGTCCCGAATGTTGTGATGTCGGTTCCTAAATCAATCAATCAATCAATCAATCAATCAATCAATCAATCAAATAGTAGCAGGTAATTTGCAGATCATCGGTTTCACCGCTGTGATCTGTAAAAACCATTCATCACTTGTCATGTCTCCCGACTCCTGCACTCTCATGCCCAAAGTGTCTACCATGTTCTGTGCACATTTGCGTGCTGTTCGACAACTGCCTCTTATTCAAGGAACCATACCATAGCTGTTCTCTCTAAGCCACTGGGACCAAATCAACAACATTTCGGATATTGTTGAAATAGATTGTTGATTATAATAAGAGTTAATGACCATATTTATTGAATTTGGAAAAGAAGAAGAAGCAGAAGTTACCCACACAAGCAAGACATTATATCGCTGCGGAGGTCTGTTGTTGGTTGAGTCACTTTCATCTACGTTTCAGGAAACAAAACAAAAAAAAGGATAAACTTGCTGGCTCTGCATTCCCTGCAAATAACCAGCTCATGGATCGTGCCGATGTTATTAACACCGTTAGAGAGATGTCGAGTACGAAGGCCTTTGACGCCAGTGAACCCACATCATTGTCTAGACCAGTGATTCTCAACCGATGGCGACTCTTCCCCCCCCCCACCCCAGGAGTCGTTTTAGGGTTTCCAGGTGGGGGGGGGGGGGGGGGGGGGCGTTTAAGATTATTTCAAGATCGCGTTAATACAAGAAACTATTACTTGATATTGTTTTTCGCTCCATACTTTACAGTTTTGTACTTCTCGCCCTCCTGAAATTCCTTCTTATAACGTAAGTAGACCCGCAAATCACGTTTTATGTAAACGTCTAGACTTGTTCTAGTATCTGTTATTAAATTTAGCTTCCATTTTTATATATACTGTGTTGGGGGTGGGGGGTTTATAGGGAGGAAATATGAAAGGGGGGGGGGGGGGGGTGACATTCTAAGCATATGGTGAAGGGGTGCATGGGCCCAAAAAATGTTGAGAATCACTGGTCTAGACTATAATGAAAGGAGTGTGTACGAATTGGCACTGCCAAACACAAGAGGCAAATCGGAAGAACTAGGAACCCATTCAGCCAAAACAGAACTGGTACTGGTACTATTAGCCGTCGGATGCTGATGAAAATGTTGAGGGGGGGGGGGGAGAGAGAGAGAGAGAATGAGAGAGAGAGAGAGAGAGAGAGAGAGAGAGAGAGAGAGAGAGAGAGAGAGAGAGAGAGAGAGAGAGAGAGAGAGAGAGAGAGAGAGATTGTACTTACCCGGAGTGCAAGGATGCCACCCCAACAGATAACAAGACATTCTCTCGGTTTGTTTCGTCCTGAATAATCTGTCACTCATTTTAAAACAACCAGTTTTTGAACTGCTAGCGACTGCCAGAGCCCCCGCCCGTCATGTCTGCTCCAGGAATCGACATTTCCAGTACCCTGTCACTTCTTGTCTGATGAAAGCCGGACAAGCATGATCCGACAGGCTAAGATATCCCTTCTGACATTCTTATCAGGCTCTAGTGTCATTCTTTTACCGCCATTGCTGACTGCCGTACCGGCCGCTAGCTTTCTGTGGGAAGATCTGTGGCATGCTCTGTTGATGATACATTTTTTGGTCTGCAATGGAGCTTTTTCTGCGATCTATGTACACCAAAAGGATTCCTACAAGGTGGCTGTTTAGTGTTGTTTGTGCACCTAATATATCTTGCTTCATCATTGAATGCACACCTCATCCTATCAAATTACTATCATGCTGATGATTCCTATCATGCCTTTCTATCATTCTCATGCTCTGATGCTTGCCTTATCGTAATTAAGCATCATATATTCATATACTCATAGTTACATAGTATTAGTTATTAATACTTAATAATAATTAATTAATAGTATCATCCATAGATATACAGTACTAATACAGACAATAATTAAAAATTGGGTGCTTACTTATGAAACCATCACAGTTGGATACAGCTTGACAATTCTAAGCGGATTTATTGATATTTTTGTGTCGTGATCTACAACCAGGTAGTGCAAAGGAATCTGAGTAAATGAGATGGTTTTGATCCCAGCTCAATAAATTGGAAGCTGAGAAATTATGCCTTCTATTACTGTGGCTTGTTTATTTTGTAAATGGACAACATAGTACCATATATCATTACATCCGGGGTGGCGAGGCCTAACTTGACGTATTATCTATTTTTCGATAGGATGTGCCGTGACCTAATTAACATTTAAAAATGGCCACCAATTGTGTATTATTCATTAAAAGTCTGTCGCATTGCTAACAAACCTGGCAAGATGTATATTTTATTGTGGGATTTGGTAGCAGGAAAGTAAAGGTCACATTCCCCTTTTGATAGAATGTCAAGAGGATCGACTTCATTACATTAGGTTTTGGCCCATGTGGCTCTGTCTCTTTCCACAGGGCGGTCTGCTGAAAGCATCGCACAAAGCACGAGAGTCTCAGAGGCTCCGAGAAAAATGCATTTGACTTTTAAGACTTTTCGATAGGATGTGCTGTGACCTAATTGATGTATTATCAATACTATCAATAATAATGACAGTTAAAAATAGCTGTCCTTTTATATTAATTAAATGTCATGTGAAATGTGCATCGTTAGTGAAAGAACAATTCATGAAAATGTACTCATATTGTCGTAATGTACCCACTGCATTGTGACTGCTTTCTTTTGTTGATTAAATATCTCTCATTAATGTAAGAAAATAAGTTTGTAAGTAACTGCTGCATAAATTAAGCAGTTACTTTCACTAATAATTGATTTCTACTTCTGCTCTATAATTACACTGTATCTTAAAGTGAGCAATTAATAATTAAATACTAACTTTAAAAAAAAAACCATAACTTATTTCACAGTATTTTATTTAAATTTAAATAATTATGTACTGCTGTGCTGCTAAGAAAAGAAAGTACTCCTTACTTACACTACTTACAGGTTTACAAACAGGTCTGAAATCTGGCTTTGAAAATTATTTTCAGTCATGTCAAAGGGTGACAAATTATACAAGTACACAGATAAATTACTGCTACAAATGAAACTTGTATTCTGTTTAATTTTAGTAGTAAAATGCCAGTTCTAATTACAAAATAAATACAAGTCAGCTCTGCTATACTACATAATTCTAGCGTCATGGCTCTGCCATTTTAAATTTTGCTATATCAATATATCATTGTTATGCTAAAATTGTTTATTGTTTTGTAAAATAAAAAAGTCACTTAAAATTCGACATGGTTGACTTCATTGCACCGGGTTTTATCCCATATGGCTCGGTCTTTTTCCGCAGCACGGAAAGCGTCGCACAAAGCACGAACTCCGTAACTTTTAGCGACGACCCACAGGAGTCTCCGAAACATTTAACTCGTAAACCGAAGGATGCGGCCCGGAATCAAACCCACAACCTTCGGAGCACGAGTCAAACGGCTTGACCACTTCGCCACAGAGACTCCCAAAAATGCTCTCTTTAAGGGTCAAACCAGTGTTGCCTGGACCCGAGTCCAGTGTTCTATCAACTCGACTACTGATTCCTTGTTTTCTAAAATAAAAGTAATAAATGGTAATTGTTGAAACTCTTCAAACATATGTAAAAACGAATACAGAATTCAAAAATGCATTTAAAAAAGTCAAGGATTATTTAAAATACAGGAGTTATAAATAAAATTAGCTCACCGGGTGGCAGATATTTCGAAATAAATTCACAGAGACAAAAGTTTTGGGTTAAAAATGCATGCAGCTTAGCAGACAGACCATAGTAACATTTATTAGAGTAGTTTCCCTCTATCTGTGACCTATTGTTTTCGAATACATTAAATCACAAGCAGGTGTAGATTTGCTTGCCTCAAACCGGAAGTGTCGCAGAAAATTTTCCAGGAAAGACGCTCCCACTGCTCCCCACCCCTACTCAAAAGTCCGACAACTGACATTGCTAGTATTATTATGCTCCTTCATTGAAACGGTTAGACTATCATTGCTTGGAGAGGATGGTTCTGCAGGAAGTGACCAGAGGATCTGGCTGACACTCAACATGCTGAGGAAAGACCAGACGGACACATAATCAGACTGCTGCTGGTACCATTAGTATTGGGACTCTTGCTGACTGTTACAGATGAGGATGGGGCATGTATGGGAATGGCCCGAGTGCTGTGCTGTCGGTTCTTGTCTCAACTCAATTCTGCTCCTTCATTGAATGCTTGCTATATGGCTAATATTAGTTTCAGACACGGCAGCATAAATGAGTCACTTCCAGTGTGCTGGTGCTGAGGTAGCAGGTTCAACCCCATCACCGGTCAGTTGGACTTAAATGTTACCTCTAGCTATTGATTTGAGGACATAAATGACAAGTACCCTAGAAGTCTGAGTGGGTTCAGCTGATGGCGAGGGACACTGGTAATAGGGAAAGCTAATCCACATGCAAAATCAATCCAGAGCACTAGAAGTAGTAGCGTGTGTATGGACTACACTTGAGTTCAAAGCGAGTGAATGCCCAAAAACAAACAAAAAATGAGTATGGCAGAAATACTCAGATCAGAAAAGACTCAGAACAAGACATTGTGGATCCAGGGCAAAAAACAGTTAATTGTATATCCTTTACAGGATATCACAGTCAAACCCAGTATTTTTTGGGCTGTTTGTGATTTCTTGGCAAGTTTATGTTCAGTAGTTTGCCACTGCTTTCTGAACGACTGGCACCTATACCATTGTATGAAAACCAACATAAGACCATCTGCTGCCAAATTGCTCTCAGCTGTGTTTTGCACGTGGTTTGCAGGGTTATGAATTGTGTTTGTAATCCCATCATCACTGGGCAAACCTGCGCTGAATGGGTCTCACTAATTTTGCAACTGGAGCACCTAAGCCAACCCCAAAGCATATTCTACAATACAGCCTTTCGCCGAACTCAGGGAGGAAATCTGGCCAACAGGAGCGACGAGACAAACTATTGAGGACAGGAGAAGATCTCAAGTCAGCTGTCCTGTCTGAGACCCATGCTGGAATAGACACATTTCAAACATTGATCGTTGAGGAATATAAAGAATGCTTAGTTTGAATCAACCATGTACACATATGGTTGGTGCGCAGACAGCAGATCACATACTCCATGACTGCCCAAAATACGACATATCTAGGCAAACCTTCTGGCCTAGAGAAACAACAGCGGAAGATAAAACACTATGGACCATTGAGTGAACAAAAAAGACATTGAAATTAATTTAATAGACAACATTGCAGATATAGACAAATTTCAAGTGAACGAGAGAAGAAGAGGAAGAAGTTTGAATTATTTTGCCATCAACTTTCTGCCTTTCTTCTTTTTCTTCTTCTTCTTCTTCATCCTCCTCCCCCACCTCCTCCTCCTAGTCTATGCCAAAATTACCTTATTAGCTTCCTACCTCTTTTTCATCCCCTTTATTATATACTAGAGATAAGCATCATTCGATTTCTCTTCTTCATTATCTTCTTCTTACTCCATTGGACAACAATCACTTTCAATTTAATATCCTGTTTGGGTAAAACCGTGGGCAGCTGCTATCCTGTGGTTGACTTTAAAAATAAAGTTTGTTCGTTCATTCGTCTGTTCGTTCGTTCAGTCACAGGATTATTAACCTGAGCGAGGGATGGACCCTAATATAACTTCTCTTTGAGGTTGAATGGAGTAGGGGTAATGGTAGAAGGACAATGTTACACAAGCCTACATGCCCACTTCTTAACACTTTGAAAATAGTTTGTTTGTTCAATTGTTCATTCTCCATATCCTCCTCACATACATCTCTATCTTCTCATTGCCTCCTCCTCACCTTGCAAAGCGCTTTACTGCATCCTTAGCGACATATATTACTATTATCATACTGTTTCCTCCCTCCTCTGTTTTATACCAGAATTACCATATTAGCTTTCAAGTTCTCTATTATTTAGGTTTAATCTTCTTTTGCAGTTTATCTCCCAATGACCTCTATTGTTTATGCTTCATCTTCTTTTGCAGTTTATCCCCCCAAGTCCTCTGTTGTTTACGCTTCATCTTCTTTTGTTGTCTATCCCCCAAGTCCTCTATTGTTTACGCTTCATCTTCTTTTGTTGTCTATCCCCCAAGTTTTGTTGTCTATCCCCCAAGTCCTCTATTGTTAACCTTCATCTTTCTTTGTTGTTTACCCCTGAAGTCCTCTATTGTTTACACTTCATCTTCTTTTGTTGCCTATCCCCCAAGTCCTCTGTTGTTTACACTTTCATCTTCCTTTGTTGTTTACCCCCCAGACACCCTGCATTCTGCCAATGGCTTTGGGTGGAGGAGTGCAATTGGGAGGGTACTAAGCCTTATCCTAGTGCAAGGAAATGCAATCTGAAGACTAAATGTCATGGCAGGGCAGACCAGCCCTAAGCCTTGGTCAACAACTGGTCTAGGATGGAAACTCAGGCAGGTGGACAGTTAGAGCATTGCTTTGCTGATCAGGCAGCTTCTGCAGCTTGTCTTGTTCCAGATGTATTGGTGTTGCCTTTCCTCTGAAGTAAACTAGGCAGGCTGAGAGAGGGATAATTCTGAATGGGCAACACATGGTCTCTAACTTCAGCCCAGGCTTTGCGTTATGGACAAGTATAACTCCATTTTACAAACTATCGTCTGTTAAGATGGCAACATGCCAGTCATTAGTCCCTGACCGGATAGTAACATTGTGTATAATGAGCAAAGCATCCGACTGAAATCACCACTTTATATTGGACTACAAAAAGGCCTACGATATCATTGATAGGGAATCTCTTTGCACAGAATCTCTATCCCACAGAAAATCATTAACCTAACAGATTCATTGCTAAACAAAAACTAGGTTTGGACTAAACAAACATGGATGACTGAAAGTGGGAAGTAGGGGTGTTACAGTTATGACTTCAAAGTTGTTTATATGGTAGCAGACATGTATTGTAATGCAGTGACAACATTTTGGCGATATATAATTCTGTGGCAGATATGACAAGTCACTTAAGACAATTAATCATCCCATATAACTGAATCAGTTAATGAAGACAACGTATGACATGAGGTGCACAGTCCTCCATGAGGGAAAACTAACAAGAACGTTTTTCTGACTTCCAATGACATGAACTTATTGCATAACATCTTCATCATTTGATGAATGCAGTTTTTGCTTGTTCTATTCTGTTAATTGAATTGAAGGTTGTCCATGAGTTTGTGTATTTGGGGTCGACAATATCAGATAATCTTTCCTTAGAGACAGAAATCAACAGATGCATTGGAAAGACAGCCTCATCACTTTCCAGGCTAACTAAGAGATTTGGTAGAATAATAGACTAACAAAGTGTACAAAAGTTCAAGTATATAAAGCTTGTGTTGTTAGCACACTACTCTGTGGGTCTGAATCCTGGACTTTGTACTCATGACAGGAAAGAAAGTTGAATTCCTTCCATATGAGATATCTGAGATGTATCCTGGTCATATTGTGGAAAGACCACATAACAAACAAACACATGCTTGAAAGAGCGGATATTACCACAGTGCACTCCCTCCTTAAGCAGAGACGCATCCGGTGGCTAGGCCATGTATCTCGAATGGAGGATGAACGAATTCCCAAAGATCTTCTATACAGAGAACTAGCCACAGGGAAGAGGCCAACCGGAAGACTCCCAAATGTGATATAGGCATGTGTGTAAACAAGATATGAAAACCGTTGGCATAGACCCAGACACATGAGAAAGAGCTGCAACAGACAGATGTTCCTGGAGAAGAGATGTACAAAACGGACTGATGCTCTTTGAGCGCAATCTGATCCAACAAACTGAGGATATGAAGCTCAGGCATAAAATGCAGTCACGTACTGTGGGACCAGCCTCATCTTACAGATGCGGAAACTGTGACAGATTGTCACACTCGCATTGGACTATACAGTCACCAGCGGTGCTTCCAGGTGCCTCCCCAGCGGCACAACTCTATAGTCCTTCAGGACTGAAAGAGGCCTACTACTATTACTACTGCTAATTCTGTTCATTGATGTGTCTTCCATCTTATGTTATCCATGTGGCTAGATATCTGAATTTTAGTCCTATTTTGCACAGACACCAATTAATGCAATTTTGTTGTTTTTAGTTTTGTGGTCAGTTTGGTCGTTCTCCATGAGTCACACAGTTGGAAAGCAATGTGGGCAAAAATGGGGGGACAGATCGAGATATTAAATAGAAGAATGCAAAAGGCAAAAGGAGCTTTCATAGCACTTGGAAATTTGTGGAAGGCAAAGGAAGTTAAACTTAGCACCAGCCTTAGAATTTGTTGAGTCAAGAACTGACATCATTGCACTCGGGGCATTCCCATAAGCGCTCAGTCCTCATCTTCAACAGCCAGCGAAGAGTTCTAATACTAATAGTGCCCATTGCAGCCTGATTATATGCCCGTCTTACTTTACCTCTTGAGTGATGACTGTCAACCAGATCCTCTGACCACTCCTTGCTGCAGCATTCTGTCTAGACCACGTTAGTCTATCTGTTCTTCTACACTATTCACCTGCTCCCAGAGGGCCCTTCACCACATCTGCCTTATCATGCATCAAATCACCCCTTAATGATGCGGCACCAGCCGAACTTAGAATGAACTCCAATGTTAAGCTGGTACTACTGTATGGGTTAGAAACATGTGGTATGATGAACAGAATTACAATAAATTACAAACGTTCACCAATTGGTGTCTGAGCTGAATAATGGGGATGAAATAGCATGACAGAATTGTCAGTGTAGAGCTCATGAAGAGAACTAAACAAATTCCAGTGAACCAAGAGGTGAGGAAAAGGCTTTCCCGCAGGATAAGACATGGAGAAAACCCTACGAATGTCCTTTGAAACACCCGGGAAGGTTAACTCAGTCAATAAATGCCCGCAGAAGTAAAATGTGACGTCACAGACACAAACCAACATAATCAGTCCGAGATAGGACTCACAAGACAAAAACTAGGGTGAATGAACCCACAAAAACCACGGACTTCAACAATAACCACAGCTGAAAAACGCAGGTTGAACGAGGCCGAATTTGGAATTTTTGTTTTGAAAATTGGAATTGGATGTGTCGGCCTAAAGGCATAAGTGTCACAGCTCTGCTGTAAACAAGCACAACGCAATCACATCAGAAAAACTCTCTGGATGAACGCAGAAGAAGAAGGAAAACTTAGAGCAATATAACTAGACCTTCCCTTTTCTGGAACCCACAAGGCAAAAGAAGTAGCAGGAAAACTAACAACACGGAGACGAGAATTCAGACAGAGAAGAATAATATTTGGAGGACATACAGGGAGCTGCAGGAGACAGCAACAAATAGGACTGTTTGGCCTGGGTTGGTTGAGAGCTGATGCCACAGTGCAGGATGAAAGGGAGGTAGAGGAAGAGAGACTGGCACCTGGTCATCTTGAAGGATGATAGTTTGTAAAATGAAGTTATACCTCTCCATTGACAAAGCCTGGGCTCTGAATGTAAAGACCGTATGTTGCCATTGCAGCATGATCCCTCTTTAAGCCTGCCTAGTTTATTCCACAGAAAAATTTATACCAATGTCTCTGGAACACGACAAGCTGCAGAAGCTGCCGAATCAGCAAAGCAGTACTCTGACTGTCCATCTGTCGGAGCTTCCATCCTAGACCAGTTGCCTACCAAGGCTTAGGGCCTGTCCTGCCATGACATTTAGTCTTAAGCTTGCAATTCCTCTCATTATTGTAAGACTTGTATCCTCCCAATTGTGCTTCTCCACTCGAAGCTGTTGGCACAATGTGGGGTATCAGGTCTGGTGAGTGCTGCCAAATATTTGGCGCAAACAGAAAGCAGGTCTACTGTTACTTAGTAACTCAGTCATATCTGGCTAAGACCTGACTTTCAGAAGAAATAGGACTACAAAATTGCAGTAAACCACACAATTGAATAAGAAACGAGAACAGACTAACCATTCGTGCCTGCTTCCTCAGATAGCTGTGAGGGCTGGCAACCTGGGATTTGCTTTTGGCCTCAGTGTCTTCCTCAGTGTCTACAGTACGTGGTGGTCCCACTTCGGATGGTACCTGATGGCCTTGACATTTTTCCACTGGTCGGAGTACCAGACCACCGCCTTGACCAATGCCAAGTCCTTGACCTTGGAGTCATTTTTGCTAGATCACAGCCGTGAATATAAACTGGCCGCTGTGGCCAGCTGCTTGGAGTTTGTGGTGGAAAGTTTGATATTTCCAGGTAAAGATTGTGTTGCATTTCTGGACAGTTTGGTATTTCTGGGTACAGATTTTGTTGTATGTGTTGGAGAGCATTTCTGGGTACAGATTTTGTTGTATATGTTATAAAGTGTAATATTTCTGGGTACAGATTTGTGCATGTATGTTAGAATAGAGAATTGTATTACACATCTGAAAAATGTATGCGTTTCTGGGTAAAGATTGTGTTGTATTTGTTGTAAGGGTTGATATTTTCAGGTAAAGATTTTATTGTGAAGGTTTATATTTCCAGGTAAAGATTTAATTGTATATATTGGTGGGGTTGATATTTCTGGGTACAGATTTTGTTGTATTATGTTGGAGAGTATGATACTTCCAAGTAAAAATTGTGTTGCACAACTTTGACAGTTTGCTATTTCTGGGTGCAGATGTTGTTGTATATGTTGGAATGTTTTTTTCTAGAGTAAATATTTTGTTTATGTTGGTGGCGTGGTATTTCTGTGTAAAGATTTTGTTGTATTTGTTACAAAATCTGATACTTCTAGGTGCAGATTTTGTTGTATATGTTGTAGAGTTTGATGTTTCTGGGTACATATTTTCTTGCAATTGTTGGAGTTTCACAGTCTGGACAGATTTTATTGTGCATGTTAGAAATTCTGATACTTCCAGGTGCAGATTTTGTTGTATATGTTGTAGAGCTTGATGTTTCTGGGACAGATTTGTTGGAGTTTCACATTCTGGACATAGATTTTATTGTATATGTTGGAAAAGTTGATATTTCCTGGGTAAAGATTGTGTTGCACATATTTGAAAGTTTGATATTTCTGGGTACATATTTTGTGGTAGAGTTTGATATTTCTAAGTACAGATTTTGTTGTATATATTGGAATGGTTGATAATTCTGAGTAGAGATTTTGTATATGTTGAAGAGTGTGGTATTTTTGCATCAAGATTTTGTTGTATATTGTGGAAGGTGTGGTATTTCTGCATAAATAATTTGTTGAATATGTTGGAAGGTTGGATATTTCTGTGTAAAGATTTAATTGTATATTTGGGAAAGTCTGATACTTCCAGGCTAAGATTTTGTTGGATATGTTGGAGAGGTTGATATTTCCGGGTACTGATATTTCCGGGTACAGATTTTGTTGTATATGTTGTCTTGAACAATTAATTTCAGAACTGAAACAGCTGCAATGGGTGAGTGGTCTCGGTGCTGCACTGACCATAGGAGGCGAGATCCTGAGGAAGATGAGCATGTTTACAGCACAGACCAACTTTAATCACCACATACAGCACACCAAGCAAGATGGGCATGTTCTGGTTACCCGTGGGGTCTACCGGCTCTTCAGGCATCCGAGTTATGTTGGCTGGTTTGCTTGGAGTCTAGGAACCCAGGTTAGTGGCAGATTTTGTGTTATCTTGAGGTGGGTTTGTTGGTTGGTTTGTTGGTTTGTATTTTAGTTTAAAACAAGTGTATTTGTTGATCATCATCATCAGCTTCATCGAGCTGTTCATCTCTTTGTCTGATTTAGAACCTTTTTGAACCTTCTTTGTGCAGTGATATGTGTTCTCTCTTGCTTGCTTCAGTTCTTCATATGTCTGTTAGTTAGTTAGTTTGTTTGTTAGCTAGGTAGGTTGGTAGTTATTTATTTAGTTAGTTAAGTAGGTAGGTAGGTAGTTAGTTATTTTGTTAGTTAATTAGGTAGGTAGTTACTTAGTTTTTTAGCTAGGTAGGTTGGCAGGTAGGTAAGCAGTTAGTTAGTTATTTAGTTAGGTTGTTGGTTAGTTAAGTAGATAGGTAGTTACTTTTCTTGTTAGCTAGGTAGGTAGTTAATTAGTTTGTTTGTTAGCTAGCTAGGTAGTTTGTTAGTTATTTAGTTAGCTAGTTATTTAGTTAGTTAGGTTGTTTGTTAGTTAAGTAGGAAGGTTGGTAGTTAGCTGATAGTTAGATAGGCAGGCAGTTAGCTAGTGACTTAGTCAACAGGTCATCTTCATTGCACATCAAACTATTAGTCAATAAGCGCTTAGATCCCCTCATCTGTATCTCCCTCAGCGTGTAGGGACTGACGACACCAGTTCTGTGTTGGTTGAGTATTTTTTGCTGGCTTCCTGCATGGCGCTGGAGTCTAGCTTGACCCTTTTAGACTTGGTGTTCTTGCAGTTTGGTCAAAGTGTTTATTTCACTTCTAGACATCTCTTCAGTGAGAGTCCATTAGGCAGGTTTTACAGTTTTTAAATCATGCTTCACTAAGCGGCGTCTACCATTAGTATTTGCACTCTACACTGGTTGTTGAAGATGAGGATGAAGTGCATATGGGAATGTCCTGAATGCTGCGATGTTGGTTTTTGACTCAACTCAATTTAAGCAGGATCTGTTGTGCACTCCAGAGATGCTTGTCTACAATAGTAGGCACTTTGCCTGGTGTTGAATTTTTTATGTCTGGCTTGAACAATGTTGTCTGTCTGTGTTTGATTGTTTTGTTACTGAATATGCCTTTAAAGATAGTTATCTGCTTTCTGGGGCAAAGAATATTTTCATTAATTTATCATCCTGTTTTCTTTTGTGTTTAAATATTGTTTTCTTATGGTAGCTGATCTTGAAAAAAACATCTGGTATATTTTTATATATATCTCTTTCCCATATACCTATTTGGGGGAATGGGGAAAACCTGCAGATAGGCCACACCATGGATTGTCCAAAGGTCATGGCAAGTGTGACCTCAGCTTCCCTTCTCTCTGGGTTCATAAGCATCATCATGTGCCATGCCAATATGCTTAGGTGGGGCAAGGTTCACCACATCACATGAGTCGTGGCTCAGCTCTGTGTTCATGTCTCGACCATGCCACGTGGCCAAGCTGTCTCACATGATCATCAGTCGTGGCTCAGCACTGTGTTCTTGTCTCGACCATGCCACGTGGCCAGGATGTCTCACATGATCACCAGTCGTGACTCAGCTCTGTGTTCTTGTCATGATTATGCCATGTGACCAGGCTAAACAGGTATGTATTTCTCTGCCTTCCCCTTGTTCCTTTCACATCAATTTTTCCATTTGTCACTAAGATTACTAGCTTATTCCTCCTAATAACGTGCCAAAAAAATCTCAACTGTTTACATCTAATTTCTCTAATTAGCTTATGGTTCATTTGTTTCTTGTAGGACTTGCTCACTGATTTTTCTTTCTCTGCATGTTACTCTATGCATTTCCTCATAAACCACATTTCGACTTCCATTAGATATTTTTCAGCTTGTCTGCTTATTGTCCATTTTTCACATTAATATAATATTATGGGTTCTATATAACACTTCAACACTCCTTTTCTCTCAGCAATTTTTTTTTTTTGGGGGGGGGGGGGGGGGGGGGGGGGCCTCGCTCACTTTGAACTCAAGGGTAGTCCATACACACTATTTATAGTAGTGATGGACTGAATTTTGTGTGTGGATTAGCTTTCCCTATTAACAGTGTCCCTTGCCATCAGGCAAACCCATTCTGACTTCAGAGGTACTTGTAATTTATGTCCCCAAGTCAAGGACGACAGGTCAACATTTTAGTCCAACTGTCCGGTGTAGGGATTGAACCGCTTACTTCGGCATCAGCACACCGGATGTTTAAGAACATGCGTTCTTACCCATTCGGCCATGCGGACCTGCTCTCTCAGCAATTAACAGTAGTTGTTGGTCAGCATATTTTTCCATGTTTTCTCCTATTTACATTGGGTGATTCACTTAGAATTCAGGATCACAGGTTTGTTACAGATTTGTTTTTAATAAGAAATAGAATTGGATATGTGACTAGCAGTCTAAATCTTGTAATTATGATAACCACTCCAGCATTCTGTCTCCTACATCTTACCTCCAGCACCTTATCTCCAACATCTTATCCCCAACATCTTATCCTCAACATCTTATCTCCAACATCTTATCTCCAACATCTTATCCACAACATCTTATCTCCATTATCTTATTGCCAACATCTTATCCACAACATCTTATCTCCATTATCTTATTGCCAACATCTTATCCACAACATCTTATCTCCATTATCTTATTGCCAACATCTTATCCACAACATCTTATCTCCATTATCTTATTGCCAACATCTTATCCACAACATCTTATCTCCATTATCTTATCGCCAACATCTTATCCCCAACATCATATCTCCAACATCTCATGTGTCATGTTTCAGATCATGCTATGCAACCCATTCTGCCTGATTGCCTACACCGTGGTCTCGTGGAGATTTTTCAACGAGCGTATTTATGAAGAGGAGATCTGTTTGCTCAACTTCTTTGGGGAAGACTATCTGGAGTACCAGCGACGAGTGCCGACTGGACTTCCGTTTATCTACGGCTACCAGCAGATGTTGTGATGGATGCAAGCAATTAGTTTAATTTTGAACCTCATTGGACGTAAGATGGTCTTTTGTATTATGTCATAAGATCTTTTGCAGAAACTACAATTTTGGCATTGTAATGTCCGTTAAGTGAAGGGTGGCTTCTGTTACATTGTTGATCCTAGTAATATTGAAGTATGAATGTGTCTGAGTGTGCCAGTGTAACATTAATAAAATGAGTTTAAAAGGAATTGAAGCATTTTGAAGGAATGCTGCCGAGAGCTCTCTGGAATGTGGTTTTTTGTTTTTGTTTGGAATGTCAGCAGATTTTGAAGGAATGCCTCCAAGAGCTGTCTGGAATATTGTTTTTGGTTTGTTTGGAATGTCAGCAGATTTTGAAGGAATGCCACGAAAAGCTGTGTGGAACGTGGTCTTTGGTTTGTTTGGAATGTCAGCAGATTTTGAAGGAATGCCACCAAGAGCTGTCTGGAATATGGTTGTTGTTTTGTTTGTTATGTCAGCAGATTTTGCCATTTGTTTATCAAAGAGGCTGCTTTCTGGGCACACCTTCAGTTTGAAGAAAGAGGACATAAACAACAGATTGCATAATTTATTACTTGGGATACTGTGCTGTATCTCGTCAGGTGCATACTACATGTTCTGAAGGTTCTTTGGAATCGGCTAGAGAGTGCAGCAGAAAGAGTATCCATGGCTGGAAAGACTGGCTTAGGAGGGAGTGAGAAGAGGGTTTGAAAGATACTCAATATATAGAGGTAAAGCCAGGTGGACTTTTAATAAATCTCTGCTGGAATACTCAGCATGGGAACTGTTCGGTGGCTTTTGAAGAGGGACACGGAGCCTATATGGGAACATCCTAAGTGCAGAGATATTGATTCTTAAATTCAGTATTCCGATGCATAATGAGTTAAGTCGATTCATAAATTCAGTATTCTGATGCATAATGAGTTAAGTCAAAAACCGACATCACAGTACTCTGGACTTTGCCCATACACGCACTATCTTCTTCAACAGCCAGTAAAGATTCCCATTACTAGTGGTACCAGTTGCAGTCTGATTACGTGTCCGTTTGGCCTTTCCTCGAGTAGTGAGTGTCAGCCTCCTTCGATCTCTGGTCACTCCCTGCCTCACCATTCTCTCCAAGCCATGATAATTTATCTGTTCTTCCACAATACACCCATGACCCCAAAGAGCCATGACCATGTCTGCCTTCAATCAATCAGGTGCCATCTCCACAATGAAGGTTGGCTGCAATAGATCTCCAACACTGTCAATCTCTCAACCTGACTGTACATTCTGTCAGATTGCTGTTTGTTCATCACTTGATGTTATCTTCCCACTTGTATCGTTGTCTACCTCTTTGTATACCTTTTGCTCTCTTGCCTTCAGCCTTACCCTCCAGTATGGTTTTTATAAGAGGGTCTTTTAATGTGTCCAAAATATTTCACTTACCCTTTTTTTTTATTTCTTTCAGCAACACTGTTTTCATTCATAATTTTTCTAGAACCTCTGTATTTCATTGTCTTTGTTTCCAATAAATACAACATATTCTTCTGTTTATCCACATCTCCAGGGTCTCTATTTGACTTTCTACATTCGACATGTGCCTTATTTTTCAATAATAGCCTACGAAGCGGTGCAGACCCAGCCAGTCTATCTGCCTGCTCATTTCTCGCTACACCAGCTTGTCCTAGGGAAAAGATCCAAACAGATCCTTCCTATATGCACACTAAGGAAATATACACAAGGGTAAGTCAGAAAGTTATGCACCACAATTATTATCTCAGCTAATATTAAAGATTTAAAAAAAATGTTTGCATACCCTTTTACAGGACATTTCTGTCAACATCAGCATCTTTCAGTTGATTGTTGATTTCCTGGCAAGATTACGCTCAGTAGTTTGCCATTGTTTTCTGAGCGGCCGGCTCACATACCCCATAAGTTACCGATGCAATTTGAACCACTGCTGATTCTCACCGTCGTCACGTTACTTACAAGAGTATACGAGATTACGGAGAAAAGTCGCTAACCTCTAGGCCAGGAAGCCGGCACAATAATAAAGATAGAAGCATTAAATTTACACAAAGTTAAGTTTATAATCTCTTGAAGGTGTATACCAAATTGCACCCCTGTAAACTAATTCTAACCATGACACAAAACTTGAAATAACAAATATTAATGACATGTTACAAGCAGAGGATTGTTATTGAATTTTTGATTGCAAAGAAAGAAACTGTTATTAACATTCACAAAGGTTTGTGTGCTGTTTATGGCACTTTTCCAGTTGATAGAAGCACAGTTGTCGCTGGGCACAGAGAGCTTTGGTTTCTGCAAGTGGAGATGTAGAGCTGGCTGATAAGCCGTGCTCTGGATGTTCTGCCACAGCCACCTGCCGGATCACGTTGGAACGTGCTGACATCATGATTCACAGAGAATGGGCGAATCACAAGTCAACAATTGTCAATGCAGCTTTCAATCAGCGAAAGATAGTGCGATTGAAATTTTCAAAATCCGGGAATAATCAAAGGTTTGTGCAAGATGGGTTCCTCACACAAGTTTGCAAACAAGGGAGGCAATTGACAAAATGTGGTGGAATGTACTGCCCCATCCACCTCACAGTCCAGACCTGGCACCATCTGATTTCCATCTTTTCGGTCCCCTTAAGAATTTAAGAATGTTATTTATGTGACAAAGTTTGAAGACAACGAGGGAGTGATTAATGCAGTGAGGAAATGGCCACGATAACATGACAAAATGTGGTACAAATCTGGGATAATGCTCTTGGGTCAAGATGGCGTAAAGCCATTAAAGTTGATGGGGATTATGTTGAGAAGTAGAAATGTTTACTGCACATGTGCATGAACATTGTGATTAAATTTCATTTGTATGTTATTAACGGTTAAAGAGAGAATAATTGAGGTGCATAACTTTCTGACCTACCCTCTTAAGAAGAAGCAAACAGACAAATCCTTTCTTGTGCCTGAAATACTCCATTAATAAACATACTCACTAACACTCCAGTGTAACCATATATGTTACTATGGTACCCGTGAATTGACCGCTATGTCTTTTTGTTTACACAGTGGGGTGTTACCAAGACGTATGGCAGCAGCCTCTGCATATTTGCAGATACCACTGTAACACATGAGGTTACATTGGAGCATTAGTGACCACGTGTGGTGTGATTCAGCCAAAACAAAGATGTTTCTTCTATTTTGTTATTTTAATTTATTAAAGTCCTTTAGGAGGAGGCTACCTGGACACTTACTAAATAAGCTGAACAGTGCATAAAAGCCTTTGAATATAAATGCTATAGACGGGTTTTAAGAATATCTTGGATACAGAAAAGAACAAATGCATCCATACTTCCAAAGCTGAATATTGAAGAAGGTTGGCTACTAAAGATAAAACAAAGAAAATTGAAATAATTTGATCACTTGAAGCATCATGAATGTTTGGAGAGAACAATAATGGAGGGGTATGTGCCTGGGAAGAGGGAGGCCAAGGAGAATATGGGTGCAGACTGTGACTGATGATCTGCGGGACATCTTGCTTATGAGCAGAAGGTTGTTATGGGAGCGAGGTTCTGTGAAGGACATGCTAATGAACTAAGGAGACTACTGTGGGCATGTGGAGCAATACGGCCTTCACACTTGTGTAGGCCTGAGTGAATGGAAGATTAGGTGCTCAGTTTTACCCTCCCATAGCGGATGACAAGATTTGGCATCATACCTTTCTTTGACAGTGCTTATGTCATTGACAGCATAAGCTTGTAACATTTCACCAACCCGCCTGCTTATTCTTCTACAGGGTGTTTGTAAAGTCTCACTACATTTTGTGTGTGGAACAATTTAGAAAAATTAAGTACTCAACTCTGTTCCTCCTGTACTTTCCGGTGTCGAAGTAAGTATAAACAGCGGGAGAGAGCCTGTTTATGGGCTTCATGTATCAGTATTCCCATGGACTCTGCTATTCCCAGCGTCCATCTTTTACGTGGTTAGCCTCTTCCTCTGCTTCCATCTGGTCTGTATATCATTGCTTGTTGTGTTATACTGTTGGTAACCTATTTGCATGGCCAAACCATTTGACTTGCTGCCTTCTAATAAAATCTAGCGCTGATATAACCCCCACTTTAGTCCTGATTTCTTCATTTCTGATCTGATCTCTTCTTGATACATTGAGTATTCTTCTCAGGAATCTCATTTCTGTTGTTGAGATTTTTGTTCCTCTTTTTCTGTCATTGTCCAGGTTTAGCATTGGTAACATAGAGTGGTAGGAAGATTGTGTTGTAAAGTGCTTTCTTAGTTACTATTGATACATGTTTGTTCTTTAGTATTGGTTCCATTTGTCCAATGAGTTGTTTGCCTTATGCATCTATTTTCGATCTCATCTTCTGTTTTGCCATTTGATGATAATATACTTCCTAGGAACTTGAAGCTCTTTACTTGTTTCAGGGGGTGTTCATTTAGGTAAATCATTGTTTTTTCTTCTTTGGTTATAGTCATTATCTCTGTTTCATTTGTGCTAATGTTCATGTTGTGTTCCCTACACATTTCATTTAGACTATTCACGTGATCTTGTAATTCAGCTTCTGATTTTGCTATTAGTGCTTGATTGTCCGCAAATAGGAGTTCTTTAATGGTGTAATTTGCCGATGGTTCTTCTTCTGTGTTCTCGTAATGTGGTGTGGTCTCTGTTTGGCTGATTTATTTGCATATATTGTCTACATAGGTTATGAACAAGAAGGGACAGGACACAATTAAGTACATGACGTCATAAAAAATGTGCTAAAACATTAATTAAATTAGTTATAGTAGTCACTGCTATGGTTTAATGCTGTTTTGGGGAAGCTGGAAAGTACCAGTGAAGTATTCATTAAAACTTATTCAACAAATGTCTAACAGTAATGTGATGAGGAGGTTGTTTATCAGGAAATCTTGCTATACATCTTTGAACAACCATCCATGCGTATGGACTGCTATTTTGAAATACTTGTTCAACCAAACAAATTCTTTCTTCCGTTGATAACACCATTCTGTTTGGAGTGCAAAGAATTACTCCAGCAGTCAACAGCCGTTCACTGCATCTTGCTTTATGATAGACTGTGGAACACATTTTTTTGATGACGGTATGTACTTCATTTGTCAAAATTGTTCTACATGCAAAGTGTAGTGAGACTTTACAAATACCCTGCATTTGCTTCATCTTATTTAGTTCAGTATTATACACCTGAGGAGATACAGTGAAATATGCCAGGCAGTAAATTGTGGAAGTTGTTGGTTGTATCTTCTTTGTTCAAATTTACAACGAGAAAACTTAGAATACCTGTAAGTTGTTGAGTAAATTTTGTACCGGCAGAAAATCAGTTTGTGGTGAATGCCTATCTTTTTTGTTTTCTGTATAATATTACATTATTTTGAAAATAAGGATCATATAGTTCATTATCATCAAGTGCCCTGCCAGCTGGCGTAGATGTTCATGGCTCTCCACAGATCTCGGTCTTTGATGTTCTGGATCAACTCTGCTGATGATATTCCTCCATTGAACCCTTTCAATCCATCCAGCATAATTTCTCTAGGTCTGCCTCTGCCTCTCTTCCCCTCGATCTTTCCAGTTGTCACGATGTTCTCCAATGCCTCTCTTTTCATTACAGACCGAAGAAAGCTTCATGTGTTGTGTTGAAAGCTTGATTTAGTTAGTTAGTTAATTAGTCGACAGATTATCCTCATTGCACATCGAACCATTCAGTCCATAAGTGCTCGTATCCCCTCAGTCAATTCTGCAGCATGTAGTGGTTAACAACACTAGTTCTGTGTTGGTTCATTAATCTTCTTTGGCTTCTTGCAACTGTGATGGGTGTCTCCTTGTAGACAGCTAAATCTTCAGTCGGCTTGACAAGCCTGTCATTGATCCATATTTAATTGTGCACCTCTCATGAATACTTATGTTGACTATTTATCACATTTTAAACACATTATATTAATTGGACAGCCAAAACGAGCAATCTGGACATTTTTAGGGGGGCTTGACGCAAAGACAACTTATTACAAACATCAGAAAGAGTCAATCTTAATTTTTTTTTGGCCACATTATGAGAAGACAAAAACTGGAATAATTGTGACAATCAGAAAGATTTGTTGAAAGTGAGATAGAGGAAGACAGCGGGAGACAATTCTTGACAGTCCTGTGTCATAGCACAAAAGGGAGTCAACTCACAAATTTATCCATGCCATCGCAGATCACAATTTAAGCAGTAGTATGATCGCCTAAGCCACCCAGTAAGGCACTGGATGATGATGATGACGATGATATCACAATTTGAAACATAAATCCCAGAAATATGCCCCCAAAATTGCTGTCAGTAATGTTTTTTGACAATATCTGCGGGAAAACCTGTTTGAGATAGAATTAGGAATGAGGGAATTAGAAGACGACCAGGTCTGAAACCAGTCATGCACTTCATTAAAGAACAACAGATTAAATGGTTTGTCCACTTCACCAGAATGCCCTGGTGCCATCTGCCACAAAGAGCCACACTGAGGAAATATAACAAATACAGAGCAAAGGGAAGACCACATGAAAGATGGAGTTATGATGTCAAGAACAACCTTAGAAAACTGGCAACTTACAAAGAGCATTGGAAAGAGAGCATAAACGATCTTTACATCTCCTCCAACATTATATACAACTATGCTTGCTTGTGTTTGTTGGCATGAGCTCCAACGCGAAGTCCTGTATGTCGGATGAAGGCATCCTGTTGTCCAACATCAGTGTGATGTCATACAGGACCTGAGTTTTGCGTGAGTATCCGTTGTCCCATGTCTGGCTTATTGGTGTGCAGACTGGTGGTTCCTCGCCGTACAGGCAGATACTCTCCGACTTCGGAGGAAATATACAACTATAAGAACAGCTTTCTTTGGTCATGAGAAGAGAGGCACTGGAGAACATCGTGACAGCTGGAAGGATCAAGTGTTAAGAAACAGGCAGACCAAGAGAAATGATGCTGAATAGAATGAGATGGTGGCATGGAGGAATATCATCATCACAGTAATCCAGAGCATGAAGGACCGGGATCTGTGGAGAGACATGAACACATTCGCCAGCTGGCAGGGCATATGATAATGATGAAATCATATTACTGGGTTTGCTTGTCTTTTATTATATATATATATATATATATATATATATATATATATCCTTGTTTGTATTCGCTTATTGTTGTGCCTTGCCTCTTTGGTTGTATTATCTGCCATTGCTAAAATGTGCGTCTGTTGTATTGAAGCCTGTCTGTGTTTCAGCAAACATGTGGTTGCATGACTGTTCGATTCTCACCTGCTTGCTTTACACGGAGCTCAGAAAAGAAGTGGGATTAAACAAGACTTTAAGGTACCTCTAGACCTGAGGATAGAAGAGCAAACACTAAACAAGAATGTAAGGTAACTCTACATCCCAGGGTAGAAGAGGACAGACTAAACAAGATTGTAAGGTAGCTCTACATTCCAGGGTAGAAGAGGAAAGACTAAACAAGATTGTATGTTACATCTACATCCCATAGTAGAAGAGGAAAGACTAAACAAGACTATGGTACATCTACATCCCAGGGTAGAAGAGCAGTGACTAAACAAGACTGTAAGATACCTCTACATCCCAGGGTAGAAGATTAAAGACTAAACAAGACTGTATGATACCTCTAAATCCCAGGGTAGAAGATTAAAGACTAAACAAGACTGTAAGGTACCTCTACATTCCAGGGTAGAAGAGGAAAGACTAAACAAGACTGTATGGTACATCTACATCCCAGTTTAGAAGAGGAAAGACTAAACAAGTCTGTAAGGTACCTCTACATCCCAGGGTAGAAGAGGAAAGACTAAACAAGACTGTAAGGTACCTCAACATCCCAGGGTAGAAGATTAAAGACTAAACAAGACTGTATGGTACATCTACATCCCAGGGTAGAAGAGTAAAGACTAAACAAGTCTGTAAGGTACCTCTACATCCCAGTTTAGAAGAGGAAAGACTAAACAAGACTGTAAGGTACCTCTACATCCCAGGATAGAAGAGCAGTGACTAAACAAGACTGTAAGGTACCTCAACATTCCAGGGTAGAAGATTAAAGACTAAACAAGACTGTAAGGTACCTCAACATCCCAGAGTAGAAAAGAGCCAGCAGCCGTTATCCTAGAAGGTTAAGTGTCAGATCACACTACCCAAGCGATCAGAGGGACTTATGATATTGTTAGGTGCCAGTGGTTACTGGGGGACGAAAAAGGAAAAATTAAAGTCCAGCTATATGTAGTGATCGAATCCAGTACGTTTTAAACCCAAGCGCCCCCCCCCCCCCCCCCCCCCCTTCCATATCTATTAAAATGATGCCGTAGAAATTAAATTCTTGGCCCCAGGACTTTTCAGATCATGAACTTTGAACCTCTTTGTTGTATATATATATATATATATATTTTTGTTTAAAGGAGCCGACAGATTAATTAAAGGGAAGCAAACATGATTTCATACCTTCATTGGCGTCTTGACAGACGATAGTTTGTGCTTCAAAAAGGCATAATAACTTTTTACCCATGGCGGTGGCGAATGTGACTGATAAGGCCAATTCGCGCTGTAAATGTTCGTGGTCATTTCCACCATCATGCACCATCTTATGTCTCACACGCTCGGTGTGTGACTTATCTGTAATAGTTTTCTCCTTTGTTTTTATTCCATTTCTGATGTTTGCCCTCCATGCAACATATTCAACGGCGACTTGCTGCCAATGTGCATTATCAATGCCTGTATCAATCATGTCCCGCTTATACACATCTTTGTATCGTTGATGAGGCCACCCTGAGATCTCTTACCCATCTGTAATTCACTAAAAAAGATGTCCTTTGTTATTCTACCATCATCCATCCTCCTAAGATGTCCAATTCATATAAGTCTACGAAGACTGAGCATGGAATAAACCGTCACACAACCTGATCTTTCAAATACTTCAGTATTTGTGATTTTGTCTTGCCACTTAATACCAAGTATTCTTCGCAGACATCGCATATGAAAGCTGTTTAAAACGTTTCTCTTGGTGTGAGTAAGTTGTAAGGGCACAGGCTTGATAGACAAGGACTTTTGTTTTGGCAGTAAGCTTCCTGTTCTCCCAGACTCTTTTTCTTAACCTGTTCATTGTTGTTGCTGCCTTACCAATCCTGATGTTGATTTTCTGATCTAGGGATAATTTGTTATTTACCACTGATCCTAGATATGTAAAATGGTCTGCCATCTCTAGTTCGGCGTCGTCAATAAAGATTGATGGTACCCCATGTACACCTTGTGACATAATCTGTGTCTTCTTTTTGCTAATTGTTAAACCAAATTCAGAACAATCATTGGAGAATGCAGATAGTAGACATTGTAATCCTCCCTCAGAGTGGGTCGTAACTGCAGCATCATCTGCAAAAAGCAACTCTCTGATCAGTACCCTCCTAATTTTGGTCTTGGCCTTCAATCTCTGAGCGTTGTAGAGGCCGCCGTCTGAGCGTGAGTGAATGTATATACCACCATCCTGATCACGAAAGGCATATTTCAGTAGAAGTGAAAAGTATATTCCAAAGAGGGTGGGAGCTAGTACACAACCTTGCTTAACTCCTCTTGATTTCAAACTCTTCAGAAGTTGCACCATCAAACTTGATTATACCCTTCATGCCTGTGTGGAACGATTCCACAATAGACCGAAGAGTTGGTGGGCAGCCAATCTTCTTTAGTGCCTTGAACAGACCCTCACGACTGACCAAATCAAATGCCTTTGTGAGGTCGATGAAGTGCTTGATTCTGTTCACGGCATTTTTCTTGCATTTGTTGCAATGAGAATATCATATCAATGGTAGACAGGTTCTATCGAAAGCCACACTGTGATTCGGGGTAGACTTGATCTCCTAGGACTTGAAGTCTGCGCAGAACAATTCTGGCAAATACTTTTCCAACAATTCACAGAAGTGAGATACCCCTATAGTTGTTGCAGTTGTTCCGATCGCCCTTGTTCTTGTACAGTGTTATGATGCTTGAATCTTTGAAATTATGTGGGACTTGTCCTTCTCGCCAGCATAGCTCTATTAGCTGGTGGATCTGTAGAGTTAGTGTGTCTTGCCCACTCCTGATACCCTCTATTAGAATCCCATCCTTCTTCTTCTTCTTCTTCTTTCGTTCGCTTGAAATATGTCTATAACTGCAGTGCTGTCTCTTGTATGAATTGAACTGTCTTTTTCAGTTCACACAGCGGTCCATAGAGTTTATCTTCCACTGTCGTCTCTCTAGGCCAGAAGGTTTGCCTAGATATGTTATATTTTGGGCAGTCTTGGAGTATGTGCTCTGCTGTCTGCGACGCCAATCCACATGTACACATGGCTGTTTCACCAATCTTGAATTTTGTATACATGTGGTTGCGTAATCTATTGTGCCCTGTTCTGAGGCGCAGAATAATGACTTGTTCTGGTCTATCCATAACGTGGTAGTCATCTTGAGCAGGTTTTGGTGGCTTTCTGACTGATTTGATCATTCTTTTCTTTTGGTGGTATGTTACAGGCACATCAGGCTGTTCTTCTTTGGCTCCTTCCTTAGCCAATTGATCAGCTCTGTCGTTCCCAGGTACTCCACAGTGGGATGGTATCCACTGTATGGTGACCTTACGCTGACTGCTAAGTTCAGAAAGTAGTGTCCTTAGTACTGGCAATTTCCCAGACAGGAGCGCCTCGAGTACTGATTTTGCATCTGTCAATAGCACCACAGGTTGTGTACCATTGCTGGTATTTAGTAATTTTTCTGTTGCTATCTTGATTGCCTCAATTTCAGCATCGTAGTTATGGCAGTACTTTCCTGTCGGTACTCTAGCTGTGTCCCTGGTATTATTTGGGTATTCTATGTACACTCCCGCTCCTCCATTTCGAACAGCATTTTGTGCTGACCCATCTGTGTAGACTCGGATCCAGAGGTCCTGTGGGTATTCTTCATCAAGGAAGCTGAGAGTGGCTGTTCTGCGCTGCACACTGTTCTGATCTTCCTTGTCAAATATTCCTCTCACTTTTGTCTGGATTTGTAATGATAGTCTATGCTCATCTTTCCATGGAGTTCGCTCTGGAATAGTTGTTAGGGGGATACCAACTGTGGGCAGATCGGTGGTTTCTCTGCAGAGTCGTTTGGCCTGGTGGATAAAACTACTTCTTTTCAACCGCCCCATAGCTAGGTTTTCAAATCTGTTCTTCATAGGGTGGCCTGGCAAGCTGAGGAACTTTTCTGCTTGTATTAGCGTTTTCGTATCTCTGCGCTCACTCAGTGCTTGTGTCCTCTCCATCTTCTCCATTTCCACTATAGGGGTTGATCTCATCCCTCCTGTGGTGACTCTAAGTGCTTGATTTTGCACTTTGTCCAGCTCTTGTAGTGTGGTTTTTGCTGCCGAACACCATGCAGTTGACCCGTATTCCAGGTGTGGTCGTATGCTCTGTTGATAAACTTTGCTAAGTATTTTCCCACTGGCTCCCCATGTGGTTCCACTTAGCTTTCTCAGGATGGCTATTTTCCTTCTGGCTTTTGCTACTGCTTTGTTGATGTGCTTTCTCCATGTCAGCCTGCCATCAAATGTTACTCCAAGGTATGTTGGTTCTTTATCTTCTCGTAGGGGTGTTCCATTTATCTGGATGGTCCCTGCCTTTTGTTTTGGAGAGAGGGTAAATAGGGTGGTGCTGCACTTGTCAGTGTTTATGCTGACACACCATCTATTTGCCCATGCAACAAATGTATCAACGGCTCTTTGTAGTAATCTGGTGGCCACTGATGCATGTTCATTTGTGCTCCATAGAACCAGGTCATCGGCATACATTGCGGCTTTAATTCCATGCGGTAGATTAGCAACGAGATCATTGATGAAGATTAGAAAGAGTGTGGGGGACAATACTCCGCCCTGGGGAACTCCGTGACGCAGTAGTACTTTCTTGCTCTTTAGTCCGTCTATCTGTACTCGGGCTCTTCTGTTGTGCAAGTATGCTTTCACCCATTTGTACATTCTTCCATTGACTTTGCAGTTTCTCAGTTTATTCATCAGACCTTCTTTCCAGACTTTGTCAAAGGCTTTCTTCAAATCTATCCATGCCGCAAGCACCAGCTTCTTCTCTTGGAATGCATCCTCAATTTCTTGAGAGAGGTAGGTTGTCTGATCTTCCGTAGAGTAGCACTGCCTAAAGCCAGCCTGCTGTGGCACAAGGATGTTTTTACTTTCAATGTACCACTGCAGTCTGTGATTGATGATGCGCTCCAGTGTTTTGCAGAGACAGCTGGTGAGGCTAATTGGTCTGTAGCTAGAGGCAATGGAACTATCTTTCCCTGATTTTAGGAGGGGTATCATGATTGCTTCTCTCCAGGCTTGTGGAACACTGCCTAAGGTCCAACTGTTATTGAAGATCTGCAACAGCTTTGCTTTGGCCTCTGTTCCTAGGTTCCTGATCATTTCATTGGAGATACCATCAGCTCCTGGTGACTTTCTCATTTTCAGTTTTGATATGGCTAGCTCCAGTTCGCTGATTGTGATGGGTGCCTCCAGAACCTCATGTACTATTTCCTTCTGTCCTGTATGTTGCCGTTTCTCTTGAATCTCTTGTTGTTTCTCTGGACTGATTTTGATATTGTTATCTTGTGCGAATGAGTCCGCAAAATGGTCAGCTGCTTGCTTTCTTGTTAAGATGTTTCCATCTTTATGTAGTGCAATTTTTGAGTTTCTCCCTGTGCCCTCATCGTTAAGTTGTTTTATTAGCTTCCACAATTTCCTTGTGTCTCTTTCAAAGTTCAGAGACTCTGTTTTCTCCTGCCAGCTTTTCCGTCTAGCCTGCAGCTTGGCCCTTTGAAATTTGGCTTTTGCATGCTGGAATTTATTGTGGTGCTCTTGGCTGGGTGTGGCCTCTGCTTGCTTTCTACATACTTCCACATCATTATGCAACTGTTCCAGTTCACTACTCCAGTAGGGTTTATATTGTTTACGGGCTCCTCTTGATACTGTTTCTCGCGCTGCCTGTAGTATGCATTTCCCAAACTCTTCAACTACTTTATTTATGTCTTTCTCAGTGTTCAGGTTTCTAACCAGTATGCTGGTGCGATGCTTGTACACTGCCCAGTCTGCTTTCTTGTAGTTCCACCTCGAGAGGGTGCTGCTTTCACTTACAAGCTCATTTTCTACAGTTAGAAAGACTGGTCGATGGTCACTGCCACCAAGTTGTTTCCCAACAATTCGTGTAATGTTCCACTCCAGGTCTGGTGAATGAAAAGCCAGGTCAGGTGTAGTTGTAGAGTGCCATGATCTCGAGTAGAAAGTATGTGGGTCGGACGGCTTGTTAACCAAGATGAATCTATTCTCATCCTGCCAATCTTCCAGTCTCTCTCCTCTCTGGTCCATGTGATCATAGCCCCAACTCTGCGAGTGGCTCTTGAAATCGCCGCACACAATCATTTTTTCTGTTAATGGTAGTGTGTCCAGTGCCTGTGGACGGTCACTTGGACAGTAGTAATTGATCAGATGTAGGTCTGTATAGCCTGTTTTAAGTTTAAGTGTCTGATACTCAGCCCCTTCCATATAGACTTCGATTTGGGAAGCAGTGATGTTATTTTTACAAGGGTAAGTATCCCACCTTTTCGCCTGTCCTTTCGGTCAGATCGGTAACACTGGTAGCCTCTGATTTTGAAGGCTATATTTTCGTTGAGGCGAGTTTCTTGCAAGCAACATATACTTACTTTTTCTTTGTCCAGGATGTTTTCTAATTCTACTTTTTTGTTGCTGACTCCCTCCGCATTCCAGTTTATTATATTAAGTCTTAGTTTAGTATGGCCAGCTGTTCTATTCTCATGTCCCCTGGCTCCACAGGACATCTGAGAAGGACCTCCAGTAGTTGGGGTTGGACCCTTTCGAGACATAGGGCCCGGCACTGCACCTGCCTGGGGGTCCAAAGCAGGGCGAGCACCATAACATTTAGCAGCAGTCGACATATTCCATTTTGCGTAATTGCGTGGCATCCTGATTTCTGTGGTGCGCCTCCTGGCTGGTTGCCTCCGTCTTCAGCACCTTTCCTTTGCTAGAGCAGACTGTGGTCTCACTCGAGTTTAGATGTGTACACACGCACACACGTGTCTGCACATGCATGTATGTGTATACACATCTAGAGCACACTGGTTATTTTCTGGCGCCAGATACTCGCCGTCGCCCCTTCTCCTGTTAGTTAAAACAGTTCCGCCACGTGAAGGCCAGGAGTTGGACTTTTGCTGCAGAGGTTATGTATTCACGAGCCATTGGGGTATTTAAGCAATGTTGGGCGCTCACCCCAACACTGCGCCCCGGCTACATACAGCAATTTGGAACCATCCCATCCTTACCTGGAGCCTTGCCAGATGCAAGTTCATTTATAGCACACTTAACTTCTGTTATGGTGGGAAGTGTGTCCAGGTGGTCAAGAGTTGGTAGAGCCTCTATAGTGTTGAGGGTATTATCCGCTAGTTTGGTCTCACTTGAGTAAAGCTCCATATAGTGCTCTACCCATCTGTCCATCTGCAGTTTCTTATCAGTTATGATTTCTCCAGTCAAGGTTTTCAGTGGTGCACTTCTTTTGATCATTGGACCACAGGCTTTCTTTATTCCTTCATACAGGCTTCTGATGTTTCCTTATCACTTGCATTTTGAATGGACTCACATAACTTGATCCAATAATCATTGCACACCGCCTGGCAGCCTTTTGCACATCCTTCCTAGCTTGCTTTTGCTCACTCAGAGTGTTTGGTCTTTCCTTGTTTCTTAAGAGAGCTATCTTCTTCTTATCAATCAAGGGCTGCAGATTCTGGCTGTTTGCCGCAAACCAGTCCTGTCTCTTATGATCCACAGTGCCGTAAACCCCTGCGGCAGTTTTATAAAGAGTTTTCTTAAGTTGACCCCACTTTTCACTTACTGTACAATTTTCTGGTGTATCAGTGAAAGCGTCTTCAAGTTGCTGTTGAAACTGAAAGCACTTTTCAGGATCGTGAGTGTTAATAATATTAATCCTGGGGCTAGATTTGTGTTTAGCTGTGTAGATTCTCTTTGGTATCAGTCAAACCCTTGCAACAACGAAAGAATTATCCGCATCACAGTCAGCACTGTGGTAACTTCGAGTCAATGATTTATGGTTCAGATGTTGTCCCCGTGTGATGAAGAAGTCCAGCTCGTGCCAATGGCCGGATCTTGGATGTTTCATGTGACCTTATGCAGCTCTTTTGTTTTAAAAAAAAGGAGTTTGTAATACATAGGTCATTTCTAAATCTGCCTGCCTCTAAATCTTTTCACATCTATCTTTCCAGTTTTCACGGTGTTCTCCAATGCCTCTATTCTCATCACAAGACCGAAGAAAGCTGTTTGTCTCTTTCTTATTGTTGTATATAATGTTCTAGTTTCATTAGCCTGTTTTAGGCAGTCGTCGTTAATTACTCTGGCAGTCCAAGGAATTCGGGGTTATAGCAGGACCATATTGGAAAACAGAAAGTTAAATCAGTTAAATCGTTCGGACATATAATTAGGTTAACAACTGACAGTATACAACAATAAGCAATGACGTACGGACCAAATGGAACCAGAAGAAGAGTTGCCATTTAAAACTGTCATTTAGATCAACGAATACTGTTCGTCTCATTCTAATAGGTGTATACTCTGTTCTAGTTTCATTAGCCTCTTTCAGACAGCATTGTTAGTTACTCTGGTATTCCAAGGAAATCGCAAACATTCGTCTCAGGAACGACATCTCTGTGGCTTCCAAGTTCTTCCTAATTTGTTCATTTACATTTCGAGATTCACTGCCATACAGCAAAACAGGTTCTATACAGGATTTCAGCACTCTCTTACATCTAAAAATAGTGGCTTATTGCGTAAGACACTTTTCATTTTCTGTAATGCAGTTTTCGCTTGCCCTATTCTGCTCTTAATCTCTGTTATGCACCTGCCATCTGATGTTATAATTGCGCCTATGTATTTAAAAGTGTACAGTTGGTTAAGCATTTCCACATCTATTCTTACTGTAAAAATCAATTTGTTGTATATCCTTTACAGGACGTCGCAGTCAACACCAGCGTTGTTTTGGTTGTTTGTGATTTCCTTAGCAAATTTACATTCAGTAGTTTGGGAGTCTCTGTGGCGAAGTGATCAAGCCCCCTGACTCGGGCTACGAAGATTGTGGGGTCGATTCCGGGCCGTATCCTTCGGTTCACAGGTGGATTTTTCGGAGACTCCTGGGGGTCATCACTGGAGCTACGGAGTTTGTGCTTCGTGCCACGAAAGAGACCGAGCGATAAGGGATTTTTAAAAAAAAAAACCGGTGCAATGAAGTCGACCCTGTCGGCTTTATATCGACTTTACGACATTCAGTAGTTTACCGTTGCTTTCTGAACGACCGGAACTCATACAATTTAAAACCAATGCTAGGTGATCTGCTGCCAAATCGCTCGCAGTTGTGTTCCGAACGTGGTATGCGGGATTACGAATTTTAGTTCAAGTGACCGGGATGAGGAGCGAACTCTGTACCGCGGTCACCAGAGAAATGTTAAGCACAAGCTAGCTTAGGTTGTTCTCTCTACACGACTGGCACCTGGCCGTTTTGACAGTCTATAGTTTGTTACATTGTGCTTCAAAAAAAAGAAGGTATTATAACTCCTCCATAGCACACAGCCTGGACTGAATTGTAGAGACCATGTGTTGCCCATGTAGCATGATCCCTCTCTCGGCCTGCCTAGTTTACTCCAGAGTAAAGGTAACACCTATACACCTGGAACAAGACCAGCTGCAGACGCTGATGAATTAGCAAAGGATTGCTCTAACTACCCGCCTGTCGGAGTTTCGATCCTAGACCAGTTGCCGATGCTTAAGGCCTGGTCTGCTCTGACATGTCATTTATTCTTTCGGCGCGCTCCACAACCATGGTGCATGATGTGGACACACTATTTCAGTTTCCGAGACATAATACTAATTTATGAGCCAAATTTCTTCCATGGTCGGGTCTAGTAGAATGTCAAAAGTTTCTTCTTCTGAGTCCAAGATAATCTAAGAACCGGTCGGTAAAGTTGAGCACAAAAGCCCCAATTTTTTTTTTTTTCTGTAGTGATTGTCAAATTGCTTATAACTCACATCCTCGTGTTGCTACAGGAAAGATAATCGCCATCAACATGTCCCACGCAGATAAGCGTGGGCGGTCATGTTTCGCCATCTCACGCGGTCACCAGAGTCATGGATCAGCCCCTTGTACTTGTTACGACCATGCCACGTGGGCAAGTCATTCAGGTATTTACTTCTCTGCCTTCCTCTTGTTCTTTTCCCGTCAATCTTGCCAGTTGTCACCAAGTTCTTCAATTTATTTCTTCTCATAACGTGTCAAAAATACTGTGATTGTATACGACTAATTTCTCTAATCAGTTTACAGTTTTCATTTGTTTCTTGTAGGACGTGGTCATTGGTTTTTCTGTCTGTCCGTGGCATTCTTTGCCGTTTCCTCAGAAACCACATTTCCACAACCATCAGATGTTTTTCAGCTTGTCAGCTTATTGTCCACGCTTCACATCCATATAAAAGTGCATGTTCTATGTAGCACTTCAACACTCTTTTTCTCACTACTGGCAATGCTGATCGTATTCTGGTATGAACCTAAGGCCTATCCACGTCAATATGGAAGCACTAGACTCGAGTTTCCCTCTCGTTTGAGCTCATCAGTAGTGCATATCCTTGACCGGACCCGGAAACAAACCCCGGATCACTGGCATGTGAAGCGTGAGTGTAACCACTAGATCACGCGGCGCACGCTGGACACGGCCAAATTATCATAACAGAATATTACAACGTCACCCATCGTAGGCTATAGCTCAAGATTTGCCCTATCACCGCGACTGACGTCCGTCAACCGATGTGGACCCGAGCGATCAGGTCTTCTCACATTGCAAGGCACACCAGGCCGCCTAAGTCCAACGAGCAATAATCAAATTGATTTATTTGGTATTTTCGGGATTTGAGATTTAAATATTGAGCACAACCCACTACTGGCAACGCTGATCGTATTATGGTATGAACTTAAGGCCTATCCACGTCATTGATATATATTATTACAGAAGACGAGATAAGACTTAATGCGGGAACAGATAGAGCTATTAAAAAGGTAAGTGGTGGGGGAGAGGAAGAGACAGACAGAGAGAGGGAGGGGGCGGTCGGAAGGGAGGACGGACAGGTTGACAGGTAGGTAGGTAGATATGTGGATAGGTAGCTAGACAGATAGACAGATAAATGCACAAACAGACTGACGAATGGACAGACAGGCAGGAAAATGGATGGATAGATGGATGGATGAATTGTTGGGTGGGTTGTGGGGCGGGCGGATGGAGGGAGAGTGGTACTGAGGGAGGGAGGGGCGGAGGAACGTACAGATAAAGAGACAGATAAACAGACAGACAAATAGACAAACAGACAGATGGGCAGGCAGATATACAGGCAGACATACATACAATAAGACAGACAGACAATCGGACCAATTCTGTCCACACACACACAATTAAAGAACACAGCACAACGATTATCTGTCTAGAATACAAGTTTATTGCAGGACCAAATAAAAAAAAAAAACGGTACTCTTAAAGCATGTCATTTCCAGTTACTTCATTTCATCTGTTTAAGTGACGATCAGAAGCAATCATTCCGCATTGTGAGCAAAATCAAACATAAATCAGTGGACAAAAGAGAGCAGTGGAGTAAGTTAAACGACAGGCAACGTGTTGGGCGACCGGAGATCTCGTAGAAGGGTCAATGTCAAGGCGACATAGGCAAACACTATCAAACAGAAACAAAAACAACAGTTGACGTTTGCCAGTGTCTTTAAGCGTGGATGCAGTGCTGCAGAACTGGTGCTCTGTACAGATCATTACAGATTTCATTTTCGAAATATCTTAATATATTCCAAAGTATTGATGATATATTCTGAATATCTCAATACAATCCAAGGCATTGGTGACATGTTTTAAATATCTTAACATTATTCAAAGCATTGGTGACATTTTCTAAATATCTTAATATAATCCTAAGCCTTGGCGATATGGTAGAATTATGTTAATATAATCCAAAGCTTTGGTGATTTTTATTTTATTTTAATATCTTAATATTATTCATATATTCTAAATGTCTTAATATAATCCTATGCATTGGTTATACATTATAATTACCTTTATACAATCCAAAGTATTGGTGATATTCGCTCAATGACAATGTATCCCCATTGCAAACTAAACTACTTTGGCCATATCAAACGTCACAGTGGCTTGGAGAGATCAGTGATAGAAGGCGTGGCATCTGGAAGAAGAGGCGGTGGTCAAGCAGCACAAAGATGGACACGGGACACTGCAGACACCTTGGGCAAGAGGGTGCGTGTAAATGGCCTGAGATAGAGTTTTTTTCAACGTCCTGAGACGAGAGCCACGGTTTGCAAAAGATTTGCTACTTGAGAGAAACTAATTAGAAGATGTGCAACCACGTGTCAGGGTGTCCGCTTGCCTTCGCCTTCTGGAGGCCTAGTGAAGTAGACCCTCTTAAATATTAGACAGTGTATTAAAAATATGTATCTCAATATAGTCCTGGTAACCGATATTTTTAGAATCACTGGGTCGCCGGTGCACCTAGTATTTTTAGAACCATTGCCTCATCGGTGCAACCTATTGTTTGGCGTCTTCATGATTCAAATTAGAGTTGCAAAACATGGTGTTAATTACACATTCCTTTCGTTAAATACTTTTGAAGTTTTGTATAACACTATGTTCTTCTTCGGCCAAATGGAACCATTGCGTTTTGGTCATAGCAATGTTGCAATGTGGTAGTAGAAAAGGTGCGTCTTTGTTGTCTATATTGAACACGGCATTTGAAATATTGCAGCGTCTTAGCTGTTAATTCTTGACTCAGTCCCGAGTATCTTGTGACTACCTTTTTATCTTCTTATATAATCCATGCTGTGTGGCGTTGCTCATTATGTCTGTTCACAATCTTCTGTAACCCGTACAGCCAATCTTCTTATAGTCCATGCCGCGTGACATTGGCCATTATGTCTGTTCACAACCTTCTGTTTCCTGTACTGCCGATCTTCTTATTGTCCGTGCCTTGTGGCGTTGGTGACAATGTCTGTCCACAGCCCTCTGTTTCGTGCATTGCCAATCTTTTTATAGCCCATGCAGTTTTCCATTGGTGATCATGTCTGTCCACATCCTTCTTTCCCGTGCACTACCAACCATTTCTGATGTCCTCTATTCCATGTTACCAAACCGTCTGGCGTCTTCTCTCTTGGCCTCTTCTCTCTTGGCCTCCCCTGCCTCTCTTCCCCTCCGACTTTCCCGGTATTTCATTCTCATGACGTGCTGAAAGAATGTGGAATGTCTTCTTCCGATGTTAGTAACCAAGTCTCTTTGTTAGCTAACTTCTTTCAAGATATTTTGATCTCACTTTTTCTCAGTCCCCGCTGTTCTCATCATGTTTGTATAAGGGTGTATTTTTAATGACTGAAGGGTTGGTTTTTTATTCACCCTCTGTGGAGTTCATGCAACTTAAAAGGTAAATACAAAACTTGGAACGGCAATATTTTCAAAAACCCCACAGTCATTAAAAATACACTCCAGCTGTCACATAATTTATGACAAATCTTCTGATTGCCCATGATTCACTGCCGTACACCAAGATAAACTCATCTTTTGCACAAACTGTCTTCAACTAATACAATTAGAGAACGACTAATGTGATTATGCATTTAGACAGAACCTTACGTGACTATAAATTTAGACAAATATTAACATGACTCAAAATTTTGACTACGATTTGTGCGATTATCAGTTTAGACGGTAACTTATATAGCTATTATACCTTGTGACAATGACTTACGTTGCTATAATCTTAGGCTATAACTTACGTGACTATAAATTTAGACAGTATCTTACATGACCATACATTTAAGCAATGACTTGTAACTATAAATGTAGACAACCACTTTCGTGACTACACATTTAGACGATTTTCGTAACCATTTTAGACAATGACGTACGTGATTACAAATGTAGACAACAACTTAACAGTTAGCTGCCAGTCATTTTACTGAACCTTGCATTCAACCTCAGCATGTATTGGCTGTATGTGATTTACTTGGCAAATATTAGTTCAATATTCTGCCATTGACAGTAATTTACGTGATGATAAATATAGACTGCCTGGTTGCGAGGGAATCCACCAAATCACCACACTGCAAATGGTTTTCAACATTTGTTTTGTGTAATTTAAAATGACCCGCTGTCTTAAACTGTCTTTAATAAAATAATGGAAATGGAAACCTTATAATTTATGTCCTCTCGTCAGGAGTTTATATCTTCTCCGGATATTTCCTAACCTTCTAGCTAACAAACCTGGACAAATATGACCGTTTGAAATGCAATCAAATGAATGTTTGGCAAACCCGCTTACACCGTGACATTCGGAAATAGAATCAAATGGGGGATTGTTGTTGTTGTTGTTGTTGTTGTTGTTGTTGTTGTTGTTGTTGTGGCTAACCCCACCCCGACTTTAGAATTACTGGTAATTTACGTCCCAATATTAACTCACCATCTCATCTCACCATCTCATCTCATCTCACCATCTCATCTTCTTCCTCCAGTACCAAATTCAAATAAGAACACAACATGCAAGAGGAGCTGGTAAAGCACTAGGGAATTTATGGAAATCAAAGGAAGTGAATGTCAACACCTAACTGAGAATTGTTAACCCCAATGTTAAATTGGTACAACTGCATGAGACACAACCAAGGAGGTCGACTACAGAAAGTTGTATTAATAAACCACACACATTCATTTGTTGGTGCCTGCTCAGAACAGTAGGACTAACATTGTTTGAGAGAACCACCAATGTAATACGTATGCATACACAGACACATATGTAATTAGAGCAATGTTACAATTCATTTCTGAGATTGCATTTGTGATGTCTCATCTCATCTCATCTCATGGCATCATCTTATCTTGTTCCTTTTGTATCTTGCGGTGTCGAGGTGAAGCATAAACAGTGGGAGAATGTCCGCTTATGGGCTTCTTATATCGAGATTTTCATGGATTCAGATATTCCCTCTGTCCATCGCTTACATGGTCGGTTTCTTTTTCTGGTTCCAGTTAGTCTGTACATCATTGCTTGTTGTGGTATACTGTCAGTTGGTAACCTAGTCATGTGGCCGAAACATTTCAGTCGCTGTTTTGTAATGAAATCTAGCGCTGCTATTACTCCATTTTAAGTCCATTACTGGTCATTCTAAACTGTTGTGACGTGTGATAGGGCCAAAGTATTTCACTTTCCATGACATGAGATATTGTTTATGTGCCAGAATTCTTCCATGTTCAGGTTTTGTAAAATATCAACATTGTTTTCATTTTCTTGATCCATGACCTTCTCAAACTTGTTTGTAATCTTTAAGTACAACAACATCGGTTCTCTTCTACAGTGCTTGTAAGATGGTGAGCATTAGGTAACTTCTTAAACAGTGACAAACAATGGTTCCTACCGCGACCATTTCTGTTCCGTCTGAAGGGCAGATGAGAGAAAATTACCTTTTCTAAGAAGATATATTTGGTTACTTCTTTTTCTTATGCAAAATAGTTAAGAGAATGTTACCTTTTCTAAGAAAACGAACGTGGTCACTTTTCTTTCTTTTGAAAGGTGGTTTATTGTAAGTTAATACACAGAAATATCAACTGGGAAACAATGTGAGGCAACTATGACAGCTCATGACAGTTGATCATAAGTGAAAAGTACACTTGTTTCTGTAGCCAGGCTTTGTCGTCTTTTGAAGGCGACAGGTTCAAATCCCAATATAGCAACTATAGCTTTCAATGTTAATGTTGTCTATGGTGTCCTCTAATCTGCATTTCTTTCTTGTACTACTATGAACGCCAATACTTATGAATGTATTCAGAGAAAGCTCCTTTTCTCAAAGAAAACTACGCGTGGCGTTTGCACTATACAGTGGTGTATCTTAGGTGTGATATTCTGCCCAAGAATATACAACTTTGAGAAAAAGTGCAACTGTGTGGAGTGCTGTTAAAAGTGAATCGTTATCACAGCGATTTTTTGTTTAAAACAGCAATAATAAAAACAAAGGAGGATACAGGAAACATAATTTGAGTATTTAATTCAAATTTTCCAATACGTCGTCTTCTTCCTCTCCGGTGATTGTAAAAGCTCTGTCGTCTTCTATTTCATCTTCTCTTTTGGCAAACCCTGACATCCCGTGGCTACCGGAAATTGAATCAAAAGGCCGTTTAGCAAAACCTGACAAACCGTGGCTGCCAGAAATCGAATCAAAAGGCCGCTTGGCAAACCCTGACATGCCATGGCTTCCAGAAATGGAATCGAATGGACGCTTGGCAAATCCCGATAAACCGTGGCTTCCTGAGATAGAATCAAATGGTCGCTTGGCAAACCCTGAGAGACCGTGACTCCCAGAGATTGAGTCGAATGGCCTTTTAGCGAATCCGGACAAACCATGGCTGCCTGAAATTGAATCAAATGGACGTTTAGCAAACCCTGACAAACCATGACTTCCAGAGATGGAGTCAAAGGGGCGCTTGGCGAATCCTGAAAGACCGTGACTTCCGGAAATGGAATCAAATGGACGTTTAGCAAACCCTGACAAACCGTGACTTCCGGAAATGGAGTCAAATGGACGCTTGGCGAAGCCGGAAAGTCCGTGGCTTCCTGAGATAGAATCAAATGGTCGTTTGGCAAACCCTGAGAGACCGTGACTGCCTGAGATGGAGTCGAACGGGCGCTTAGCAAACCCTGATAATCCGTGACTTCCTGAAATGGAGTCGAACGGCCTTTTAGCAAAACCACTCATTCCATGGCTGCCAGAGATGGAATCAAAGGGACGTTTAGCAAACCCTGACAATCCGTGACTTCCGGAGATGGAATCGAATGGACGCTTGGCAAACCCTGATAATCCATGACTTCCGGAGATGGAATCAAAGGGACGTTTAGCAAACCCTGATAATCCATGACTTCCAGAGATGGAATCAAATGGACGTTTAGCAAACCCTGACAATCCATGACTTCCAGAGATGGAATCAAAGGGGCGTTTAGCAAACCCTGACAATCCATGACTTCCAGAGATAGAATCAAAAGGCCTTTTGTTGACGTCTTCTACATCTTCGGCTTCAATCTCTGAATCCGAGGTCAGTTTTGCCAGCTCGGACGCGGTAATTTCACTGTTGTCGTCAATTTTCTCCAAAAGCACATTTGACCGCTTTTCAGCTCTGCTATCTTCATTGGCAATGATCTCGTTTGTCTGAGAAAAGAAAACAATAAAAGTTACTGCACATGGAAATACAAGAATGCAGGGTTATATATATATATATATATATATATATATATATATATATATATATATATATATATATATATATACACATACACACACACTTAAAGGACAGGGATGACAACTGGTCCAGGATCGAAGCTCCGAGGGGAAGGCAGTTATATTATTGAGTTGCTAATCCTGCAGCGTCTGCAGCGAGTATTTTTCCAGATATACTGTTACCTTTCCTCTGGAGTAAATTGGCAGACCGGGAGAGGGATCATGCTGCATGGACAACACATGGTCGCTACAATTCAGCCCAGGCTTTGTGCTATGCAGAGGTATAACTCTATCCTTGGTCTTACTGCCATGGGTTGTAGTTATTATGCCTTTTTGTGTGTGTAATAGCACATTGTAAGAAATTATTGTCTTTCAAGACGGCCAGGTGCCAGCTAGCTAAACAACAAGGGTTAGAGTGCCTTGAATGTCCTGGCTCAGAGTGAGCACGAATCACAAGTGGACTTTTACAAACATTAGTCATAGAGAATTAATGCATGATAGTTTGTAAGAAAGCACACATTACAATTTTCTCCATTTATAGATCTGAACATGAAGAAAACTCGTTACAAACAGGATTTTTTACGTTCGCTCGCTTTGAGTTGAGTTGAGCTAAGAACTGACATCTCTCGCTTTGAGTTGAGTTGAGCTAAGAATTGACATGTCTCGCTTTGAGTTGAGTTGAGCTAAGAACTGACATCTCTCGCTTTGAACTCATGCGTAGCCCATACACGCGCTAGAACCACTTGTGCACTGGACTGATGTCTGCGTGTGGGTTAGCTTTCCCTACTACCAGTGTCCCTCGCTATCAGGCGAGCCCACTGCGACTTCAGAGGTACTTGTAGTTTACGTCCCCGATTCAAGGACGAGAAGTCAACAGTTTAGTCCAACTGTCCGGAGTACGGGTTAAACCCGCTACCTCGCCATCAGCACACCGGAAGTTTAAGAACAAATACTCTTATCTATTCGGCCATTCTTACCCCCTTCTATAATTGAAAACACTGTATTCCCTTAGTGAGTTTAAACACAGAAGCTTCTAACAAAATATTGCACTATTTATTGCCTGGCATATTTGGCTGGAGATGTGGATATACAGAAGAATATGTCTTCATGGAAACAAAAACAATCAAATAAATCGGCTCTAGAAAAATTGGGAATCAAAAGAGAGTTGATGAAAGAAATAAAAAAAGAGGCAAGTGGAATAATTCGGCCACGTTAAAAGACGTAACACTCTTATAAAAACCATACTGGAGGGCAATTTTAATGGCAAGCGAGCAAGAAGTAGACAAATATATAAGTGGGAAGATAACATCAAAAAATGGACGAACAGCAGTCTGACAGAATGTACAATCAAGGTGAGAGACAGACAGTGTTAGAGATCCATTGCAGCCAACCATCATCGTGGAGACGACACCTGATTGAATAATTGATTGACTGATTGATATTTGGCTACATCTCGTCAGCTGCACACTGCAGAGTTAAATATAATATGAAGTGAATAAATGAATTGTACTTTGAAATACTTTAAAAAAAACACACATAGTCACGAGAATTGTTAGAATGTGGAGCATCTGTTATTACCACGGCTTCGTTTAAATTCGCAATTACCGTGGACGAAAAAACAGCGACGATAACAAAATACTGAGATATTGACAGCTGTAGTTGCCACAAGAGCACGAATCAAAACAGCAGGTACACGACAAAGGAAATGTGTGGGACATGTCAACAGTAGACGTAGAACCGAGAAAGCAAACTTCAAGGCAAAAGACGAGGCATGAGATGCGGAGTAGGACCAGGAATGATGTCCATGAAAAACTTCGGCACTAGATAGAAAATGGTGATATAGGCAACGCGGATTTCCTCAACTATCAGATGGCGGGGTGGCGTGAGGAGTGGTGATTGTTCATGTCTGCTCCTAGACTTGGACCCTGAAGAAGATGGAGGAAGGGGGGGGGAGGAGGAGGAGGAGGAGAATTCGAAGATCGAGCAGTAGGAGAGAATAAGAAGAAGTAGTAGTAGAAGCAGGAGGAGGAGAGGATGAGGATGGGGGGAGGGGAGGAGACGAAGAAAAACAAGAAGGGGAAGGAGAGAAGAGGGAGGAGGAAGAGGAGGAGGAGGAGGAGAAGAAGAAGAAGAAAAAGAAGAAGTATAATGCGACTATGGGAATAAGAAGAACTAGTAGAAGCAGAAGGAGAAGAGGGTGAGGAGGAGGGGAGGGGGAGATAAAGAAGAACAAACAGGAGGAAGGGAAGAGAGGATAAAGCAGAACAAAATGGAGGAGGGGAGGGGATGAGTAGGAAGGGGAGGAGGAGACGAAGAAGAAGTAGAAGAACGAGTGGGGACTAAAAAGGGAAGGAGGAGGGGAGACAAAGAAGAGGAAGACGATAATGAGAGCGAAGAAGAAGGAGGAGGATGAGGGGAGTGGGAAGAGGAGATATAGAAGAAGAAGAAGAAGGTAGAGGAGGCGGAGGTGGATGAGGAGACGAAGAAGGAGGAGTAGGAAGGGGGGAGGAGGAGACGAAGAAGAAGTAGAAGAACGAGTGGGGACTAAAAAGGGAAGGAGGAGGGGAGACAGAAGAAGAAGAAGAAGAAGGTAGATGAGGAGGAGGTGGATGAGGAGACGAAGAAGGAGGAGGGGTAGTAGGGAATGAGGAGAAGAGGTAGGAGGGGCTGACACAGCAGAAGAATTAGAAGAAGAAGAAGAAGAAGAAGAAGAAGAAGAAGAAGAAGAAGATGAGGAGGAGGAAGAAGAACAGCAACAACAACAACAACAACAACAACAACAAGAATCAGAATGTACATCCATAATAACTTTCATTATCTCAACAACAACAAAAAACGTATAACCGGCTCAGTGTCCACATCGTCATATTAATGACAATCATTTCGGCCCCAAAAACGCTGGTCTGCTGGCCATCACTGCAACACCGAATACATAATTTATCTAAACAAGAGCATTCTGAAATTATAAATGCATTGGAGCAATAAATTTCTGTGGAAATAAAGAACTTCTCTTGCATCATAAACTTCAAGTTTGAAAGCCAATTTCACTGTTGTCAGATGAGACGGGCAGTTTTCCTAGACACCGTATAATTACACTTGGGGATAATATGGGCAAGTTTTTATCTTTTCTTCTTCGTCAACTTTTCTTTGTCTTGATTTATTTTTCTTGTCTTTATTTCTATCGTGTCTTATTTCTCTCCTTCTTCTTCTTCTTCTTCTTCTTCTTTCGTTCGTCTGAAATATGTTTATAACTGCAATGTTGTCTCTTGTATGAATCTAACAGTCTTTTTTAGTTCATTCAGCGGTCGATAGAGTTTATCTTCCACTGTTGTCTCTCTAGGCCAGAAGGTTCGCCTGGATATGTTGTAGTTTGGGCAATCCTGGAGTATGTGCTCTAGCTGTCTGCGACGCCAAACCACATGTGCACATGGCTGAGTCACCAATCTTGAATTTTGTATACATGTGGTTGCGTAATCTATTTCTCTCCTGTGTTTGTTCCTTTCTTGTCTATGTTTGGTGCGTTGTTTCTTCCTTGATTATTTCTTTCTGGTCTTGCTTCTTCTTGTCCTTGTGTATGTATTCGTTTAGTTTAGTTTAGTCGACGGATCAACATCACGGCACACGGGTGTAACCCATAAGTGCTCCGTTCTACTCCTAACTCAAGCCTGAGTCGGAGAATCTCAGCTCAGTGCACGAACTCCGTAGCACCGACGAGGATCCTGAAAAACTTTGGGTAGATTTTTAACTCGAAACTTTGCCCGGGCAGCGCCGTTAGGCTACTCTTTTTCGATTTCCAACTGTCAAGGGAATTTTTACGTGCGCAACAATACACACGGGCGTCCGATCTCACTACCCAGGGAGCTGGGGAAATTTTGTTACTAGAAGTTCACGTGAAAAAATCCCGGTCCTCAACGGGGCTTGAACCCGGGACCTCCAGCACTCGAGGCGGACACCATACATGGAGACCCTTAGGCCTCCACCCCCTCCCCTTTTTTAAATAAGGGCTCACGGTCCCCACAGGGGCCAGAGCGGCCCCATCAGGTCCTTCGGACTCCGAGTGTCATTCGGATGACCGCCTCTGCTGGTTGCCCCTGCAAGGTGCAGCGTAGATACTACACATTGATCTTAGCTTGGCCATCTCGTCTATGGTTTCAGTAAGAAAGTTCTTTCTTTACTTTGTTTCTTTCTTGTCTTGTTTCTTCCCTTACTTTGTTTCTTGCTTGTCTTGTTTCTTCCCTTACTTTGTTTCTTTCTTGTCTTGTTTCTTCCCTTACTTTGTTTCTTTCTTGTCTTGTTTCTTCCCTTACTTTGTTTCTTTCTTGTCTTGTTTCTTCCCTTACTTTGTTTCTTTCTTGTCTTGTTTCTTCCCTTACTTTGTTTCTTTCTTGTCTTGTTTCTTCCCTTACTTTGTTTCTTTCTTGTCTTGTTTCTTCCCTTACTTTGTTTCTTTCTTGTCTTGTTTCTTTCCTACTTTGTTTCTATCTTCTCCTGTTTCTTCCCTTACTTTGTTTCTTTCTTCTCCTGTTTCTTCCCTTACTTTGTTTCTTTTTTCCCCTGTTTCTTCCCATACCTATGTTCTTTCTTCTCCTGTTTCTTCCCCTTACTTTGCTTCTTTCTTGTCCTGTTTCTTCCTTACTTTGTTTCTTTTTTGTCCCGTTTCTTCCATTACTTTGTTTCTTTCTGTCCAGTTTTTTTTTCTCTCTCTTACTTATGTTCTTTCTTCTTCTGTTTCTTCCCTTACTTTGTTTCTTTCTTGTCTTGTTTCTTTCCTTGCTTTGTTTCTTTTTTATCCTGTTTCTTTCTTACTTTGTTTCTTTCTTGTCTTGTTTCTTCTCGTACTTATGTTCTTTCTTCTCCTGTTTCTTCCTCTTACTTTGTTTCCTATCCTGTCCTGTTTCTTCCTTACTTTGCTTCTTTCTTGTCCTGTTTCTTCCCTTACTTTGCTTCTTTCTGTCCTGTTTTTTTCTCTTACTTATGTTCTTTCTTCTTCTGTTTCTTCGCTTACTTTGTTTCTTTCATGTCTTGTTTCTTCTCTTACTTTGTTTCTTTCTTGTCTTGTCGCTTCCCTGCATGTGTTTCTTTTTTGTCTGGTTTCTTCCCTGCATTTGTTTGTTTTTTATCTTGTTTCTTCCCTGCATTTGTATCCTTCTTGTTTCTTCCCTTACTTTGTTTCTTTCTTGTCCTGTTTCTTCCCTTACTTTGTATATTTCTTGTCCTGTTTCTTCCCTTACTTTGTATCTTTCTTGCCTTGTTTCTTCCCTGCATTTGTTTCTTTCTTGTCTTGTTTCTTCCCTGCATTTGTTTTCTTCTTGCTTATGAATCTGCCCCCTTGTCCAGAGTTACGGAGATGAGAATGGATTTATTTTAGCAGAACGGTAAATACAAATTGTAATAGGTGAATTGGAATATACACTCAACATCCTAGCCACACACCACATTTCCACTGCCACCAGTATTCCCACCATGTCATTGCCCATTGTCGATCACTGGCATCCATAGGGAAGAACAGAGAAGATGCAACTTTTCTGTAAGCATATTTTTTTGTACTTGTAATGTTTCTGTAATTAGTAGCCTAATGACGCAGACAGTCACCCATTTTTGGACACGTTATAAGAAGAAATAAATTGGTGAATTTTGGTGACAACTAGCAAGATTCAGGTGGAAAACAACAAGGAGAAGGCAGAGAAGTAAATACATGGATGGGTGACCACGAGGTACGGTCGAGACAAGAACACGGAGCTGATTCACGACTCTGGTGCTCGTGTGAGATGGCGAAACGTGACAGCACCACGCTTATCGGCATGGCACATGATGATGAGCATTGAGAGGAATTATGTGGAAATTGGCGGGGTCTAGTAGTCCCGGCATACAGTCTTTGAAGTCAGCCGCAGGCCATTCCAGAGATGGCGTTGCATTGATTTTCAAACCGATATGAGCGTCGGCCGTTCAGAAAGCAACCACAAAGTACTGACCGTAAAAGTGTCTTAAAATTTACAAGCAGCCAATAAATGCCGGGGTTCATTGCGACGTCCGGCAAAGAACATACTATTTGAGAGCAGATACGTGGTTTTATAGAAAAATTATGAGGGCATAATGGACAGATAAAGGGCTTAATGAAGACATCTTTAAATAAATTAACTCACTAAGAGAAATGGTTATTCGCATTAGAAGACAGTCTATATTTTTTGGGGCGCATGACGAAAAGGGGACAGCTGTAGAACGTTGCGACAACGGAAAGTTTAAGGGGAAAAGAAGCAAGGGGAGGCCGAGAAGTTAAACAATTTGACATCATGGCAGGGAGGAAAATCGGTATCAGACACGATTGTACATGTCACAGACGGTTGTGAAAAGACGCGATCAGCAACGCCACACGGCATAAGCTACATGGACTATAAGAAGATTGGAAGTACACGAGACAGAAGGCTGTGGACAGACATGATCACTAACGCCACACGGCATGGACTATAAGAAGATTGGAAGTACACGAGACAGAAGGCTGTGGACAGACATGATCACCAACGCCACACGGCATGGACTATAAGAAGATTGGAAGTACACGAGACAGAAGGCTGTGGACAGACATGATCACCAACACCACACGGCATGGACTATAAGAAGATTGGAAGTACACGAGACAGGAGGCTGTGGACAGACATGATCACCAACACCACACGACATGGACTATAAGAAGATTGGCAGTACACGAGACAGGAGGCTGTGGACAGACATGATCACCAACACCACACGACATGGACTATAAGAAGATTGGCAGTACACGAGACAGAAGGCTGTGGACAGACATGATCACCAACGCCACACGGCATGGACTATAAGAAGATTGGCAGTACACGAGACAGAAGGCTGTGGACAGACATGATCACCAACGCCACACGGCATGGACTATAAGAAGATTGGCAGTACACGAGACAGAAGGCTGTGGACAGACATGATCACCAACGCCACACGGCATGGACTATAAGAAGATTGGCAGTACACGAGACAGAAGGCTGTGGACAGACATGATCACCAACGCCACACGGCATGGACTATAAGAAGATTGGAAGTACACGAGACAGAAGGCTGTGGACAGACATGATCACCAACAGCCACACGGCATGGACTATAAGAAGATTGACAGTACACGAGACAGAGGCTGTGGACAGACATGATCACCAACGCCACACGGCATGGACTATAAGAAGATTGGCAGTACACGAGACAGAAGGCTGTGGACAGACATGATCACCAACGCCACACGGCATGGACTATAAGAAGATTGGAAGTACACGAGACAGGAGGCTGTGGACAGACATGATCACCAACGCCACACGCATGGACTATAAGAAGATTGGAAGTACACGAGACAGGAGGCTGTGGACAGACATGATCACCAACGCCACACGCATGGACTATAAGAAGATTGGAAGTACACGAGACAGGAGGCTGTGGACAGACATGATCACCAACGCCACACGGCATGGACTATAAGAAGATTGGCAGTACACGAGACAGAAGGCTGTGGACAGACATGATCACCAACGCCACACGCATGGACTATAAGAAGATTGGCAGTACACGAGACAGAAGGCTGTGGACAGACATGATCACCAACGCCACACGGCATGGACTATAAGAAGATTGGCAGTACACGAGACAGAAGGCTGTGGACAGACATGATCACCAACGCCACACGGCATGGACTATAAGAAGATTGGCAGTACACGAGACAGAAGGCTGTGGACAGACATGATCACCAACGCCACACGGCATGGACTATAAGAAGATTGGCAGTACACGAGACAGAAGGCTGTGGACAGACATGATCACCAACGCCACACGGCATGGACTATAAGAAGATTGGCAGTACACGAGACAGAAGGCTGTGGACAGACATGATCACCAACGCCACACGGCATGGACTATAAGAAGATTGGCAGTACACGAGACAGAAGGCTGTGGACAGACATGATCACCAACGCCACACGGCATGGACTATAAGAAGATTGGCAGTACACGAGACAGAAGGCTGTGGACAGACATGATCACCAACGCCACACGGCATGGACTATAAGAAGATTGGCAGTACACGAGACAGAAGGCTGTGGACAGACATGATCACCAACGCCACACGGCATGGACTATAAGAAGATTGGCAGTACACGAGACAGAAGGCTGTGGACAGACATGATCACCAACGCCACACGGCATGGACTATAAGAAGATTGGCAGTACACGAGACAGAAGGCTGTGGACAGACATGATCACCAACACCACACGGCATGGACTATAAGAAGTATGGCAGTACACCAGACAGAAGGCTGTGGACAGACATGATCACCAACACCACACGGCATGGACTATAAGAAGATTGGCAGTACACGAGACAGAAGGCTGTGGACAGACATGATCACCAACACCACACGGCATGGACTATAAGAAGATTGGCAGTACACGAGACAGAAGGCTGTGGACAGACATGATCACCAACACCACACGGCATGGACTATAAGAAGATTGGCAGTACACGAGACAGAAGGCTGTGGACAGACATGATCACCAACACCACACGGCATGGACTATAAGAAGATTGGCAGTACACGAGACAGAAGGCTGTGGACAGACATGATCACCAACACCACACGGCATGGACTATAAGAAGATTGGCAGTACACGAGACAGGAGGCTGTGGACAGACATGATCACCAACACCACACGCATGGACTATAAGAAGATTGGCAGTACACGAGACAGGAGGCTGTGGACAGACATGATCACCAACACCACACGCATGGACTATAAGAAGATTGGCAGTACACGAGACAGAAG